>CM045453.1:3090830-3513919 GCA_024666655.1 Dascyllus trimaculatus | reverse complement strand
ACAAACACAAACACTGATGACACACACTTTCCTTTACTAACCTCCCTGCTTTCGTGATGATCATCTCGGTGCCGGCCTCATGGAACTTCTTCCACAGCTCCCTCTCATGAAGGACGACCTTAATGTTCTCAATGTTCTGGAACAAAGTGGAAATGAATGTTACACTTAACACAGCTCAACCCATCCAGTACAAATGAACGTTAATATGCCTTAATATTAACTTTAGTGATAATATTTGCAAGTGAACACACTGCAGAGCAACTTGTAAATTATGTGTTAAATTAAAAACCTACTCCAGCGTTTTTCTAATGGAGGGATTTAGAAGCTTGTTCCAGGTAGAGTTCATTAGAGACTGTCTTTAGGTACAGTCCGTACTATCTGCACTCTTGCTAACAAATGAATTTATTTTTAATTAAAACATGTCAGTCAACACTGTCATCCCATTTAATTGTGTCCTACATAGCTGTCTAGAGAATATTACCCCGTTATTTAACGGTCTACAGACTACTGTCAGCTGCCTCCATGTGTACCTGGTCAGGCTCATTGGAGCTGGGAACAGTGGGAGCTGTGGACAGGCCCAGTCGTGACTGGTCTGGAAGGAGGTCTGTCTCCCCACCGGTCTGGACCCGGCTCATACGTTCATCCGTCACAGCTGAAGCCTTCTCCTGCAGCATCTCTGCAAGATTGGAAAAATACTCAGCAGTCAGACTTATTGGTAAGTAGCTGTAGAAACAGAGAGAAGTGTGCATTAGACCTGGTGTGGGGCACTTTTAACAAATAATGTTGAATCTGTAAATATATAAAATATATCAGTGGGTGCCTCACTGCCATCAAGTTGTGCTCAAGTGCACACATGCAGTATAGAGCTTGTAGAGTAGACTGCTGCATGTGTCTGCTGGACACACTGCTCTTCTCCTAAGACTGCCACAGTGCTGTTAGTCTGCTATTAGCCTTGTACCAAGAGAACTAAATCAACTGTGAAACTCACTCATCTACATTCTTTTAATTGTGCAATAATTACTGTAAATAAACATTTTTCAGCTGCATTATTTCTTTGTATTTTAATTAATTGTGTATTTTTGTGATCTAATCTGATTTAATAATCTTTCCAATCCCATTTACTCCCTGGATCTGCTGTCTTTCTCCATAACTACTATTAATTAGCACTACAGTAACATTTTGTTAAACTCCAGATTAAAACTCAGCTAATTTTATAATTGTGTTAACACACTTCCCTTCTGTTCAGTCACAATAAATCTACAAACCAGCCGATAATTCCTCCGTCTTTCTCCAGCCAGGATTTTTACACACACATGCAGCACATGGTCGCGTCACATCCTCTGTTTAATGTCAGTGCCAGCAATGTAAAGGTAAAATGTTGCCCAGCAGATGTTGGCCGTAATCTCTCAAATTCTCAATAGGCCTTTGAATGCAATTAGAAATATTTAATTGCAGTTTGTAAAATCCCTCCTCTCTGAAATGAATACCTGTCTTATTTCTTCCCCTGTGAGTCTCTGCTGCTAAGCTGTTCTAATATAACAAGAGCCAAGCTGAAGAATTAAAAATGTCTCAGTGTAAAAAGTTGACATAAAAATCCAGTGAATTATATTTTCTCTGCTCAGCTGCATCACCAGATGTTTGTAATACAAGTGTGTATGTTTCTTCAGTGAAGACGAGGTCATTTGTTTGGATTGGACCGGGTGTCCAGGTACCAGCTACTGCTGTTGTTGAGAGACTCTAGCAGAGACGCTTAAGGTGGAAAATATCTATTTAGAGGCATTTATTAGATGTAGGTATAAAAAACAGCTGAAAAGTAAAAATTATAGTAAAACCGCCTAGGTGGGTATTTGAGACCGAAGAACAAGCACTATATATTGTTCACACGATTTTTCTCCCGCTCTCCCAGAGCAAACAATTCTCTATTAATCAAAGGTCCCTCAGTCCTCTGGTGATGGTCTCGTGTGAACCCACACAGCCTTAGAACTGTTTAGCTCCATGACAGGCGGTCAGTGAGTCAAAGGCTCAGGACGAGGCTCTGGGTCAAAGCCTCAGCAGCAAATCACACTGACATGCTGTACAGTGATCGCAGCCGTAGTAAAAATGCAGCTGCAGCTTGGTAGGAGAATGCCTGTGACTTAGTGTAACACACTGCTACACTGAAACAATAACCTGAAAACAAGTCTTCATTTAAATATGAGTCATGGTCGGCAAGGATTACTGCTGCTAACAGGACCAACTCAATGAGGTGAAACTAACGTGTGAGTAACTATAGAGGAAGTATTCATCCTTGTCATGATGTTGACCGTCATATGTCCCCCTGTCTGTCACATGTGTACAATCACTGCAGACTGTCTTTCACACTGCTTCATAACCCCCATCTGTGTCTGTGTCTCTTCCTGCTGCTACAAGCTTCACGTCTGCCTCAGACCCTCGAGGGTATCATCCAGACTGCACACACTGTTTTCTGAGGCTGGGACTATTGCTGATGGATTAACCAAATTATTTCAGCCTCAGTCACATGCATTTTATTAAAAATGCTTTTTGTTGCATGAATTTATCAGCACTGCAACACTTCAAACGGACATTTTCCAACCACACTTTGTCTATCAGATCATGTTTCAGCTGCTGTATTTCAGACTGACTTTAAGATCTCATCACTCTCCTATAACTTTATAGCGATCTCAGCTCTATTAACCTCCAAATCTTGTGATCAAATAAGGCAAAAACTGCTCAGATCGTGCCATTTTAAAACCTGTTGCTGCCGTGAGCCCAGAGCGGTTCATTCCTCAGAGTTGCACACTGGAGATGTGCGCCTGTAAACACAGAACGGCCACTCTCTTAGCCATGAAAGTGGAGAGGCGGCGTCCAGTGTAAACTGATGGAGACGTTTGTGAAAGCCAATAAAGATAAGAGCCGACAGAGAAACAGCCACAGAAGCTTTTTTACAGTACAGATCTGAGCCTTTCACTAGTCCTGTTCAACTGAGCAGCTTGAGCCAAAACCCTGGACATCCAGTCTGGCCAATATTCAGGACATGTATTTCTCCTAATTGAAAGACCATAACACCATAAATAAAGGAAATAATGAAGAACAAAATCCTGATATCACTGAGTTATATTTTCAGCATGCTTCTATTTAAATGTGTAAAATCCTCAGGGAGTCTAGTTTACTAGTTTGCATTGAAAAGACTGTTTGCTGTAAATGAATGTGCTTGAAAAACATTACAGTCACTTGGAGAAGGAGAAGACGTGATGCAGCTGCAATACACAGTGTCACAAATACTATGCAAATATGGAAAACTCCAAGGACTAAATATGAGAATTTGCATGTTAAGAAAAGGTTTAAACCTACAACTGAAACAGAGCTGCCCCGGTGCACACTGGACTGCATATTTTAATGTCCTAAAGCTCCACTGTTGTTCCCCATGCAGGTAGTGAAGTCACGTGCTGTGGCCACCACCAGTGTGCATGATATTCTGCACTGACCAAATTATTCAAATCCTTTCCAGAGCTCTGCACAAAGTACAGCAAACAGTTGTAAATGAGAAATGCCAAGAGCCAACGAAAAATCTCTGAGTCGTGCATGTGTGCTGTTTCTAAGATGTGAGGCGTGTTAACTGTGTGAGACAGATGTGGGCTAATAAATTTCAATCTGCCGCCATTTTGTGTCTCTGAGCATGAAGGCCTGGGCATCAGCGGTGAAGGCTTTTATACAACTAAATAAGCAACACTATAACATGATAATTATGTAAATAAAACAGCTAAAAATGCATCTTTGATCTGCTTTAATCAGCTGCACAGTCTGACTATTTAAATCTCTCAGCTGCAGCCTTTAGAAACATGAACTCCTTTAACAGAAAAATATAAACCTGAAAAATATATCACAAATTAAAGCATGTATGGTGTTTAATCCAACAACATTTTTAAAAAATTCTCAAGATAAAAAGCAACAACCTGCTGCCACAGAAGCTCCCACAGTGCCCACATAGGAGGAGGGCTGCTCCAAACAAACAACCATCCAACACCAATGTAATAAAACCAACAGGGAAAGCCTTCAAGCAGCAGCATCCACCAAAAATACATGTGGAACTTTTAACAAATATTAAAATAGCTACATTATTATTGAACTCCTTTCAAATCTGCTCCAAACACAACTCAATATTATAGCAATATTATATTATATTATATTATTATATATTATAGCAAAGTTGAACCTGATTTATTTAAAATAATTCCAAAGTAATGAAAAATAATTATCAAAATTAAGAATTAAGTTGTTATAATAGTAAAACTCTAATAAAACATAGAAAAGCTGTCTGGAATATGAGATTACTTTTATTACTTTAAAATAAAAGCGTAGAAAAGGACAAAGACAGAAATAAGTAGTAATAAATCTGCTTAAAGGAGAGACACCCTGAGCCTGGTGGAAGCACAGTGAACAGCCTGCTGCTGCATCTCTGCTGTCACCCTCACATCTTCTGTCTGAGGCTGGATCAGGAGAGCACGAGTCTAATCATCGCCCACAGAGGATGGCAGTGTGTGTTTTTAAAGCCTTCCTCTCCTCAGACTCACTGCGCTGTTTACAAGCAAGCAGATCATCAGCAGATAATCAATTTACGCAGCAGCTAATCAGCAGCGCCGCCGCGTCTCTGTACCTCATGCAGTCAGCTATCATCTGCTTAAATCCATCCCGCGCACCGCAGCTCGCTCCTCGGCCTGCAGGCAGCGGGGTGTTCCCTCCCCGCAGCGCTTCCACTAAACCTGCCTGCGCTCCAGCCGGACTCTGGCGGCGGCAGCGGGGGCGGCTGTCCGCTGGGAAGCGTCCGTGTGTCGGTCGGTTCGGCTGCCTTAGTGCCTTTCAGCTTCTCCCAGCGCCGAGCTGCGTTGTGCGCCTGTGCAGTGCGCTCTCTGCGCTCTGAGGGGGGAACTCAGTTGGGTGTTTTCTTGGAACCACACACACATACACACACACACACGCATTGCTATACACAGAGTTGCTCAGCCCCCTTGATGTGTGAAAGCAGCAGGGAGAGAGTGATTTGTCCCCCTTGCTCCTGGTCCTGGAGCTGTGGCGGGGAGCACGGTGCCTCCTCTGAGCCTCCCTGTCTGCTCCTCAGTGCGCATTAACACTCCTAACACCAGCGGCTGCGTTCCCCATCTAACTCCTTCGCCCTGCATCAGCATGCATTGTGCAGCTTTACTTCCTTTTTGCGGAGACGTTTTCAGTAATTAGTCAGCTGTACACATGAACTCATCATTACTTCAGCTCCACAGGCCGCACTGATGCTGACACACTGATCACTGCTTCACATGAGGCCACAGCGCAAAACCAAGTCCAACAACCAAACATGAATTCACTGCAAATGCAAGACCATAAAGCTTAAGATGCCTCCAGGAATGATGATATGCAGCAACCCATCCCCAAACACTGCCATCCATAAAGCACATGTTCTCTGATGAGATAACAGCAGTTAACACGAAATATAAAATATACGAATAGCGCTAAAACTCAGACAGACCAAAATGTTCTGTCCGTCTGTCCAGAACCACACAGGCCTGCCATTTTCTGAAAACACAGACTGATGCGCCTCAGAGAAATATGTGAGGAAGTAGAAGTGATCAGGATGAGAGCATCTCCTTCATTAAGGAGTTTAACAAATAGACAGTGTCGGGCCCAGTGGAGCTGTTCTCATTGTGCGCAGTTCATTTGGCTCCGCAGGCTGTTATTGAGATATTAGTTATTGATATGTTAGTTATTGATATATTAGTAACAACACGTCCAGTCAGCGCCTTCTATTAACAGACATGGTTTATTTATTGCATTTTAACCACACTGGTTGCTGGTGTGGTTGTAGCTCTTTAATGTGACCAGTTGTAGATTCCACCATTCAACGGGGCCTTTGGAGATGGTTCTATTTTCAAACCAACAGATCAGAACTACTTAAATAATGTTCAGATTTACAGTGAATAAAAATCCGTGGTTAATTAGAGATTTGTTAACATCTAAAAACAATAACAACAACAACAAAAAAGTAAAGGACGAAAGAAAAGGAAACTTTCACTTTTGCGCAGTTGAGTCTCTCCTGTTTCTCTTGGTGCGACGTCCAAGCATGAATGTGTAAATATAAAACCACTTTAAACACTCAGTGAGAGCAGGTTATGTTGTGGCACGGTGTGTGTGTGTGTGTGTGTGAGTGTGTGTGTGTGCCTCCTGCAGCCTCCCGGCGGTGGATGGAGCCGCGGAGGCCTCGCTGTGTCCGCAGGTGAAATATATGTTTGCGGTTTTGCGGTAAATGGAGCATGAGTGCGCGGTGCGTCCATAAATCAGGTGCCAGCGTGGCTTACATATCTGCTTGGTGACATGAGCGAATGAACGGCCACCGTTTGTCACCGGGCTGGGAGAGTGTGTGTGTGTGTGTGTGTGAGTGTGTGTGTGTGTTTGCAGCTCTGCTCCGCTGCCTTTCCAAGCAGCCTGATAGCGCTGCTGACAGACGCTCAACTCTCTCCAACTGCTCGGAGCGCACAGTGGAGCTGCAGCTGCCTCACACCGAACACAGCCTCACCCTGCTCACTTCCACTCTAAACACCACGTCCTCTGTTGAATTTAATCCCAGCCCGGCTCATTCTTATTCCATTATGTTCATATTTTTCACCTCCTACACGACACCGCGCCGGTTGTTTGAACTAGTAGCTGCAGAAGGACAGAGTTTGGCCGCCCGCACTGCTGTCTGTCCACACCGCAGACCCTCTGCAGCAGCTCCAGTATGATGGAGCTGCTTTTATCTCACCAAACGTCCTTATTCCGTCAGAGCCAATTAGACAATCAGTTCAATTAGCCAGAAAGCAATTACACTGAAGTCTGAGGCCGTTCAGAGCCTGTAGAGCCTGCTGGAGATCTGACAGTGTCGGAGAATGAGGCAGCTCATGAGATAAAAGCACAACTAAATATTTACATGCAAGTTCGACATCATGTGTGCGCAATGCTCCTCAGGCCACAGCCTGCGTGGGATCCACTGGAGGGAAACACGGGAGGTGTGACTGTTTCTCCACGAGCAGCATTTGAAGCAGAAAATGGGGGTTTCGTGCTCATATTGAACCAAAACAGCATTTTTCATTCTCCATTTTGACAGGCTTTAGTGGCGCAGAAACGCACCAGGCTCCATTGCAAAAACCGCAGTTTTAACACCAGTGTGGCGCAAATGAAAAGCATTCCAGTCCACCCAGCACCAGCTGCGGATGTGTGGCTGAGTGTCCGCTCTTACCTGCTGCCTGCTCAGCCTGACCTCTGTGCTCCTGCAGTCTGCTCTCCACCGGGGATCTCAGTCTCTCGGTGCCACACTCATGCAGCGCCTCTGCAACGATCTGCTGCAATCAAAAAGTTAGATTTTTTTTATAGCAGCAAAATTGAGCTGAGGTTCTTGGAAGGGAATTGAACCTCCACACACTCCCACCGTCACGTGGTTGGAGCAGGAGGAGGTTTCAGCTACAGCCAGTCTGACACCAGTGCTGGACTGGAAACATAACTTCCATTAGGTGATCACTGGAACGAAGACAAACAACAGTATTCAGCTCTCCTCTGAATCCCTTTGAATAGCTCATATTACAGCCCAGAATACAAAACCTTCCATCAGCTGCTGATGTGCTCACACTGGTTCAGGCTAATAAACACAATTTACATGCAGCTAAAACGAGAACTCCCTCTTTCAGTGTGTCTCCCACAAAATCTTTAACTGCAAACAATTTTATATTAAATATTATATTCTGTATATAATTATATTTATGTGTAGGGGTGAATACATCAATAATCTGTATTGACTTGCTCACAGTGTCATAAACGCTACATTGGGGCCGCCGTATAGCGCGCTCAGTTAAACAATTGCCATGTGAGCGCAGGTCGCCAGCAGCGGTCGTGAGTTCGAGTCCAGCTCACGACCCTCTGCTGCATGTTTCTGTTTCCTCTATACTCGGCTTCACTCTGTCTCTCCCTCTATCAGTGAAAAAATATATAAACACGAAATTCTACTTTGGAGCGGTGAACATTTGCTGTTTTCGTAGAAAAAGAATTTTGCTTAGTTGTCGGATTTGAGATGTTTCTAATAAATTGCCCTTTGCTTTTTGGAGTGAGAAAATTCACATCCGCCCGCTGACATTTGAAAACGGATTTCAAACCTCATCCCAGCTTCACACAAAGTGTCACCAAACAGAAAACGGGATGTTTTATTTTTCAGCAAAGTAATTTTTTGTTGTTTTGGGGATAAAAAGTTTTTTTTTATTTAAGCAAATAAACAACTTCATGGTTACTTCATGGACTGTAGGGTTGTCTGTTTTATGATTGTAATTTTTAGGCAACAGAAAAAGCTAATCTAATTTTGGCTATGCATTATTGAAAATAATTATCTAAACGTACAGTGAAAAACATCATGAATGAGTTTAGTCAGCATGTTTACTATTAGTATTTTATTTATATATTATGTATAAATATTAAATTAATTTCTAGTTAACCTGGAATGAATCTTTTTTTATTTTCAGACCATTTAAGAACATAAAAACATGAGTTCTTTTAACTTGGAGCATTTTAACTTCAAATGAGTTGAATGAATGAACAACTGAGAGTTGACTCAACTCATTAAATTAAGTTTATTAGAAGCAAAACTAGCATTTAGGCAGACCTCCCAGAATGCATTGCCAGAGAATTAAAGCTACCCAGAAACTCTTTTTTTTTTAAGTTTGAAAAAACAGACATGGTGGAAACCTGCTCCGTGTGTCTTTGTTAATTAAAGTTATGGTTGTTTCTTTTCCTAATAATCAGCAGCAACAGTTTTAACCCTGACATTAGTCCAGCACTCGTACACTCGTCATCTCTGTCAGTGTAGCCGGGAGCAGCCTCACGGAGAGTCGTAAGTGCTGAGGCTGCAAGTTCTCAAAGTTAAATGAAGAAGAAACTTTTTAAACTTAGAAATTATTAAAGGAAAGGAAGTCTGTCTGTCTCCATGTGACTGGTTGATTTGATTTAATATATTTAATTTATTAAATTAGTTTTCTTAAATTCAGTTAATTGAACTCAGCTACTTTTACACTTTCACAACTCATGAGATCTCCTTGAACAAAGTGTTTGATCAAAGTTAACACATTTTTAAGGCAGCTGGGGACCTTATGTCTCTAAGTTAAATGAACCTAAAAGTATTTACACTGTCAGGTTATTATTTACTACAGCAGAATGAGGTACAAAGCATATTAATTTCCTGTTATTGATATTTATATTGAATTAGAAATATCTCAGTTAGAGCATGAAAGCTGCTGGACATTGGTTATAAACTGAACTGCATATACTAAAGTCCTATTTCTGCTTTTTTACATTTGCTTTAATTCAGCAGCTTCCACTGCTGCTGTTATTATATCATCCAGAGTTGGAAAGCAGGTCACTGTGCTGCTTCAGGGCTCAGGATGAGACTATTTTCAGTGTGAATCAGCATTTTGCTCCATATTAGACATAAGCTACATGCTAATTTTGCCCATTTAGAAGTCTCAGTTGCAGGTGCTCCTTGTTCAGAATGTTCTCGGCTGTGTGTTTGTCACCTCTGTGACTGTCATGCGGCTGATATAAAGCAATTAATCTTCAAAGGGCTGAACCGCTTCGATTTGACTCTATTAAGGCGTAGCTGCTGTTGGTGTTGTGTTTGAAGGGGCGAGGGGGTGTCAGATTTACTGGGGTGGGAGTCTGACCTTTTCTCTCCCTGACAAAACTTTGTCTTGTGTAAATGGCAGGAGGTGGGGAAGTGAGGGGAGGCGGTGAGGGGGAGGCGGCGGGTAGCCCCTGGCCAGTGCACCGCATTTCCCTCGCCGCCTGTTCTGGGCCTCCGTGTTTCTTGCACAGTCAAAATGGCGGAGGCCGAGGCTGCTTTCTGATTAGCTGGATACAGTGTCTGTCCCCTCCCCCCCTCCCCTCTCTCCAACGCCGCTTCACTTCTAATCACTCATTGGTCATTCTCACTTCTCCTGGCCAATGTTGATGCTCAGGCGTCACAGACAAGGTGGAGATTTCTGCCTCGACTCCCCTCCTCAGGCCTCCCCTGCATTATTATTCATGGCTGACCTCCAGTTCTCTGCACAAGCAGGCCGTAGCACGTATCATGATGCAGTTGTTCAGAACATCGTGATGGTTGAGTATTTGGCCCGAGCATCTCGTCAGCCATCTCAGCATTCTCTGGTTTGCTTTGAAGGCGCTGACTAGATTATAATAAAAATACCTTGACACCTCCTTTCCAGTGTGTTTTGTGTGTAAGAAACAATGAATGAACAATGAATCAGATGAAGATGTGAGATGTGTCGCTTGCAGACAGTCATCACCCAAGTCTGCATGTCCTCTCAGCCCCGTAGAACCTTTCAGCATCTCTCAGTTCATTGCTGCAACTTCACTGTATTTTTCTTCTCTTAACGCTCTCTTTCATGTCATTTCTAGTAGCAGTGGGCAGATGCCTTCAACAGGAAAGCTCTAACAACCCACTGCTGGCCGCTCGCCCAGCACAAACGACGAACAGACAACGTTACTGACAAGCTAGTAGAGCATTTAGCTGCTAAATAGAAATATATTTTGTCTAAAGAGTTGGTGGAGACCAAAGCCAAGCTAAAAGTGAATGAAACATTAAACTTATATCAGTTAGATGTTCAGCTAAACAGCTGTAACATGCTAAAGTGTGTTTGCTTGTTGTTCTGCTGCAGCCAAGAAGCAAAAACTTAAAACTTAATGTCCGTCAAGCACAGACACGCTACTAACAGCAACAGATTTAACATTGTAATCCATAAATATTTTTAGAAACAATGGGTCCTTAATTTGCACAAGATGGTAAACAAAAACTAGATTCTCTTTTCCAGCGAATGACTTTTGGGTTTGTCATCTGAAATGACAACTGCTGCTGCCAGGTTTTATCCTCTATATTGAAGTAAACACAGAGTTTATTCGAAAAATGCTGTCTCCAGCTGACTGCGGTGGTGTCCAGCTAACTAGTTTTGAAAAAGAAAACAACATCAAAGCAACAAACACACATAATATCTACATACATTGTATTTAAAAATAATAATAATAATAAGACAGAAGCAACCACACCTCACTGGCCTCACTGTTCATTACAGTGATGTGACAAGAGAGATACAATAATCACCACACACTGATTTTTTAACAGGTTTTCCAGCTGTTTGCTACAAATCCAATACAGGTGTCAGTGTTACAGGAATGTTGGATAAATATAAAATAATAAAGTGAAGGGTTTCTATACAAAACATCTGCTCATATATAGATTTTAGCAGTAATATTTGATGTGTTCCTGCACATTTAATAAAAGTATATTCCCATGTCAAATGGCTGCCATTCTATAATTGTGTTCAGAAGACTGATTACAACACACACTACAGTTCAGTCCGGCTTCAGTTGCATTTCTTGTAAAATATATTTTACTAATTTACATTTTTTATTATTTAAAAATGATCCATGCTAACCTTTTAAAGATGTATAATCATGAGGCAGGTGCTCAGGTTGACTCCTGTCACACACAAACTAAAGCCACAAGTTCACTATAGCATGTAGATTTATGTCCAGAGTCACAAGTTGTCTTCGAGAGAGCAATTCTGCCGTACATATTTAACATTTAGGATGACCCAGCACAACAACAAATGCAAAGACAGCTGACTGATTAATGTCTTTTTCAGCATCTCACTGATATCAAACATCAACATCTACAGCGTGGTGTCTTCCCCTGTCAGCTAACTGTCCTCATTTACATGTGTATGATCATGCATGTATCTATGAGTACTTACTCAATGTTAGCAATTACTTACAGTGTTGTATTAAATTCAACACTTTTAAACATTGGAAGATAACTTCAGTGAGATGGTGTCACCTGCTTGGTTTTGACATCTAGCATTCAAAGGCAGCACAAAAATCTGGAATCTTCTTTTGCGTTAACTGACCAAGTTCAAACTGACCGACTTCAAACTGACCGAGTTCAAGCCAAGCTGGTCAGTTTTCTCATCAACTCTTCTTACTTGACTCTTCGGACTGAGCAGACACCATTTGACACCCAGCCTAAGGTCCGCTAGCTGTGTGTTACACAGCGTTGACCACAGAGACGATGCGTTGACAACTGAGCTCAGTAGTTATTATGATATAATTCATTGCATTTTTTGGACTTCTCATCTGTGTTGACTATAAAGAAAGTATTAAACATGGCTGAAAGCTCGGGGGAAAAGCCACTCAGTAGAAGTAGTGTTCGTGCTCCTGGGCTCTAAGAGTCCTGGAGATTTTGAAGTCTTTGCATTCAGAGAAGATGTACGGTTGTATGCTTAAATATTGAATTGATCTGAAAAAGCTTTTCAAGTGTGATTCAGTTGAACTTAAAAAGGCCTTGACTTCTAGAAAACAATGACCCTCTTCAAGAATGGTTGCTATTTGTTTTTCTCTGTATGAACCCAAGTTTCACATGATGTGCTGTAGTGTTGTTTTGAATATGTCACAGTGTACGTCTTCATTATGTGCAGAGATTAAGCTGTGTGGTCACATTAGATCGAGCCCTAAATCCTCTGTGGTCAATTAATGAAGGAGCAGTGGTTTGGGTTTCCGCAAAGGCATTTAACTTTAGTCACAAACATTGGTTTGACACATTGGGAAGTTGGCTGGGTGGTTTCTCCTGCACTGTGGAGGATTCTCTAAATGAAGGCATCCATGCCTCAAGTGGAAGATATGTGAAAGTCACTTCTTTCACAAGAATCAGCCAAAGCATACGGAACAAACAGGCTTTCCCTGAAATCTTTAAAATATTTTCATAGTTGACAGATATATAAAGACGTTTTAGTTTTACTTTTTCATTTAGACCCCTACATTGTCCCAGTTTATAAGAACAGTAATCTACTGGAAGGATCTCACAGAATGCCCGAACCTATTCATCCTCAGCGTTGGCTCTGCTTACATAGACAACAGTAATGAGTGTGAGCACTCAGCACAGAGCAGTTAACCTACAGCTCAGAGCAAACAGTGAGGGCCAGAGCCACGGAGCTCCATCACACATGAGGGAGAACCAGCCCACACTGAGTCAACGTCCTCCCGCTTTCCATCAAGAGCCAGCAGACAAACTGCTGCACTTTCCCAAACACTGTTAGCATGTGTGAACTGATGGAGCGGCTGCAGAGGTCACAACACACCAGTCACACTGAACACACTGCACTGTGGATTAAAGGGGTTTCTCACAGCCACACTGAGAGTTATCTGCTGTTATGATTACGTCTACACATCTGAAATTACAACCCGCAAGAATTATTTTAATCTTATGTCCAGTGACAGATTTAAGTTTGTGGTGACGTGTGACTGTGGATATCTGGAATTTGACTTCTCAAATCACAGTAATTTAGGCCTGTGCTTAATAAAGAGGTATTGTGTGTGCTTCTGGAAGGGCTTGGCTTGTGTGAAATTACATATTCAGAATGCTTAAGATCAAACTTGCTTGGTTTACTGTTAAAATTCAGTGTTGAGTGAAAATGTGAGGGATAGCTACATAATAAACACAAGACACTGATATGTAGATGCCGTTAGTATTCAATTAAACCTATTCCAGAAGATTGTTGATCCCATGTTAAAGTCATCTAGACCGAAAACAGGCTGAGGATACATTTTTTTCCCTGTACACTGGTTTTCAGGCTTGTGTCTTCACTTCACATTTAGATGTGTATCAAATTACAAGTGCGACACCTTCTCAAAGTCAGGAACAAATTAGAAAAAAATGACTGGCTTAGTGTTTCTTCATTAGGATTATATTCATGGCAGTAAACATCACTGAAAACCTAAATTTCTAAAATAATGATAATAATTGATAACAATAACAATAATAATAATAATAATAATAATAATAATAATAATAATAATAATAATGATAATAATAATAATAATAATAATAATAATAATAATAATAATGGGAAAACAAGTCCATAAAATAAAGAGATTATTTGATGACCAAGTCTTAATGTTGTGGACTTTCTCTGGGTACTCTCTCTTTGCCTTCCTTGATGAAGGAAAATTGTGCAAAAGAGATGAAAATTATTGAATGAAGGGATGCATACATACAAAACCCCTTTTTCTAAAATGGAATTTCATTTTTCAAAATTGCTGTATGATATTTTTTGGGGGATAATGGCTGAGGTCTGAGCTAGTTTTTGCTCAGGGTTTACCTGAACCTTAATTTGCAATTGTCCACTACATTATTGTTATGATCAAAAAATGGCAACAACTAAAACACAGTGCTATTCGTGTGATGCCACAGAACAATGACTTCATAACATTCTGTGGCTCCAGGTTATCAGAACCACATGTTGCAACTACTTGAAAATTTATGACCTTTGCAAACTCATATGGCATTGCAGTTGTAACACATTATATAGCTTTAATTACAGATGTGCACAGTATGTGATGAGATGCACCCACTGCTGACACTGATCCTGACAAACAGTAAGGTGATGGAATGAATAATAGTGCATCCCACATGAGGCGGATCATAGTTTGCAGCTCTCCACTCCAAACAAAGGCTCAGATTAAGGTTTTTGTAGTGGTTTGTAGATCTAATAATAATGCAAATGTTAAATCAGGGTTTATTAGAAATAAAGCTAGAGTGATAGGCTCTGGCGTTTTAGCGTGAAACTGGACTGAATATGTCTAAAAGCAGCCTAGCAGGGTTAAAACTTCTATAAAAGGGCTCCTGTTTATCTGGCCTGTTTCTCTGCGCTCCACCTCATCAGCTCTGGCGTCTCACTAGTTCCCCAGTGCTCGTATTTAAACAGTGTCATGCCCTTTGTTTTTCAGAGGTAAGCCCCTGGACTCTTTGAAGTGGGCGCCATGTTTGCACTGTGACCATTTAATTCGGAGCGCAGCTTGATGATATTAGTGTCAGGGTCAATTGCTGATTCCAGTTGGACTTTAGAGGCAGGCTGGCTGGCGGTATGTGGGCATCATGTGCTGCTCAGTTCAAGATCTGGTCAAACCCATAGTCTTAGTTACACTCACATACACACTGCAGCTCCTCCAGTTCCTGTGATCCCTGAACATGTGACAGGGCAGACATGGGACCTGGTTATCCTGCAGACTTCACAGGCCTGAGCCCAGCGCAGTGGAAGTTGTTGCTCAGACCTCCCATGATGGAGCCTCCAAAATCCCTCGTCTCCTTCTTCCTCCTTCCCAAATCATCAATACAGCAGACCCTACAGTCTGTGTTTTAGCCGTGCCTTGGTGGAGAAATGGTTTTGCCATGTGCACAGAATGTGGAAGTGATACATTTGGACTCTCCCTCCTGCCTTTAATGTGGCTGTCTGAAAGCAGATGTAGCTCAGAGATGGCTGACTCTCATTTATTAAACAAAAGACTCCGATCAGGAGGAAATGGAACTTCAAGTGAATTGAATTCATAAACCTGGGATTCTTAAGTATCCATCACTTCTGATCAGCAGGTGCTGCCAGGCGTGCCATTAATGTAAGTCTACAGTAATCTTGATCCAGTACACCTAATACATTTTTGCCTCTTCAGACAAGCTTCACATCTTTGTCCTTCTGGTTTCTTTTCTGAGACGTTCAGGTTCTGGTGTTCCTAAAACTCCCCCTGTTGCTGGACTTTTGTCACTGTAACAGTCTGAGAGCTAAATGTGAAACAGCAGTGTATCTTCGACTGTGACAAACTCATAAAACACAGACATATTTGACAAGGACAAGCTCCTCTCAGTTCCTTATTATTGTTTGCTTGGGGGTCATTAAAGTGAAATGGGGCTGAGTTTTTGTCGCCGTCCTCTCTGCTCTACTCTGCCAGCGTTGCTCTGCTGCTGGCGGTAAAAGCTGGGCAGCCATTTGTCTTGCTGCACTTCACTATATCTCTGCTTTTATTAGGTGTGAGTGACCTGTTAGCAGTCATCTGAAAGACTTTTTTCCCTCTTGTGTTCGGCGTTTGCTCTCATGGAGAGGAGAAAACCCTGTGAGTGTGGGATCTGAGAGAGAAACACTGATGATGTGGACATGTGTCTTTATGCACTCTGCTTGCGTGCGTTCATGTCTAGGACTGTTATGTGCATTCACTGATCCTCCAACTTGGGTAAGAAGATATCATCAATGTCCACTGTGTTGAAAATATATTGGCCATTAATATGGACCTAGATGAACATTTTATGTATAACTGATTGAAACATATTCCTTTGTGCAGGTTTTCAGGACATTGTGTTCACCTTTAGTTTGGTGTTCTCCATATGATCGTTCAGCTGCATTTGCCTGCTTTTATTTACTAATTTAATAGTCAAACACTGAATTCAATCTTTCAGAAGAAGCAGAAGAAGCTGTTATTAAACCGCAAGGATTTTATGACCTTAAATACATAGAAAAGTCAATTGATTAACTTAGTTTTTACCACATTGTTTTTTCCCTGGGTACTGTCTGGAAGGTACGAGGTCCTTAGAGTCTGACAGGACTGAACTCACAGCTTTTCATGCAGGCAATGTCTGGATGCAAATTTCCCACTGTTGCAATTTAACCACTGGTCCACTTATGTACATTACTACTGCTTTCTAATAAAACTAGCTGTCTGGGAAAACTGCATACTGACTCAAAGTAGTTTTTGCACTTAAAACTAAAAAATGGATACAAGAGATGGGCATACTCTCTACATTGCTTTAACAATGTTGACACGATCCAAACAAAGTATTAATACTCAAATAAACTATGAGGTAAAATAACTATATAGTGTAATGATATGTTTTGTTTTCAGAACACTACCCTACGAGCTTTGATCTTGTTCAGTGTCCCATGGACAGTACGATCTCCTCCAAGGCTGCAAGAAGTGACTGGCTCCTGTTAGTTATCTATATCTATATCTGTATCTGTATCTGTGTCTATATCTATATCTATATCTATGTCTATGTCTATGTCTATGTCTATGTCTATGTCTATATCTATATCTATATCTATATATATATCTATATCTATATTGTTCAGCTCCATACCTTGGGCTGGGTAATGCATGTACATAATTTCATACAAAATATGTCCCAAAAAACTCTGTAGATTTTATTTGTGTTGTTCTATCATTAACATGTAAACCACTAGCACTGAACAAATAAATCTGTCATTGTTGCACACAAGTAGCTATTAGTCCATTTATATGTAATTTTACACTGTTTCTAAAAATACCTGCTGCCTGCAAGATGGGAAACCCACATGTTGAGTCTTTTTCAGATTCAGCACCATTAGAGATCCGTCAAAGAAATTCAGTTTCTTCTTTTGAACCTGATCCCTACATGTTACAAGGTTTCTCTGGAAATATCTTTTGAGGATTAAATGATTTATTTGTGTACTTCTGGCTGTAGATACAGACAAAAACACTTCTAAAACTATGAACCCTTTGGCTGAATTTCTCTTTCACCTGTTTTTCATCATTTAAATTGCCTAGCGTTTAAAACATGCATATGAGTGTATATGACAGTGTGCAGGTTTGATGCCACGGATGAGCAGAATATTTTCAGTGAAAGCAGGTACTATGAGTTGACTCAGTGAAGTGACTCAGTCCTGATGAGTCACAGTGGACGGTGAGCCTCTACAGTGGCTGAATAGTTTGAAGCCTCAGGTTCAAACATTCAGGTCATTTACTGTTGAGCTTTAGGCTGGGACAGAGTTGACCCCACTGTATACCGTATACTGCTGGCAGCTTCTTTGTTTTATTTTGTTCTGCTTGTCTCACTTGCTCTGATGTTCAGCTCCCACCTTCGACACACTGATCTGAGGGCTACAGCACACATGGAAGATCTTTGCTTGTTCATTTTTGCTCTTGATCTGCACATGAAGATTATGTGAGCTTCAACCATGGAGTGGAGAAACAAACAAACGGCTTGATCTAGTCAAAAATAAAATCTTCAATATAACAGTGTCTTCTAATTTTACTCTGCTTTACTCCATTTTTTGAACATAGATAACATTCATGAGTTTAGAGCTTCTGTAAAGCACTGAGGGCTGCAGAAGGATGCTTGGGACAGTGTCAGGGCTGTGACAGAGAAGTCCCTCATGACTGGAAGTTCAAATTAAGTACCTAAATTAAAATGTCAAAAAAATGAAGTTTAAAGTTACAACAATTTATTAATTTTTAATTAAATGATTAAACTTGCATTCATCAATTTTTCTTCACTTTTGAAACACAACATTGACATTTTTTAACCTTATGAAGTTGATTTGATGAATTTTATTGCAGAAACTGGAAATTCAAATGTCTGCATTTCAACACAACCTAATCTGAATTAAGCTGAAATCTCAGTTCTATTGAACTGGTGGATTATCCCTCCTCCTTAGTCAACTCTAAAAGAACCTGAAAGAATGTCAGTGCTTTGGATTTCAGTCACTCAAAGCATTATTACAGCAGCTTCAGTGTAAACCTTCAGAAACTTAACTGGTCAAACCAAATCAATGGACAGGAAAAAGTAACATCACACACTGAAATCTCTAAAGTTCTAAACTGACCTGTGTGCAACTGGTGAGGGTGTCAGTTAGTAATGAACAACACTTACAAATACTGTACACTGTCTTTGTTTCTAAAGAAGAAGCTGCATCAGTCAAGCTCCAGTGTGAGTACACTGCATGTCTGTGGAGCAGCTCAGAGTTTATCTAAGCAGGCGTGGGTGTGTTTTACATGCGTCTGAGCTCGAACAAGAGTCGGGGGGATTGTATGTTTTTAGAAGAGCTGGCGAGTTTAGTCTCAGTGTCTTGACTCGGCGCAGGCGTCTGTTCATCATGACAGAGACTGTTAGTCTTTGCTAATCTCCTGTGTTCATCTCCGTGTCAGCTCAGTGTGTGGAGGTCTGGCCTCTTAGTGCCATCAGAGCAAATGATTTCTTCGGGGTCAGATGAACAGATCCACATAGTTCCTCTTGCTGTCCTCTTTAAACACGTCCTCGAGGACTCGGCCATGATCAAAAGCTCACTTTTGCAGCGACCTGGAGGTGCAGCAGGCTGGTACTGTATTTGTAATTTGGGCTTGAAGGGTGGCGGTGCAGACTCTCGCTGCTGTTTGATCTAGGACAGAGAAAGGTGTCTGCTTCAGTGCAGGCCTTCTGTGTTTCCTTTTTAATGAATGACAAGATGGAGGTCGCCCAGCGTGGCCCTCTCCAGCCACTTCATTAGCAGCCCCTCCGTGTTTGGCTTTGCTCTGATTTACTGCTTTTCCGTTCGACGTCTTTCAGTTTGTAATTTGTCTCCAGAGCAGCAGGTCATAGGAGGATGAACCATGATGCATAGTCTTTACATAGAGTTCTTCCATGTTATGTTTTCTCCAAATCATGCTGTAATGTATGCCGGGGAACAACCAAGAGTGTGTGCAAATAGGCACTTATACAACAAGGATCAAAACTCTGAGCCATGCAACATGTTGTCTGAAGAAAAAGGAGATGTATTTTTTGGTTATGTGTTTTTTTTCTCCAACAGGATTCCATTTTTCCCTACTTGCACTTGATTTAGCATCAATTTTAGAGGCTTCTGCTGAAATCTGAGAGACCTTTTCTTTGTCCCGACATTGAACAGACCTGACAGAGCTTTGATGTAGACTACAGTATACATGGGATAAAATGACTCTGCATCCATACAACCCCTAACCACAAATGATACTACACCCCACAGCTGAATAGTGTGTATTCTTTGGTTATAATGTATTCCCTTCTGTGCAAACCACCAACTCCACGATGGGCAAAGCAGCTCCACACCTGACTGTTTTTATCACCATGTTTGATTGCAGGTGTTTCGCACGACTGCATCAACCTGTTGCACGAACCAGTCATGTAGCTCATTCAGTGCACAAAGTCTTGTTTGCAACACCAGAAAACGTTCAGACTTTTCTTTTCAGTAAAGAAACTTAGCCACGGTTTACTTATCACCCCATTATCTAACTGAAGATGTGTGCTCTCTGATCAGTCCACTTGTCTTTGATTCTCAGGTTAAAGCTCCTGTCTGGATGTTTATGTCTTCCTCGAAGATTCCAATTTACCAGCCTTTACTTAATATGACAGGTGCAGTTATGAGGATCTTTCTGGCCTTTCAACTGCATCACTGTCTTCTTCAGGAGTTTAGTGTGTCGTGTATTTTTGGTTTATGCCTTAGAATCATGCATAGAAACTAGACTGAGCTATACTGTGTGCCGGCAGTTTTCAAAAGATCTGTCAGATACTTCTTGTTTTATATGAACAACGATTTGAGTTTAATTTCCTAATTAGAAGTGTTAATGTAAATTAACAGAAAAGCTTCAAATGAGGGATAAAAACAGTATCTCAGACAGTTTCACTTTGCATATATATACACACGATCACATCACACCACCTCTGTAGATTATTAATACTGTCGAACAAATTATAATTTTAAAAAATGTACTTCCTCATCATATTTGCCATTGTTTCATTTTCTGTTCTTCTTCTTTCTTCTCCAATCAACAGTTTTAACCATTTTAAATATTTTTTCTACATACATATTTCCTGACAAAATGCATATCACATGTTGTTTTCTATTTTTAAAGTGTTATATGTGAGTGATACAGATAGTCACACTTTATAACCTAATATGTTGATAAGTGTCAACATTTCCTGTAGCTGCACTTGGACCAGTGCACTATAAAGGTCATAAAATGGTGTTGGCTCAAATTGTTCTCCTTTAGATCAACATGTTATAGTCATGCAAGGCATTCCAGCCTGTCTTTGGTCATACAATGGTAGTTCTAAAGTAAGTAAGTGTGCCACCTAGTGGTCGTTGGCTCTGGAGGCAGCAGCGGTGGAGCCTGATGTAGGAGTGCTGGAAGTCAGAACAGAACATATGAATACATAACCATACCTGTACTGAAATCTAAAGATACTTCAAATATGGGCTGAAAGTGTGATATGGATGCATTGTATGGGTTGGAAGTATGAAAATATCATCAACAAACAATATAAGAAATGCAAGACCTGCTGGGCTGTCAACCTGAGCAGCACACTACACTGCAGCTCATGATGTGAACAAATCCAGTCCCTGTTGATCCTGAGCTAGAGCAAACACACAAACACACTGAGCAAACCAACGAGTTCAAAAGCTCTGCACATTTATGGAGAAATCTGCTCATGACAGCTTGAATATTACAGAAGAGAACACCAAATGTGTGTCAGTCTGCAGGTGTCACCACTTTGTTACACCATTTCAAAGCTCAGTGTTGTGTCATGTGGTGCTGCATGAGGAATAAAGCACCCCAAACAAAACACCAGGCGACTGAAGTCTGAGCGGTGACAGCTTTACAGTGACTCTGTGTTGTTATTGTCCGCCTCTTTCAGACTGAGGTCACAATAGACTTCCTTCTCCCTCCTCAGTGTCCAGGAGGGGGCGACGGGTCGGCATGCTGCAGCACCACACTGTCCAAAAAAGGAGGACTCCCAAACTCACACACCCATTCCCACACACTCATGACTTGTTGCATGTGTTGTTGTGGCTGCTTGGAAAGCACTCATCTGACCTGATTATTGATGATTATTGTTAACACATTATCCCTGCCCTTCATTATATAGATACATACATGCTGCATTTACAGCTCTGGTGGCCCATGTGATCTGCCTGTACTCTATTATAGCTGCATTTTATAGGTGTGTTTATTAGGTGTTTTTAATGGATCTTTTGCTCTCATGATTGAAGTTAACTCAAAGCATTCTGAGCTTTCCCCTTTAGCCCGTCAAACTTATTTTACCAGAATGAAAATCTTTCCCTTTGCATTTATTGCCTTTGTGTCTGTCTGTGTGTAAGGAATGGGCTCCCGGAAGTGTTACAGTGAGGTTACAGGCTGTGTGTTTTATTCCCTCCCTCCTCCTCCTCCTCCTCCTCCTCCTTCTCCCTGCCTTGTCCTGAAGCAGAGCAGCGGCCTGTGATTGGGCCTCTGCTGCTCCATTGTGAACCAGTGCAGTGGCTGCACCTGAGTGCAGCAGCCAATGGGCCGCCTGCTCCGTCAGTAGCAGAGACAGCAGCCGACAGAGCTGCAGCATAACAATACACACTCTGTAGACACCATACAGGCTTCTGGGCTGTTTCCCAGCACTGTCGCACCGATATACACTACCAATACTGGTCTTTCATTCACAAGCAGAATGTATCTAGTCAGCTTGTTGCAGCAGGATCTGCTGATTTTTTCCCACCGTCTGGATGCTGTTTCAGAGTTTTATTTAGCAGCAGGACACAAGCTTAATTGTTAATGTGATATACCAGCTTCTAGCTGTTTTAATTCTGAAACACACAAGTCTCAACCTCCAAATATCCAAACTAGTGTCTGCAGGGATCAGAGGGAGGTTGGTGAGGGTCATCAGAGTGAGCGCTCAGTACAACCTTTTCCTGCCTCATTATATCACTTTATCATAATCTCATGAAGCAACTCACAAATCCCTCAAGATCAGCTGCATATTTAAACAGCTCTTAAACAATAAAAACTGAACACTGGAAAAATATTGACAGGGCTCAGTTTAACAACACTGTAATTCTAATTTCACCTTAAAATACTCAGATTGAGACAAAGAACTATTGGATTTTAACTAGAAGTGGAAGAAGTACTCATCCTATCTATTACAAGTGAAAGCACCATTCCAGATTTAACCAAGTCACAGTATGTAAGTATAAAATATCGCTACATATTTTTTTAACATGTTAGATTGATCTTTGTTAGTGTTTTATTATTATATATAACATCAATGTATTAGTATGGGTACATTTATGTGTAAGCTGTATTCTTATTTAGTTTCTTGTTATACTGCTGCTAATTAAAGTATTTGACAATGTTTTTTGATCATTATATATGTTAAATTCGTTTGGCGGAATAATAAAGTTTAATTGCCTCTGAAATTAAAAGAAGTAGCCTGTAGAGCTGCACAAAAATTGGAAATAGCCTACTGACAAAATGCAGTTACATTATGCTCCAGTAATAGTTGGGTAAATGTGTTTAGTCACTTTTGTGTCACATTTCGCACCTCGCTACTAGTCTGTACTGTCAAACCTATGATGCACTTTAGGACTATTTACCACATGGGTACATGCAGGTATAAGAAAGCAAATGTAAAACTTGTTAATTAGTTTCCCCATATGCAGTTACATAAATAACCTTAAACCCAGAGCAGCAGCAGAATATGTGTGTAGTGTGGGGCAGGCTGACTGATGGGAGACCACATCCCTGCATGCTCTGAAATATCTGCTGCAGATAAGAGGAGCAGGGAAGCTGCTGTTTGTCTCCGCAGTTCACCAGAGCTGTGCAGCTTCTCCTGTTGGCCTACAAAAGCCTCAATAACAACACAGACCTGCACTGATCATTTCACCAAGTTGTGAATAATCTTGGCCTTTTTACCCCACGCCGTCACCAGTCATTAGTTATGATCCACGGGGCCTCCACAGGAGCCTATTGATCACTCATTGACTGATTGATTTAGACAAATACTTTTTTCTCCCAGAGTGCGAGGTCGAGTCGCTCTCCCTGTTAATTGAAGATAACAGAGTGGCAACAATGGCCCCCGTAATAGACTGAGAGTTTTGTGATTGTCGCTGCAGAAAGAAAAGAAAATGAAGAAGGAGGGGAGGAGGACCGAGGAGGAGGGGGGCTCTCTAATTAGGAAGCGGGGCGGTGTGGAGGCTGTGGCCGGCAGGCAGGCGACAGGCGCCGGGTCCCGGACAAAAGGCTGTCTGCTGCCCTAAACTCCCCCTGCTTAACCCTTTAAACCGAGACACACACACTCACACACACACACACGGGGCTGCTGCTGCGTCATGCTCTCACCCAGGCCTCCACACACACTTAGAGGAGAAGGTTCTTTAAACAGCAGGAGTGTAAAGGAACAACACAAAAAGCATTTCCAGAAAACCAGACAGGAACACAGAATAATGATCCAGGCTGGCTGGGGTCGCTTACTGCGCGCTTGGATATATTAAAAAAAAAAGCCACATAATATTTACTTCTGCGCGTAAAAACGTGTTTAATGGAGACTTTATGTTCCACATTAGGGGAGCCGACGCGCTGCCTGCAGGCCGACTTAGAGAGGAACACTTCCTATAAATACTTACATTACTCGACTCTTTCTAAAAATACAGCCAGGCACACAATGGTAAAGGAAATGCTGATTGACGGTGACCGAGGAGCTGCTCAGAATAGAGCCGGAGGGCCGAGCAGACAGGAGACACACTCAACACAAACACAACACACACCAGATAACACCCAGAGGAGAGCAGCCCATGGGAATGCTGACATGGTCAAACAGAATATGTATAGCTGTAGCTTTAATGCAAAATTTCTACCAACAATCCCCAGCCACAAATGTCACCATGCGATTTAAATGTATTTTTAATAGCATGCAAACGGAGCCCATTGATATTTTCTTATCAAATTCAGTGAACCGCATGCAGGAGCTGCTGCGGGCCTGGTGGCGGTGCTGCCGACAGAGGGCGCTCCTGCCCCGCGTGTGTGTGTGAGTGTGTGTGTGTGTGTGTGTTCTATACATGTATATATCTGCAGGCCTGTGTGTGGACAACCATACGTGATTTTATTTAAAATATGCTCCAATAATTTCCACATCGATTTAACTCTAATGAGGTGATCTCAACAACATTAATAATAAAATAATAATAATAATAATAATCATACAAACTTTCAGCACAACGATTTTTTATTGAAATTGTGAGACAAAAAAAAAGAAAACAAAAAAGAAAAAAGAAAAAAAAAATACCCGGACAACCAGCATAAACAAGATACTTCCATCTTTAAATATATTTATGAATAGATATGAACGACGCGCCCGAAGGAGGAATTGATTTGAAGGTCTCCTGGCTGGAGTGAAATAACCTGAGGTGTTTTTGAATCCATGTGGAGCTTTCTGTCTCTCTCTCTGTCTCTGTTCCTCTGTACTTGTCGGTGGATGCAGACTAAAACATGGCACACACGTCTCCTAAAAAAAAAAATCAGCGATGCTTCATACACAGTTTTTTGTTCCAAACCAACAAGCGCTAAATAGCTTTAATTTACAGTATATGTTCATGTAAAATGGGGAAGCAGGAGGAGGAGGAGGATAAGGAAGGAGAAAAAAAAGCTCAATTCGAAATATATACACGCTAATATACAACCTTGAATAAATTAATACCAATTGCATATTCTTGGATCTTAGCTTTATTTACAGAATTTTTTTAATTACATAAATAGTTCAGAAAGTTTTTCTTTTTTCTGGCATGAAATGATAAGCGGTTCTCTCTGTCTTCCCCTCGCAGACGGAACGTTCCCCTTCCATCCCTTTAGAAATGATCAGACCTGCCTGTGGGTGCTGCTGCTCCTGTCCAGGCTCCAGACCAGGCCTGACGCTTCAAGTTTACCCAACTCAGCACACACACACACACACTCTGTCCGCTGCAGGCAGCTCACACCGATATCTGGGGCCGATACTGTGGTCCAGCTCTCTCACTGACACGATCAAGTTTGATTCAATGCAGTTTCTGTAGTGTTCTCTCTATTACACGTCCTGGAACGTAAGTGGTTGGAGTTGTTTTTCTTATTTAATAATATCAGATGATTATTTAGTGCTTATTGTCTAAATTGTATCCATATTCTTCATTTTTTGTGCGTTTTATTTATTCATGTTTCTAAATTGATTTTTTTAAAATCAATGTAGATATATATATATATATATTCCAGGGTTTCTTGGGGGGTTGCCTGCCTTCAAGAGCTACTAACCCTACAAACAATATAACTCAAGGGAGGGTTTTGGTGTCTGAGGACGGTGGGGGTGTTTGTCTGTCCACCCTTCCCAACAGCACAGCTCTGGAGGAAACCTTCAATACTTGTGAATTTAAAAAGGTTAAATATAATCATATAGACAATATTTCTGTCTACCTGCAGCTTTGTTCTGAAAGATATTAGTAATCGGCCTTCATAGACCCTCATTGGTCAAACCCTCATCCCAGTCTCTGTAATGTGCTGTACGGGACATATGCACGTATTGTCCTTGTATTCAAGCCAAGTCTTCATCCGAAACAGAGAGTCTTAATCACTTGGGAGAGTCTGCATTTGGGGAAGGCTCCCTCTGGCCTTCCAGGCCGCTCACCAGTCTCTGGATGCTCTGCAGCTCATTCACAGAGTCCTTCATGGAGGTTTTGGGAGATGCAGCTCTTCCACTTGAGCCTCCTGTCTTGTGGTTGCTGTGGTGCTCTGGGGCTGGGCTGGTCTCCCTGCTGCCTGGTTTAGAGGATTCAGAGCCTTGGTTGAGGCTGCCAGGCAGGCCGGTGGTGAGCAGGCTGGAGCTCTGAGGCAGCGACACCGGGAGCTGGTAGGGGTTGAAGCGGAGCCGGGGCCGGGACGAGCCCAGGAAGGGGTTCCTGGACAGCGGGTTGGAAGTGCTGGTCGCTGGGAGGGCCGAGGCTGAGGCCGCTGCTGCAGCTGCTGCCATGTAGGTGTATGGATACGGGAATAGACCTCCGAATGGAGGCATGGGGATGCCCTGGAATATAAAAAAGTAAAAAGACTTGGAGTCAGGGTTGTTCAGATCATTATTTCCAGTCAAGTGGTCAAATACTCTCATTATCAATACATTTTTCCAACACACAAACAGGCTCCTCAGATTTTTTAGAACAGACTGGAAATACAGGACAATAACAGGACAGAAAACAATAACATTTTCCTCCTCCAAGTGTAAAACCCTTGAAACAAATAGCTTATTCAACAGACACCTGATAACACACTTAAATAATTTCACTACTTTTTATAAAATCCTCATGTTTTCATGCAAATACACAGTAGTTCCACATGTTGCATGCAGCTAATACACCAGTCTTATCTTTACTGATTTTGCTTATTTCCAGGACTGAATGAAACCCAGCTCTGACTTAAGCCAGATTAACTCTTGCTGAGTGTAGCACTGTATAAGGTGAGGTTTATATTAACAGTTTCAGTCCTAAGAGGGTGAAGTAAATCCTGTCTACAATCTCGACCCAAAGCTCCAACTTTCTGTCCTGCTGACGTCTGAGAAGCGCTACAGGTGTAGAGACGAACAACAGCATATTGTGACTAGATGAGCTTCCTTACCTGAGAGGCGAGCATGTGCTGGGACAGATGGAAGGGGAAGGGGTTTGGGGTTCCTCCTGTGGCCTGGGCGGTGATGCTGCCATTTTCCAAACCACTTGCTCCGGATACAGAGGCCAATAGATGCCCCATGCCCATAGCAGAAAAGGCTCCAGGGGCCATGGCAAACTGCCCGGGGTGAAACAACAGCGGCGATCCGGTGTTCAGAGGGTTAAAGAACTGCTGACTGTGCAGACCAGACAGAGCTAGGCTTTGTAAGTGGCCTGGGCTGAAGTGCGAGGGGCTTTCGGTCTGGACCACGAGAGGGGAGAAGGCGTCCTTACTGGCACTGATGCCTCCAGCCTCAGAGTCCTTTGTCAACGCGTCCGTGGTGTCCTTCCTGTGCCTGCTCTCCACTTTGTCCTTCTCAAGGTTCCTTATACTGAATATGGAGTCGTCCTTCTTTTCAGTGCTGGGCCTTTCCCTCACGCGCTCCTCACACCTGGAGCTGTAGGGGGACACAGGCTCAGGTCCCGGGCTGTTGGAGGCGGTGCAGCGCTCGTCCTGATGCTCCAGCTCCTGCTCGCTGTCAGTGCATGTTTTCTCATCTAAGACACAGGAGAGAGAGGAAAAAGATCTGTGACCATCACAAGTAACCGACACACACACTGAGGGCCATAAACCTGGTGGGACCTTCAAACTGTCAAAATCCACTCTGCACTTTTCAGTTTCAGACTTTCTAGGAAATTAACATTTGTCCTGCATTTTAAATCTATTTTATGTTAGCTTGTGTGCAGATTTTGAGTTTGCTAACTTTAGAAAAATAAATACATTTAAATTAAAACCAGTGAAAATTTAAGCTGAACACTTCCTAAGAAATTTTGTGGGATCATTTATTTTAATAAATGAACAGAAGTAAAAAAAATTGAATCAGACCAGATAATTAAAAAAATCACATTTAAGACATTTGTTTTACAGATAACTTCTATTTTGTCCTAGTAAACAATTATGCAGGTATTCTCTATTAAAACATTCAAAATTAAATGTAAATTTCAAGTGAGACCTTAGTCAGAATTCAGGCTGACTTTACTGTTTGTATACGCAGCTCTTTACATCTAGATATTAATGCATTTAGCTGCCAAAACCTGTCTGTGCAAACTAGAGGAAAATTAACAAGAATTCAGTTCAGTAAAAATAACACAATGACTTATCCGATTGTTATGAGTGTACTTGAACGCACCACGTCATTACCCAGGCTTTCTTAAATCATCAGTATTATTTATACAATAATACTACTACTAATAATAAATAATAAAATTTATTATTAAACAACAAATAATAAAAAATTATTATTATTATTATTATTAGCGGTAGTAATATTATAAATATTAAATAACAATAATAATAATAATAATAATAATAATAATAATAATAAGAAGAAGAAGAAGAAGAAGAAGAAGAAGAAGAATAACAGATTTAGCTGTTTCGTATTTCCGTCTCCTTTCTACAACCAAATTACAGCTGGGGACTTTCTGCCAGTTTAACACTATTTAGATTATTACATAAATTATTACAACAGCATCAACATTTTTTAAAGCCTCACGTCATCATTAAAACACATTTTCACGCACATGTTTGAGCCCCAAATAATAATAATAATAATAATAATAATAATAATAATAATAATAATAATAATGATGAACGTAGATGTCTCACCTCTGCTGGGCCTGCTGAACCTAAGCGGGCTGGTTCCGGCTCCTAGCGGGGAGTGGACGGTGTCCCTGCCGGCTGGAGGGTCATTGGACGAGGCGTCCGAATCCGCGCCCTCCCGGTCCGCCTTGCACTGGTCCTCATACATCCGCAGCGACGGCATGGTCAGCTGCTTCCTGCACAACAACAGCAGAACCATTATTAAAGACAGAGCCCGCTGCTTTGGGGTGCAGTATCACAGTGACACCCTGAGCTGTGAGGGTGCAGGGTGCTGCTGCAGGTGCTGTCCAGCCCACCTTTTCTCCCTCCGGCCGTTCCCCGTGTCTCGGAATCCTTTCGCAAAAGGGTTGTTGTCGATCTTCAGCTGCGTGATCTGTCCAAAACACACGGAGGGGGTTCAGAGGTACGGAACCACAACAACAACACAAAGCCCACATTGTCAGAGCCCACTGTCTCCACCTGCCCCGCATGGAGGAAAACAATGTGTTTGGATTAACACACACACAGGCAGCGGCTTGGACAGGAGCCACCACAGGCCTCGGATTTGCATTATTAATAAAAGCGCAATGATGGGGCGTTATTCTCATTGGCCCCTGGAGAGAAATTCTGCCACGAAATATTCCTCCACGGGGCCACACAAGCCTCCGATCCCCAGAAAATAAGGCAGAGGGAGCAATAGTGGAGCAGATGACTATCATATCAATAATTAATAATGCGGTTTGGATCGCTGCTGCCTCGCGATCTGTCCTGGTGCGGAGGGGCCCGGCTGCGGCTCCATGCATGACCGCGGAGCTGGGAGGCTCCTGGAGGCCCTCAGCGGCCCCTGAACAAGGCCCTGCAGGCGTTTCCCCAGTGTGAGCAGGGAGAGTGTGTTCGCAGCATCGGGCCTGTAAATGCCTTCTAATCGATGGTGACTCTTCGCCATAAAGTTTTACAACAGGACCCCCACCCCCTGGACACAAGCCCCAATTAGCCTCATGGAGGGGGACGGAGGCACAGCGACGGGCTTATATTAATACCAGCAAATATAAAACTACAGTTCAAATGTGCTGCATTCTGACAGCACACCCTTAAATCCAGAAGCAGGCGCCAGAAACCGCTGGTGTCACATTTAAGAAGAGAAAATGAAATAAAAAGAGGACGCAGCATCACAACAAGCACCGTTTCCAGTATTTATACGCCTAATTTATTCACTTCTGGTCAAGTTAATAGGCCATGTGCATCCCGTGAACAGCTGATAACACACACTCACACACACCACAGCACTCCATTTGAATTCTCAGTCAGATAGGTCTGCTACGCCCACAAATCCAAGCAAAGCAGCAATTAAAAAAAATCAAGTGGGACATGGGAGTCCTCTGCAGGGAAATTAGGCGACCTACAAAATCAGATTAAGTCTTCGGGGGTTGGTGGCGGGGGGAGGGGACGCATGTAGGACATTTATTATGCAAAACTATAGCAGCAGCCATATTAGAGGCCGTCGGTGGAGTGCGAACACGGGCTCACCTTGTCGTTCTGGTACGCAGTCACAGCCACGAACTCGGTCTCGGGGAACACGTAGGTCCTGAAGGTGCTGTAGGGGAGCTTGAGGATGTCGTTGGCCCGCACTATGTGGAACCGGGGCTGGTACTTGTGCATGGAGTTCAGGATGGTCTGGACCAACACACACAAAAACGCACAGCTTTGGAGTGAATATCACGCATGTTTGTGGCCCTTCTTTGATGCTCAAAGCCGACACCGGGCAGAACACTGCGAGGCGGATCATCCAGCGCATTGTTATTGATGCTGTTATAATTACTGTGTAAGCAGACTTGTCTGTAATTAGTGCGGGGCACAGGGAAAAAACCTGACCAGGCCACACATGTTGTCATGAGAGATCAAAACCACAGCAGAACAGGATTTGATCCCGGTCCTATCAGGGCCAAAGCTACAAATGTTACATTTACCAAAGTACAGACACTTCAGGAGCCTGGATTTACAGCCTGGGGCTCTGTTCTGACACCACACACATTTACCACCAAATATAAGGTTTATTTGAATTTTTAAAAAAATAAACACGACAATAAAATATGCAAAATTAATTCTGAACAAAATCCCTGCGCTATAATATGAACTTTAAACAGCTTAAACACACGAGCAGCAAATACATCAGAGCTGTGCATAAAAAGAAATGCTGTCTGTAAGCGATTGCAAATTATTTAGACTGACATGTAAATGTTGAATTTGTTTCCAGATGAACGAACCTCCTGCCTGCCACTAACAATGACTTTCTCAGACATTTATTATTTGTTCCTGAGTCGGTGATTTGGTACGTTTTCGTGCGTATTTTTGCACCGGGAAAATAAGGTCAGATGGGGGAAATATTTAGGATAAAATGTACAAAGACGCAGCAACGTTCAGGCCACACTTTAGAACCATATAGACCTAATGTTGGACTAAAAATAACAACACAAACCTGCACTATACTTTACTATACTATACTATACTATACTATACTATACTATACTATACTATACTATACTATACTATACTGTTACATGCTGGAGGGACTTCTGTGTGCCAGCCACACTCATTGCACGTCATTTCTCTCTGAGCCGATTCGATGACACACCATCTAATCCTGAGCCTCCAAACACTCGGCTCACACATGATGTTTGTTTTATATTCTCCATTAAAAATCTCCTTTCAAAATAAAGCGGTGGAACGAGGAGGTGCGGTGCGCAGGCCCGAGCTGCAGCAGCAGCAGCAGCAGCGCAGACAGCTGGGTCAGGGTTGGGATATCTGAATGCAGCAGGAGGAAAAACGCAGGCTGATGATCTTCTGTGGAGCTGCAGGGAAACCTAAGCTGTGTGAATGTGAGCGGCGGTGGGAAGTCAAGTGGCGACAAAGTGTCAACAGCTCTGGACGGAGAGGTGTCTCCTCTTTACGCGCAGCCTGTCTCATGTCATATTCGGTCACGCGTTCGTATTTCTACTGCATTTATTTGTCTCGAAAACTTTGCCTCGCCATCGTTTAGCCTGCTTGATCATTTCCCCTGCAGCACTTTCAGAAATTGGATCCAGCCCACGCCATGCGCCCTGTTTTTATTTATTTTCCGTTTTCCTTCTCGTGGTTTTGCTGACACGACGACCCACTTTACGCACATGCTTCATAAAAATTTCATCTGATCTTGGAAACACCTAAAAACACGCTTCTGCTCTAACAGCAAGCAGCTCATGCAGCTCCATGTGGAAAATACCAGGCCGGCCAAGGCGAGGAAAATATAATAATAATACTAGTAATGGTAAATTAATTAATTAAAAAACTCTATCTGTACTTACAAATCCGTGCTTGTCCGAGATGTTGTTGGTCAGCTTGAGTTTATGGAAAGCAACAGGCTTGGCCATCCACTGCTCGCCGGTGGCCGGGCTGTCCGGGTGGATATACATCCTCTTGGGCATCTCCGGGTCGGCCTTGCCCGCCACCATCCAGCGGGAGTTGTGGAACTTGTAGCGGCAGTCGTCCGCCGCCACGATGTCCATCAGCAGGATGTATTTGGCTTTTTTATCGAGCCCGTTTATTCGCACTTTGAACGGAGGGAACATCCTCCTGCAGAGACACACACACACACACACACACCGGGAGTCAACACGGCGCGATCCGACCCAAACACAGCATCACATTATCAGACAAGACCAGAACAAATGTGACTGGAGAGGCTTTGAAAGGCACAGGAAAAAACAGGCCGCTCTGACAAGTGGAAATATTGCAATTGTCAGATGTTATTCTCCAGTGTTGCACGCAATTAGGCGACAGCAAGGCAGAAAAACGCATAGTGTGTGTGTGTGTGTGAATGTGTGTGTGGTGTCTCTGTCCTCCTGTGTGTGTCTGTGTGTGTCGTCCAAAGCCCTCCACTACAAAGCTGAGCAGTATATTTATGACCACACCACTTCACGTCCCTGCTTTTTGAAGTGACAGCCTGTTTATAAAATCCAGAAGCTCTGCTGCCTCCACAGAATGCAGTTTGGGAGATAAAACCCTGCTGAAGCCTTGGACACATCCTCCCCAAAATGTCCCAGAAATGTCCTTTAATCAGTGTGGAAATGGAAAAGAAATACTAGAAAATTAAATGGGAGTTTTATTCATTCACTGGACAATTACTCTCCCAAATGTAGACAGAGTCAGAGGCCTGGAGCTGCATTTAAAACCAAAAATACAGAGTGTATAATTAGTGGTAAATATGTCGTGTTGTCTGTTTTTCTTTTCCAGCTGATTAATAATGGAACACGCTCATATTCGCTGTAAAAATAAGCAGCGACTGGTAAAGGCCTGGCGCACAGGCTGCCGCTTCATAACGCGAATAAATGGCTTTTAGCTGCTCTGAACTTGTCAGCTGTGGATCATTCTGCGCACAGACGCGGACCAAGTCACGGAGTTTTATTTCAAAAGAGTCTCCATGAGAGAATCACAACTCGGAGGAATTCTTACCTTCCAGATTTGGTAATAACCATCTCCGTCCCGAGTTTATGAAACTGGTCCCAAAGATCCTTGGCTTCCAGTGTAACTTTTGGATCGTCGTCCACTTCCTCCTCGGGCTCCAGGCTCTTCATGCTGCGGAGATGAGCCGCCTGATGGTGGCTGAGGGCCGGGTGGAGCCCAGCCTCCGCCGCCCCGGCCAGGCCGTGGTCCGGGATGGGCTTGGTGAGCGCCCCGGGAGGGAGGCTGAGCGCCGGGAAGAAGGAAGGCTGCGCGGCCGCTAGGAAGGCGGACATGGGGAAGTCGGTCGGCCGGTGTGCGTGGAAAGGGTGATAAGCCATTGCAGTCCCTGTAAAAACTGGATCTCTCATCGGTGCATCCACAAAAACCGAAGTGAAATAACAGATATTTTTAGTGGTATTTCCCCCCAACCCAGAGCCAGTGTAGGTCCGCGCTTCGCGAGGCAGTTAGCGGTGCAGGAGAGAGCAGCGCCTCGTCAAGCACACGGCGAGTTCTCAGGGTGAAGAAAAAGCCCAGAGCTGCTGTTTTCCTTTGGTTCCTCCGCCGAGTCCTTCAGCAGGAGCGGCGGTGTGAAGGCAGAGCCCGGCTGCGCTGTGTGCCTCTCAGAGAAATGAGCTGTTTCTCTGCTTCAGTCATCCCACGCTGACTGGAGAGATGTGGCCCCGTTCACTGCAGATCTGTGACTATCTCACATGTCCTTCCTGCCTCCATCCCCAACACTAATGAACCAAGCCCCTTTGATTGCTGATTTTACGCTTTCTGGACCAATTGTGGGCCCCTATAGGCGTGGTTCTGACAGCTCCGGCCAGACTCTAGGAGAGGAGGGGGGGACAAGAAGGTGTCGGAAGCATTAGCAGTAAGAAAACATGTCAACAGAATAAAATATTAACCAATGACAGGAAAGATCGGGAAATCCCACCCCCATTTCCAAGCCAAACACCGGGTCAGCCCTCAGTTCTTGGCCGGTGGAGGCATCGCCTCTCTCGGCTTGCGTTCTTACAATGTCGCCTTCGGAGAAACCAACCTGTCCACAGACTCACTGTCTTAATACTCACCTTTATACAGAGGATCAGCTCTCCACAGTCAGGCTACACTGTCTTTTAGAACAACTCACAACAGTAAATCCACGACTCGCAGCTCAGGCTCTGCATTCCGGAGAGATTTATTTCAAAGAGCTGCTGCTCTCTCGGTCGCTCTCTATAATAACAGACTTTGTAGCTAATTATTCCATCGGTTGTTTTGACGCTTAGGCTGGATTTGCCTCACACTAGTCCAGGCTCTGTTAGCTGTGTGTACACAGACTTCAGCCTCAGACTGCCTCGGCTTCCCCGGGCGAGAGCCGCGTATCTGTGCGTCTTCCTCATCGGGCTGACGGGGACGCAGCAGCCGCAGCGGCGGCAGCAGCTCGTAGAGGCTGGAAGACAGACCGTGATGCTGGAGCAGAGAGGAGGGATGGTGATGAGAGCATTTTGAGAGAAAAATCAGGGAGAAAGAAAGCGGTGAGTGTTCGATACAAACTTCCTTTTTTTGGCTGCAGATAAAGTTCGTGTCATATTTTTAAATCTAATTTTATTTTGTTTTAAGTCGAGCTTAAATATGATAAACAGAACTATGAGTGCTGGTCGTGCTGTTACAGTCCTGTGTGATATTTTCTAGTGTCTCGTCTGTATTTCCACATCAAACAGTCGCAGCGATGAGATGATTTAGTGCTAGTCTGAGCTGAGGGCAGGCCGTGGTGGCGTGTAATCTCCGACAGGTTGTATTTTGTCAAACCAAGGACAGTGCGGGACTCCGGGAGCCACGGGGGGCCCCACCAGCCCCGCTGCACTCCGCTCTGCTGAGCTCCTTCACAAAAATCCAGCTCCTGATTAACTTGGACTCAGTTTGTTAAAGAGCCGCTCGGCGCCAGTCGGCTGATGCGCCACAATAAGAACAATCTCTTGTCTCTTTGTATTTACCCTGAAGTCGTGCATGTGCGAGCCCCCGCGGCCCCTCAGCAGCCTCATCTGCGGCTCCGCTCCACTTTTGTGCCTCGGTCATGACTCGGTGTCAGATGGGAGTTTTTTCTTTTTGGATAAACAGCGGCTCTCTCCGGGCAGGGAGGACCGTGATGTGGGCCACAGGCGTCACTTCGACCAAACTGAAACAAAAAGTGATAATCCTTCTGAATACGGCTGTCAGAGACAACTGCGCATTTCCTGTGAACCCCTGGAACTCAGCCGCCTCTCTGCGGCTTCTGCTCCAAAACTGTTACTAGCCATAAAAATGTCTTGGAGAATAAATATAAATATAAAACCACAAAAATTAATAAATGTAATCCATTTAATGCGCTTCCTAACCGGCCAACTTGCAACTATAAAACAATAAAAATGAACGCACACTTATTTAAAAGCGCAAAAGAAAATCATTTCATCCCCCCGGAAAGTCTCAGCTGTGTGCCAGATAGCGCATGTTGTGTGATTTAAGAGCATGAAATGTTTGCACATCTCCACTGTGTTACACACTTGTTGCTCGGCTTCCATCACATTGATACAGCCATGCGTAAAGAGTCAGCAGGCCAGACAGGAGCAGCTCCAGCAGAACGGAGCGCACCATACCTGAATGAAACACTTTCTACAAACCCGGGAAACACATTAGATCAGACTCAAATCCCTGGAGCATCCACCGCCTCGCACAGCGCAGGCACCAACGGGCAGAGTTCAGTGACAATGGGAGAGGGCTTTTCAAATCTCGGTGCGCATCCACCTCACGTGAGAACACAACATTCTAGAAAGTCTTCCTCACACTTTCTTTAGAATGAAATAGTGGCGTGTTGTCTGCTTTAATCTGGAATGCATCATCTCCAGATTTATGGAAATGACAGACATGCAGGAGCGGCTTGTCCTGTCAGAGTCTAGGAGTTGCATGCATGAAGCTTCACTTTGGAGTAAAACAGATTAGCAACATATGGAGGTGGATAACGGTTTTTCTGCCGGAATACTCAACCGGGTAATTGTATCAACAATGCTTGTGCAAATCAGTCACCATTTATTTGTTCTGTGCCTTCAACGGTACAGAAATCTCCATTACGCGCGATTTAAAAGTCATTAAGTGGAGGGAGGACTGCTCCGAGCTGCTGCTAGTTCTCCATAGAAGGGGCACTGTGCTGATAGATTAACATATCCTCTGTGTTGGGGATTAATGAGGGCAGACAGTAAATATGCTCCTCAGACTCGTACTTTGGGCATGTGTGCGTCAGCTGGGGGCCGTGGAGGTGAAGCAATCAACACAGTGAGGACACGAGGTGGGGAAACATCTGAGAGCAAGAGCAGATTCTAAAGTGTTGCTCCCCAGTTTCTCCCAAACCTATTGTTTGAATCATTTATCATATTTAGACAATTATTATAACACGCCCCTCCCCCCTCCCTCCCCAAAAATATACTGAAAATAAGCAGGTTGGGATTAATCTGAGATAGTGGATGAGCGCAGCCGCCTCGCACCCTGCGACCCGGGCCTGCAGTTAAACTGAATTAGCTGCATGACGCTTTCCATACAGTAGGAAGTTGACTAAAGCTTTTCTGTGTCCTTGATCTGTCCGCTCAATACAATACAATACAGCTGCAGATGTGGAAATGTGCGTAAAAAGCGTCTTCCGTCCCGGTGATTTGGCCCCTGTGTCAGCGATCCGAGCCAGAGACGCTCTAATTACAACATAACGGGACGGTTTTGCGCCATATTCCGTCTATAATCGAGTATTGTTATTTTCTTCCTCCCCTCGACATTGTTCCCTTCTTCCTTTTGATCTCTCCATCTTCTCCTCCCATCTCCCTGCATCATCTCTCCGGCTATATTTAGCGGCTAGACTGAGGCCTTGGCGCCAGACCGTTTAAGACCTGTCAAAGTCCCTCATATTTCCCCTTGTCACATGGAAAGCCGGCGACCAGCGGCCCTCTCCTCCTCCTCCCTTTTCTCCTTTTCTCTTTTCCTCCTCCTTCTCCCTCCTCCTCCTCCAGCAGCAGCTACCAGCAGCCCTCCACCTCCTCCTCCTCCTCCTCCTCCACTGCTCCTCTGCAGTCACTCTGTTAAATGAAACATATCAATTCTCACTTGTAGGAAAAGCAAAATGTTTCCTCAACCCTACACACACACACACACACACACACACACACACACACACACACACACACACACACACACACACACACACACTGCACTCTATCATATTATTTGGAACAACACACTGACAGAGATGCTTTCTGGGACCAGGCTATTACCTGATGCATCACAGCTCTGCTATAAAACAAACATTTGTTCTGGACATGACTTTATGACAAACTCAATCATAAGCTACAACCACTCAGATCAGTTACCTGGCAGCCCTGCAGCCTGCTTCACCCTCCTGTTCTCCCGTACACTCCCGTATCTCAGCTGCAGCCACGGTGTTGAGTGGAGGCTGTTTTTTTGCGCCTGACTGACAGGTGGAACACCGGGTGGGGGCGCTATGGGGACCCAAGGGAGGCAGAGGAGGGTGACAGAGCTGTCACATCCGCAGGCGTCACAGCAGCTAAACTCACTACTAGGAAGTGTGATTAGGTTTTAGTCCCACTGAGCGTCACAGAAAATGGAACCGTTCCCAGTGCAGCGCATTTTACGCACTCACTAACTGAGATGAATGTTTTTTAGTTTTAGTGAAACGATGCTGTTTGGCTTTTGTTCTGTGGAGACTGGGGCACCTTTGGGTGGCCCTGAATTCAAATCAATGCAGCCACAGGTGAATGAGTCCATGACGCACTGCTCAGCGTATGTGTGTATGTTTATCCAGATACGGCAGAGCGGACCGGTGGACGCGCTTCCAAATATCACTGGACTCTAACATGTGTCATCTCTGTCTCTTTTAAACGTCCACACATCTGAGGGGTCCGGGTCTTTCTAAAACCCTCAGTACAGATTTGAAGGCTGGTGTTTCTTTGTCTTGTCTGTTTTGGGGTACGGACGCGTCAGATTGGAAACGAAATGAAAGACATTAGATCCGGTTGAATCATCTTCTTAAAATCATTGTTTTTTTTAAATCTTTGATGCATTTCTCTTTTCTAGACTGGAATCTTTAGAACTGAAATCCTGACATTAAAATAAGAGTTAAATCTGCAGAAAGCTTCAAGGCCTCTGTACAACCACATTTATTTTAGAAAATACTTCCTTGCGTAATTTCTTACTCATCCGCTCTTCTGCGTCTTTATTTATTTGGAGGGTGTTTTTTTCTTCTTGTTCTCTTGAAAATATATTCCTTTAAACTGCGCACATCGAACTCGGACATCTCTCATTTTAATCGGCTTTATTTTGTATTTGTAAGTGCGACTCGTTCATTAACTTAAAACCTCCTTGCGCAGTTTTACAACGTCGAGCAAACCCCAGAGAGAGGCTCGTCTCCCTGTCTGGTCCAGGAGAGCAGCTCTGGACTCCTTACTAATCAGGAAAACATCCAAACATCGGCTTTTTAACATCCTCCAGCTGACTGTATTTATTACTATTTCATGTTAGTCGAGGCGCATTTTTTTTTATACCGGCAAAATAATGTTTTTGTGTGTTTTGCAGATGTGTTGACAGCGTGGAGAAATTGAATTAGCAGGCCGTGCGCCGGGAACATTGGATCGCATTAGGAGCAGCAGAGGAGCGGCTACCTGCAGGCCCCGGCTCTCAGAGGCTCCCCGAGGACCAGGTCCTGGAGCACATCAGCCCTCATCCGCTCAGAGCCGAGGAGGCGCATTCAGATGTCACGTTTATGGCTGCGTATTTTGAATATTGCAACAAAAACAAAACAAAAAAACCCCCCAAAAAACAAAAAACACAAAAACAAACAAACAAAACAAAAAACATCTGGGAAAAAAGTGTCACTCAGAACAATGGGATTTTAAATGATTTCAAATGGAACCAGTGGAGCTTTAGGACAGTTCAAGAAAACCTGAAATATCGAAATGAACATTTTCTGACAGACTGAGTTCAATCAAAGCATGCAGAGATCTGACATCAACACGGGCAGAAAATAAGGACAGATCAGATTTTATGACTGGATGCATGGGCCCTGAGCTGAGCTCCCCTGACACTGATCTGCGGGAGAAGCATGGCGGATGAAACCGAACCTGGTGCAGAGAAAAATCCTGCTCATGTTCCGGATTCACGTCTAATCTCCATCTAACCTGCCTGCAGACCAGTGAACACATCTCCAGCTTTGTCCCAGAAGCTGCGGCTGGTCGGGGCCTCGTCCCGGTGACAAAGCTGTGAGCGGCTCTCAACGCTTGGCTCGCGGCCCTGCGGCGGCCCTGCAGGAGCACTGATGCGGCACAAAGCAACAGTTGAATTTTAGCCTCGTTCCACCTGCCGGCGATTATCCTGCTGGCAGGACAACATCTGAAAATGACTACTGTAACCAGAAATTCCGGTTGGAGTTCAGATGAAACGCTTGTTTTCCAGGTGTGATCTGAAACACCTGCTGCGCACTGAACACACCACTGGATGTGCTGTCAGCAAAACAAGGGCTCCTAAAGGCTCCTCAGAAAGCTGTTCTTCACTTACTGCATGCTTCCTCACTTACTTTTTGTTTTTCCTTCAAGAACTGGAGGCTCATTGATTTGACTGAAACTGTGTGGCGGCAGGTAAAAGCACCAACCTGCAACCAAAAACTCTTTTCATCATGGATCAATCTGCACATTATTTCTCAATTAGTTGATCCATCCTTTGGGCTATAAAACATCCGAAAATCCAGAGCTGGCCTTTTGTAATATGTGTTTCTGTCTGACCAAGAACTCCAAATATTAAATGCGGTAGAATGGAAGCCCCAGACATGCTGAATTCTTGCATTTACAATTCAAAGGTTGTTCAGATCAGTGCGTCTATAGCAGCCAGATGCATTCAGTGCTTCTGATCTTTAGTTTCCTCATTTAAAGTTTTAGACCTCCATGTTCTCCTTCAGACCAACTGTTTTTGTGTTTGGCCAATAAATCCATTAGACCTATTGGCCAAACCCTTTTTAAATACCTGCCTTTACTGTAATTAAATGTGGTAAAAGGGAACGTTAATAAAGGGCCAAAAACCATGTTCATGACTATGATTTTCAACTTATGCAAACCAGTTTAATTTAAAAGCTTCAGAGAACCATTCATTCTGACTTTACAAAAGAAAAAGGAGCCACTGAAAAGAAGTTCTCTGCACAAAGAATTATCTGGAGAACAAAAAGAGACCCTCTTTTGGTTGAAGTCCTAAAGTGCCTAAAAGAACCTAATTTTTACGGTGAGGCACCTTTGGGGGCTCTTTACAGAACCGACTGCAGAAGACAGTCACTTGCTAAAAGGTTCTTTTGTGGCGTCACTGTGAAGAACCATTCCTGTTTTCAGGCAGCACCTCTGTTTATTTATTTGTTAGAGTGTACAGTTTGTGTTCTACAGCAGTAGTTATCACAGGGATGTTCGTTTCTTGATTTTGATTTTTATGTGATTTAATTCCTGCCTCAGTACAAACTGGACCAGCTGAAGACATAAAAACCTCTCACTCCTTCCTGCCTGTGTTTCAGTCCCTCCACTCAGGACGGCCTGGCTGCTGCTTCAGGGTTCAGCATGGAGACGATGGGCTGCTGGAGTCCTCCAGGGTAAGTCCCACACAGCCAACACCGAGCTGTGGAGGAAACAAATGACTCCAGGTGTCTGTCCTTGCAGCCGCTCAGCTGTTTTTCTTTCTGGTTGTAATTTTGCAACCAAATGAGCTCCTCTGGACTGCTGCTTTTCACTCATTTTTAAGAACATATTTTTTTTTACATTTTGCATGCTTCCATAAAAGAGAAAACACAGCGTCTGTAGAACATTGTATTTTTGCTGCCATCTCATTTAGAAGAGTCAGTGCTCTGTCTCTCTCATTAGATGCTGCTGAGTTTGTGAGCTATTAGAGCTATTCTTTTTTAGTTCCTACAACCAGCTGATACTGTCACGTTAAAGAATCTACTATAATTAAGATTAAAAATTGCCAGAGTACATGGAAAAAACTCTTTATTCTAAACTTAATATTTTGTAGTAGAGTTTTTAATACCTAGCCTCTAGCATGATATTTATTGTTAAAGCTACATGGAAAATGAATCCCTAATGAGCCACATCACATTTAATAAGGAAGGACGTTGTTTTTTATCTACCAGTCTCCACAGTGGGTGAGCTCAGTGTTGTCACCTGTCATATCCAGGAGCAGAACAAAGAGAGATCAGCTGCATTTAAATGTGGCTGCATTTGCTTCAGCACAGAGCTCAGTTTGGGAATGAAAGCTTGTTTAATATCAGTAAGAAGCCCAATTATATGCAGCAGTATCACATGTTGGCACTTGCTTTAAAAAATAACAAGGTACAAACTCCCTAAGGACCAAAGCCACGCAGGGAGCTTTCTACTTTTAGGACTGGAGTTAGCAGGAGGTCTGGGAAATTGTTCAAATTCGTAGAGTCACTAAATAGGAAAGATAGGACGATGGCAACGCTGCACTGTACAGCTAAGATGATTCTGCTCACACCAGCTGTAACTGCAACAATTAATTGATTAGTTATCAGGAGTAAATTAATTGCCAACTGTTTTAAAAAGGGATTAATTGGTTTAAGTCATTTTTAAGAAAAACAAACTAAATTCTCTGATTGAAGCCTTTTAAATGTGATTTTTTCCCCTCCTCTGACAAAAAAAACAATTCATTAATTGAAAAAAAATTGCCTGCAGATTTTTTTTTGACAATCAAAATAATGGTTAGGTGCAGCCCTATTGATTGCCAATGTTACCCTCGACATACAGCCCTAATAGAAGTAGCAGTCCTCTTACTTCACCCTGCTGAACATTGCAAAGGCTTTAAAGGCCACATAGCAAATGCCAAGCTGCAAGTACCACAGTATATGCAGGAGGCCTCAGTGTTAACAGGCTCTGTTCCACTCACATATGAAATGTTTTCCTTTATAAACCAGTTGTTTAAGCCGAGTGAAGAGCTTAAAAAAACCCAGGACAATAGATGTTCTTGTTGCAGTTCTTCATATGACTGATAAGTGCCCAGTCTGCTGCCGTAGCCCTCCTATTGAATGTTCTGAAGTTATGGGACTCAGCAGCAAGCATTCTTCTGCCGCACATTTCCAGGCAGGAGGTTCGGATGCCAGGACCTGGAAAGTTCAAATCCTGCTCCAGTTTTACATTTCAGGGAGCTGATTCTGTTATCTGCAATGACTACACACACGTCCTTCTGACTTAATGCTAGAATACACTGCTGCTAAGTTTGAAGTTTGGCAGTTCAGATATTCTCCCCATTTACTGCCACGATGATGTCTGCTTCTTAAAAATTCTGAAATATATCAATTCATTTTTAACAGATGTGTAATCAGGTTTTTTTGTGTTTGTTATTTATTCTGCTCCTGATGCTGAGAGAGACTTCTTCTGGTTTATAACTTGTACCTCGGTAGACATTCAACAATGTAAAGTGTTTGGAAGAACATGGTGAAATAAAGTAACTTTCAATTGCAAACTGCAGTTTTTCTCTTGTACTTGTTGCACGAAGTTGCTCCTGGATGAAGCGGCACATCCTGCCAGCTGGAGCTTATTTCTGCTTTATTCATAAGGGAGTCTTGCATACAACCCTAAACAAACACATTATGCAATGGTTCATTTTATGTATTCATTCTGTTGTCCAGCTCGGGCTGTAACTGATTTTAGCTTCAGATATATGTGAACACAGGCACGTTGTTGTTCATTTCAGTGTTTGAGGCATTAGGCTGTAATATGTTATTCACTGAGTTTGTCAGGCCATCTCTTCCACTTTGGATATGTTCCACTGTAGCTGGATAAGGACCCCTTTTAAATTTTATGACTGGTAGCTTATGATCCCATCGATGAGCTAAAATAAAGCGCACCAAGTGTATCACATCGCTAAACTAATTTAATTTGAATTTGTTTAAATGACTTTAACATTTTACTTCATTTGAAAAAAAAAATCCCTGAATACGAGTTTTAGGATTAAAAGTTTTGCTGATTAGCAGAGAAACAAACATACCCTCTCGTTTCTTTCTCAGAACAAAGAGCCAGTCACCCATAAAAAGTCCCTTTAACAACACTTTACTGCCTGTTAAAAAATATGGTACTAATTAGCAGTGGTTCTATGTGTGGACGGTCACCGCCGTGGTTGAAACGTGAACAGTGCAATTAGGAGCAATTAGAGTGAGAAAAAAAGACAGTTTCATTTCCTCGACTTTTATTATGTCTTCACTCGCATGAACGCTGGGAAAAGAAGCCGGTATTTTACAAATCCAATCAGACGGTCAACAACAAGCATTTGCTCTGAATTAGTAGATTCATGCTCTTCCGTTCATTCGGTGACCGAGCCAGGACATCATGACATGCAGCCAGTCCAGCAGCACTCAGACATGTGGGACTGTGCACTACACTGCAAACAGTTCTCTAAGGTGACTCTGGAAATAGTGCATTTATCTCTCGAACATTCTGCAAAGGACAAACTGCCAGGCAAATTGTGTTTAATAGAGTCATTTCTGATTATCAAAGTTCTTTGCTACAGGCAAAGCTAGCACATTTAAGGAAAATACATTTTTAAAGATGTTTAACTGGAGGCAGGAGAAAGATTTTGGTCAAGAATTGCTAATGTACAAAATACAGCATGACGGCTACACAGGCCTCCATTACTCCGCTCAATTAAAATTTACTACCTGGAAAGGCCGAGTGGGGAATATATCTAACTGATTTTAGAAACATATCTCAATTACACTGTAAACATCTAAATTACTTCAGCAGCGTAGTAATAGTGTCATCTCATTACTGCATCTTTTGTCAAATGTAATTATAAGAAAATCAAAGGCATGAAAGGAGCAAATTTAATCAAAAACATTTAGCGAGAGGCCATGAGAGCAGCAACACACACACACACACACACACACACACACTCGGAGGGGAAAAAGGAGCTGCTACACGTCATTGACTGGAATAAACATTTTTTTTCCTCTGCCGGTGCTCCCTTTTCTAATGGCTCATTCAGACAATAGGCACACCGTAAAACTTCAAACACACACGCGAAGAATGATGGCGGGCCGAGGAAACAGCAGACATCAGCTGCAGAGAGGAGAGGACGGCTGGTTTGCAACGATGTCTGCGAGGACTGGCTGCTGATTTAACACAACAACAAGGTAATAAGCAGAGTTAGACTGGTGTGTGTGAGTGTGTGTGTGTGTGTGTCTGTGTGAGGTGGGGGGTTGAAAATCTAACACTGAAAATGCAGGAAGCTCCTCGCTAACTCAAGCTGTATGAAAATATGAGACCACATTTAATCTGCACTTCATTTGGTTCATTGCTCCGAAACACTTAAAACAGCGGCTAACCTTTTCAAAGATCTAGAATAAAATGTGTCCAGGTGTTTCCATCCTGGCATTTTGAGGGGAAACACCAAATAATTTTTGGGAATGATTTTTGCATTAAATGGACAAATTCAAAATATCTGGAAATCTGCACAAGATACAGCCGTGGGTACTTTCAGCAAAACATCTGCCTTCAGAATCCAACCTCACAAATGAAACACTAACACTGGACGTAGCTGGACTCACACTGATTTGTGATCAGCTGTACGAGGAGAGAAAAACACAAAACACACCGCACAGAGAAACACAAATCCCAGAGACGATTTGGTCTCAGTTCAACCCATCAGTGTGTCAGTGGGATGCTGGGGGGAGGAGGGGGGGCAGGCAGGTGCTCAGGTGGGCTGGACGGCGGTGGGGGGTGGGGGAGAGGTGGTGGGACTCTAGGGGAAGTTTGTGGGGAACAGGCTGAGTGGCTGGCTCTCGTTGGTGGGCAGCGGGGAGCGGTAGCCTTCGAAATTGCGTGGGATGCTGCCGCTGGTGGAACCCGAGCTGTTGCTGAGGGTCTCGATGCTGCCCTCCCTCTGCAGCTCTGCAGGGACAGACAGACAGACAGACAGACAGGGACAGAGAGAATGTTAAATGAGCCATCCGCTACATCACAGGCTAATCAAACAGCAGACCTATGTGTGTTTTGACAGTCAGAGCCACTGCAGATACCGTCCCCTCTGAACCTCAACACCACCTGAAACATGGCAGCAACACTGAGTGAATATTATTATTAAAAACTGTGAAGTGACAAAATAACGCAGGTCAAATGTGCATATTCCCTGATCAGTTGCTGTCACTGACTTTGCTAATTTGATGGTATTCAGAATAGCACGTATTGAAGGGAGTTTGGCTGGTTTTGGTAAATGAACCAAATGGCTTTTTATATTGAAAGCTTCATGTTCAATCTGAAACTCAGGTCCAGTAGTCGGTCCCTTACTGCACTTAAAATGCCCCGCTAGCTGATAAAATGATGGGATAGTACTAGTATCATATTTAAGAAGCACATTTAAAACAGTGACATGTAACCACATTTAACTACACAGCTGTTGGGCAACAAAGATTTACAGGTGAATTAGAGATGCAGCTCTACATGTTCACTCAAACAGGCCGGTTCATCAAACTGGTTTTACGCTTGTATCTGACAGCAGATAGACTTTGTTCTTTAGCTTGTGAGTGCTGACAGAGTCACGGCAGCTTATGTTACTGTAAAACCTGACAAAGTGACTGATGCACAGACCACACCTGTACGCAGATGAGCCAAAACTCATAGAGAGGAAGATGACCTTGGAACAACAGAGGCTGTCAGGCCTTGGGATATATTAGACGGTAAGTGAAGAGTTGTTTGTTTCAGTATTGAAAGAGGGAGAAATAGGTGGGTGTAAAGATCTAAGTGATTCTGTGAAGGGGGCCAAAGACTGGGAGGCCAGATGACAGTGTAACACCAAGGCTTGTGGGATACTACCAATCAGCACTTGGCAACTGAAGGACAAAGCATGAACTGGCAGAAGGTTGTCTATGGGATGGATCTGATACACAGTGATCTAATGTGTAACTTGCTGGGCTTAAAGAATCTGCTGCTAAAGCCACGGTACCAGATACCACAGAGCTCCTTCAGAGGTCATGTAGATTCCACGGAAATCGTGAGCAGTTAAATGATCCGACAGATTAACTAATCTGGCAGGAAAACAAAGGTGAACTGTCACCCCAGCTTTTCTTCCTAATAACTTCCACAGTGCAGTGCAGGCTGCAACCTTGGTACCAGCGTTGACCTCCTGTTTTCACGGTAGTGGTGTTTCCTTCTAGTTTTTGTGGGATATGGGATTTTTACCAAATTTTCTGGGCATTCACTTGCAGTTTAACCTCCAAAGAAAGTGGTTCTGATAAATCTGGATAAACTACTGCCTTGTTTACAACCTGTGTGAACGCCTGCCTGCTCTACTTTTTATCCAGTTGAACTTAGTTTTAGGGATCTTAGCAGTTACTTTGGTTGGTACACTGTGAGGATAAATCATAGAAAACATGATTAAAACCAGGAAAATGAGACATACAGTAAGTTATACCTAAGTAATCCTCTAATCTAGTACTTTAACAACACAGAAGAATGTGCATAAGCAATTCCAAACATTTTAGGAGAGATGAGGGGAATTTAAAATCTCAAGTCAGAGGAAGGTGCACTGAACACTTCACATTATTGCTTGACTTAAAAGGCAGTATGAAGAAAAAGGTCATTTTAGATACTAGTGATCCCAGGAGATCCTTTCTTGTTGCTCCGCCATGAATAACTCATCAGACCACTATTACACTGCATTTGTGTTAGAAGCAGATGAAGTTCACATCTGTGACAGTAACCCACACTGTCAGTGGACATCAGTTATTCTGGGACACAACTAAACTCTCCCAACATTCTCTGGGTGACACAGAGCATTTCTCTGACATGTCATGCTGCTCCACAGCCCCTTCAGCTCACTGACCGAGCTGCTCTGGTCAGGATCTCTGCATAAGGAACTCATTACTGTTATTACATGCTGTAAACCATATCCGTCGATATGTGGACGGAATGGCGTGCGCGTAAGTGGCAGCACAGTATTAAGACTGTGATGCATGTAGTGTATCGTGACGTCCATCAGGCGTCTAGCTGCGTTTAATCTGCTGCTGCTGCCCGCCTGCTCTGCTGACAGTGGTTGACGCCCTGGAAACATGCAGCAGTGAGCATCTGTGACGGAGTATGACTGTCATCAACAAATTGAGAGCAGGATTTGATAATGCATGTACATGAGAAGAAAAGTGCACATGGTTACTGTTCATGTAGGTTTGCAGAACAGAGAGGATCAAACGTTTCCATTCAGCAGGCCTTCAGGCACACATTGGGGCAACAGGCTCCATATGATATGGCTAAAAGACAGAACATGCCTTTCTGAGCTGCATGTGAATGAGATGAGATGATGTATTGACACTGAGAAAAAGGAAGTTCTGACACATCATGATGCCCCAACAAAGATGGACCTGTGACGATGTGTGCTAAAACCCTGGAGGTGTACAGGTGAGTAACGTGCAGTCAGAGCTGCAAACTCAAGGTGCTGCCTCGGGTTGGTGCCTGTTCTCTCTGGTGTGGCAATAAGATACAATCCAAAATGGCCTGTTCAAGTCATAGATCAATGAGTCTGACATCTTATCAGACATCAAGTCACTGCCCTTTAGAATATTATGATGAAGTATTTCATGAAACCTGTTACAATGGCAATCAATTTATCACTCCAGGTCAATGGAACAAAATGTGGCTGCACATATTTAATGGGTCGCTCCAGTTCCTTGTAGCTCCCAACGGCTATCATCTGTTAGTCCCAAAAACTTACAGCGCAGTCCAGGATAAGTTTTGTTGTAAGGAGAAGCAAATGATAGAAGTTCTAGCGACATAGATGGGATTCTAGTTGAAACAGACTTCTGTAACAGTCACTGACACAATGGCCTGCACCAGCAACAACATCACTAAATACAACACCAAAGTACTGTAGAAGCTGAGATGCTGTGTAGCTGCCTGCAGCTGTAATCTACTCTTTCTTCGTGTCTGTTTAAAACAGTTTCCATTGCTGGAGTTTCTACTGCACCAGAATATCATGCTATGAGTACTTTATGCGATTTGAGGTGACTTTGAACTGCTGTCTGTCAAAAAGTGACTGAGGAACACATCACTGACCTTGAAATGAACAGGAATCCTAATTAGCTTAAGAGTATTTTCAAATTCATACTGTACTGATAGAAAACCACAGCGTGTGTTTAATGTGTCCGGCAGATGTGCAGGAGCTAATGTAGATACTGTCTTTGGTGGGTATGCAGGAAGTGGGAGATTCTTACTTCAGCTCAGGAAACCTAATACAAACCACACTGTTATTATCACAGCTAACACGCGATGTGGCACACTGCGGTGTTATCCCAGCCCGCGGCCAGCTCTCCCACCCCCCTCCTCTTTAATTCCCCAACACCACATAGGGCAGAAATGCTGCAGTAATCCCAGGCAGAGGCGAGGACTGCTGGTTCATACGGCTCTGGGTCCAGATAATATGAGGATTTATAAGGCCAATAGCGGCACTTTATTAGATGAGGTGCTAATGGTTGCTAGTTTCATTCTGAAACAACACTTGTTTTTATGTATTAAAAAACTATTAACAACTAAAACAATATATTTTTTAAAGATTTGCTTTTGGGTATTTTACCTCATTACTTTATTTTTAAAATTATTATCATTTTACTATATTACTTTATTCCATAGACCCACTGCTCAGAACATTTGCATCCATGTGGTATGTGCTCTGACCACGTAGTAGTCAGGTTGCCCAAATATGATAGAGTAGTCTACTTCTGCACTGTAATGCGCATCTTCCTTTTCACACATTCATCAAGTATCACAGCACACACACCACAGTGTCGGGGTTATCTGGAAGAATATGGGTCAACTGTAATGATATCATTTTTCCAGTCACAGCTCCAGGCAGGCAGAGAAAAGTGCAGGAGCCTCTGAGAATGAAACCTCACACTGCTCCTGCCCAAAAACTGTTCACCTCCATACCAATGTGACACCCAAGGGTCCTTCAGGAGCACCCAGGGGATCTTCAGTAAAGTGCTGCCAAGCCTATTTCTATTCATTAGTAATTCCTTAGCTTAATTCTGCTAGTTAATCAGTAAAACTCTCTATAACTGTATTTTTTCCATCACAGCTTTCATGCTTCCTGCACCACTGATCAGAACTGCCAGCCTCTTGCCCTCTCAGCTAGCCTTTTTGCCAACCCCAGCTAGCCCAGCTGGATCTGCACTGTTGCAGTGTTATTGTAGGCGCTGTAAGCTGCTGAACACCCCAGTAAAGCCCTAAAGGCCCTTTCTAGTGCTGCCTAATCCACCTCATTGTGTGACGCCTACCAGCTATTCAACAAGTCTTAACCTCTCACGCCCCCGACACAATCCCCCAGCGCTCTAATGTTGGGGATCTTTTCCTCTGGGGCTGATGTCACAAGGTAAAGCAATATGGTTATTTACAAGGTGGTTTTGTCTGGCGTGATGTGTAGATAATGCTGCTCTGGAGGGAGGCCAATGAAGAAATGGAAACTACTGTGGGGTTTGACTGATATGGGCTTTTAAAGGATGGCTGATCAGAGTCGACTGACAAATATTTTGTCCAAATATGTTGTGGCTTATCTTTAAAAATGTCATTTTCAATGCCAAAAATGACCTATTTGAAACGTGAAAGCTGCTAACAGCATCTGAGGCCAGGATGGGTCTATCTAGATACAGTTTGCATTGTCAAATGACGCGTTGGCTCTTATAAATCACTGAAACATTATGTTCTTTGACCATTAAAGTCTGGTCTCTAAATATCAATGTGTGTATGGACAAATTTTGGAAGGAATTCTGCTGCCGGCTGCTGCTGGTGCTGCTGACTCTGTATGGCTGCTGGGACAGAAGCTGAGGATGACACCAGTTGCCAGACTTCAAAAGAAAATGCAAGTTAACACAAGATGAAAAAGCTATCAGTAAAACAGCAGCGGATGCCACAGCTGGAGATAACAGGGAGATTTTTCAGGCCAGAGTTGGACGGATGAAGGGGTGGGGGTGGGGGTTCTTGGCAGTGTTCAACAAGGAGGAAAATTTAGCTGTTTTTGGAGACGTGTCCTCACACAATCCGACAGAGACACATATAACAACACAGCAGCAAGTTAATACCTCATCAGCCAATCGGACATACAGAGGGAATGGTCAGAAACGCTGCTGTCTGCACCCTCGGCTGTGAACAGGCCGTAATCCTCTTATATTCTCACACAAACACACACAGATTCCAGCATACACACTTTCATTTTCATACAAACACACAGACTAAATCTACTCTCAAATGCAAAGTACAACAAATACTGTAGTTGTAGCGAAAAAGCCTCACTGCTGCACCATCTTTTCATACTTAAACCTTCTTCTACACTTAAAGAGAATTTCCAGTGTGTCCTGGTTTGGGTGTTAATATTTCATTTGTGTTTGTCACTTTGACTGCTTATGATGAACACTACACACACACCAGTGCTGATATTTGGCAATACAGTGACACTGACACAATTGCAAATGTGCAATGGGGCAAAAAACACATGCAGTCAGACGGGTTGTTAAGCCGACAGCTTGAGCACAGATATCAAACGACGCTATTTGGAGTGTGAGAGCACCTGAAATGTTTGTGATTAAGCATCACTGCGCAGGGAAACTTTGTGCTTGTAAAGTACAGAATGTCAACCTTATTTTACTGGTCACATCTGTTTTCTCTTTCAGATACATCTGAAGGGTTGAAACCTGTCACATTTCCTGCTTCTTTATCTGTCTTCCAGCGTAATGTTATCATTGAAAGCACAGGATTATTTGTTGGCAGCTGAGTTACCTCCATGAAATTTAAATACCATCCACTGTGAACATTTTGCCCTTTTAAGTGTACACATATAGGAACACACACAACCAGAGCTACGTATACAGACCACTTCCTGAGGCCCTGACTGGCAGTGTGTCAGAGTGTGTCATGTGCATGTTGTGGTGAGACTAGACTCACCACTAAGAGGAGGGGATCAAAGAGAATACAAAGGAGCTTTTAATCAGAGGGTCTGTGCCAGCCAGGCCGGGTAGAGTCTCATCCATCCTTCTATCCATCCATCCATCCCTCTCTCCCCCTGAGAGGCTGGGATGGGGGCAGTAACCCATAGCGATAGTATACTTATCCCAGCTGATTGTTTTTGTGTTTTAACTTTAATCTCACCGTTGGCCCCAGCTGCCTCTGATTAGTGCTCTCACGTCACATTCCAATCCCCAACGGTGTCGCATACACACACTTACACAGAAGTGCATACACTAACTTCGCTCTGTGAAAATTGATTCGTATACATACTGGTGTTAGACAAATTTAGCTCGCTTCCAGCTTATACCAGTGACTTTCGACCTTCACAATAAACAAAAAAGAACATTAAAAACTACAAATAAAACTAAAATGACAACAACTTGGCAGAAGCTTTCCCCTAATGCATCTTACTTTTTTATACAGGCATGCATGCAGAGTAATTTGGGATTCAGCTTGCTTAAGGACAGTATTTAATTAAGTATTCATGTATTTAATCAATCATTTATGTTTTTTTTCAGGATTTTATTTGCTGCCAAGTTATAAAAGTATGTGGGGCACAGCAAGTCTATGTTGAAACAAAGCATTCATTTTCTACAGCTTATCAAGCAAGTTTGTCCAAACGTCCCTCTCCCCAGCAACATTTTCCAGCTCCTCCTGGGGGATCCCGTGGTGTTCCCAAGATGAGTTATATAATCTGTTAATAATGTTTTGAGTCTACCCCTGCGTCTACCTACCATTTTGCTGTTGTGAAACAACCTCTAGTGGAGATTTCCCAGGACGCATCCTGATCAGATGCCTGAACCATCTCAACTGGTTCCTCTTGATGCAAAGGAGCAGCGGCTCTACTCTGAGCCCCCTCTGGAAGTCTGATGTCCCTGCCCTGTTTCTACGGCTGAGCGGAAAATACACTGCCACCCTCTGGACCCATCACCAGCAGGGATAGCCTGTCTGATTCCATTGGTTCCAGCAGTACTTACTGGATGTAACTCCAGTCCTATGTGCACAAAGGAAATAGAACAATAGAGGTCTGTTCTGTTATGGCAAATATATGGTGAATTATATGTTGAGGATGGTGATGTAAGGGAGGAGAAGACTGCAACTCAACAAAGACATTGAGGGGCCAGAAAAAAGGTGCTTCTTGTTGTCCTCTCCAAGTGTAACAAAGCACCATACAATTATTTCAGGGCTACGCAGAAGTATCTAACCTGGAGTTCCCTTTTTCATCCTTGGAAACGGCCCTGAAAGAGGATCTGGAGGAGCTGTTCTTACAATTGGAACACACTCAAAGGTTTGGGCATCCTACATGATAGTACATGTACATGATCATCAGATGCTATCTCCTATTCCTATGTGAATAAATGCTACTGACAGGCCACTGGCACGAAATATCTAGAATTTATTACATATCTTGTCTGAATTGATCAAGTATTTTTCAGGTGACTAGTACAACTGGGTGACAAATGTCAGGTGCCATTTTAATGTCTTTTGCCCTTAACTGGCACTTTTTCTATAACCTTCTACTGGGATGTGTGTCAAAAATATGTTAACCATCTCCAGTAGCATTTTTAGGTGTGGCAACACTTATATTCATGATAGTGATGCTGCTATGTACCACTGTTTTGTGTCATTGTCTGCAGGGGTTCACCTGCGTGTAAAAACATCATTAATAAGGACTTACTGATGTTTTACACATTAAATCATGTCAGCATCGCTATATGAGCTCTTGGTTTGTACAATCCTTAGAAAGCTGTCCAGTTGGACGACTGAACCCACATTAGTGGGAAAGCTCATTAACATCTACCGGAGATCATCCTGATGGACTGTGAAAAGCCAGGCTTAACACACCCTCCTGTGTGAAGGACAGCACACATTAATGTGACTGGAGACACACATACCACACACAGCATATTAGAAACGATGGCATGTGCACATGGCGCCATGTTCTCGATCTAAAGACTCCTTTTTTCAAACACTAAGGACTATTCTGGATCAAGCTCATTAAATCCCTTATTTTTGTTTTCACTCATATTTGCTAGGTAACTAGAAACATCTTCATTAAAGGCCTTGGTGTTAAGGCTGGTCAACACTGCAGTCCGGAATTCATCAACACCTTGACTGACGATCCACCAGTCTACAGCTTTCCTGACTAATCACAGAGGCATAGAGATGCTTAAAGCACCTTTAACAACACACTAACAGTGTCCAGCCACATGCTGGAAAGTTGTCCACTGAGAATGCATGACGGCCGCATGCTTGAACTCCACAGGGGAAACCACAGCCAGCAGCTAGTCCCATGAATCATGATACTCAACAGGTTGCGTGATTAAGGAACAAATGAAAAAGAAAGTAAGTGATTCATGGGGCTAATTCAGGCCCCTGAGCGGGGACTTTCTCTTCGTCTTCTCTGACCGTATATTCTAAGCTTCACCAGCTCCATATACACAGCTGACCACATCTTTCCCAGCGGCTGCTCATTAGACTGTGTTATAAGGGGTGCCAACAACAGGCCGGGACACTCCTGACACTCTATGTGGGCCGCTTTGAATTAGGCCTCTAATGAAAACCTAGTGGTGACCCAGGCTTTGACTGGCTACTTACCCAGAGCAGACTGACAGCCGCCTCACCACTGGACACTGTTTGGAACTGCTTTTATAAGCCGACTGCTGTTCTTAGACACGGGCCAAAAGAGAGCAATAACAGAACCAAAGAGGTCTATCAAATGAACTACGTAAACAGAAAATATGGCTAAAAATGCTGTATTGCGTAGCTTCAGCTGAAGTTTTAGATACAGCAAAAACACAGACATGTAACTGCAGGTAACTGATCGGAACATCTGTGGACTTTCTGAATTGAAAGACATACACAGTTAGTGAGATCCTTTTTTTTGTTTTTAATTCATTACCACAGCTCAGGCCATTTGTAGTATCAATTATGATAACTGTACTCAGGAAAGGAATTAGTAACACCTCTTAATGCAGCAACTGTGATTATTGTAATTATGTGAACTTTTGGTTTCCCTAAACAATGAAGATTACCTGTAACATTAACCTGCTTTTGGACTTTTCCTCCAAATAAAGCGTCAGCTGTTCTGGGTGTGTTCTTGGCTTGTTTTGAACCTGTGAGATGGTCTGGTTGGACGTCCTTTCCTTGTTCTGCTCTTTTTGGTGGTGCTGTTGTGAGGCTGCAACACTTACTCTGGTGAGTAGACATAACATGGCAAGAATGTAACTCTTGGTTTCTTAGTAATTGTTAGTTTTGGATTTTGTTTGGTAAAATAAAAGATGTTGGACAATTGTAAAAACCTCTGCAGTCTCAATCCAAGAATAACAGAAATTGCTTTTGGGACCTACAGTATACTTCATTACAAACCTTATTTCTATATGGTTCATATACACTGATGAGCCAGACATTATGACCACCCCTGCCTAATATGCTGTTGGTCCTTCATGCGCTGCCAAACCAGCTCAAACACACCGAGGCATGGACTCTACAAGACCTCTGAAGGTGTCCTGCGGTATCTGGCACCATAATGTTAACAGCAGATCCATGTAAGCTGTAAAGTGGAGCTGTCATGGGCTGACTTGTTCCAGCACATCGCCCAATACCCTGTTGTTGGGTCATGGTTTGCCCCTCTTTGGGACTGGCAGGTGCTCACCAGTGCTGAGCGGGAGCATCCCACACCCAGTCTGGGCACCCCAGTTGCCTGAGCATGACGATTGTCAAAGTCGCTTAGGTCTTTATACCTACTTACTGGTCCCACGTTTAACATGACTATGAGAACCAAAGTGTGTAACAAATCCCAGAGCTTGACATATGATTATCTGATCATGTCAACATCTGAGACTCGTGTGTAGAGTGTGAATATATAGACTAGTGGCAAAATAAAATACAAATTGGAATAAATAAATGGGGAAATGTGATGAAAGCAGATACCAGTCAGGTGGCTCACTGAATGGTTTAATGAGTATGACGTCTCATATGCCACAGCCTTCACACTCACTGGATCTTAGCCTAACTAAATAGCTACGGAAGAAATGGAACAATGTGTTAAGACAATGCTTTCCATTACCATCAATAAAACGCCAACTGAGGAAATACCTTTTGTAAAACTCATCCCTCTTGTAAGGTTGTGTCACCCATCTCAGTGGCGCAGGATAAGGTTTGAGGAAATTCTCATTTGTACACATCAAAAAACTGCTTGAGGCTCACATAAGCACTTTAAAGTTAACTGCATCAACAGTAAGCACATTCAGAGAGTTCTACTTGTGTAAGCACTTCATAAGCAAACTGCCGATGGTAGGGAACAGATCCCATTCTGTAGACCATTGAAATATCCTAACCTCAACACATAAACACACTCGCTTACATATGGTTTGATGTCCTTTGACAAGCATGTTGAGAGAGCTCTGTCAATGGTTTTGGACAGGAGGACTGGTCTCAGCTGAAAGAGGTTGCTGGTGTTGGTGTCCACTGAGAAAACTGACGGACAGCACAGTGTCAGGAGGCTGTCGCTTATCATTACATCACATATCTGACCAGCTCCACAACCACTCCAAGGTAGGGGTGGTTGTGGAGCTGGTGCAGATAAAGTTACACACTGTGGTTGTGTGTGTGTGTGTGTGTGTGTGTGTGAGAGCGAGAGAGAGAGAGAGAGAGAGAGAGAGAGAGAGATACAGTCAATTTTATAACAGAAAAAGTAGTGGTAAAAGTAGACCATATACTCTACGTGTCCCTTGGCGTCACATCATAAGCACACGGCTTAGAAATGGCTATGGAAACCTACCTCTATCGTTGGCTTCACTCAAAATGAAGTGTTATTCATTGGGTACGAGGTTATCATTTACAGTTAATAACAATAGGTGTTTTTGAAAGTCCGTGCTCATATTTTTGCATTCGAAAGCGAATAAAGACACAGTTACGTAGTTGGAAAAAACACTGCTGAATTGCTTTCTCTGGGTTATAACTTTCACATCATGTTGCACTTCTAGTCACGTAGATACTCTGGGTGCCAAGATCATTGCATGCTTTCAGTACATACACAATAGAATCAACATGGCCTGCTAATGTGCAGTGTATTACACTAGCCCTGTACAGTCCATACTGAACAGGTAATTCAATCAATTACTATTCCCAGATTTTAATTTATTCTGGTTTAATCTTGCTTTTTAATTCATATATAGTACTGTCACTTGAATTTAAACACATGTTGTTTTTGGACATTAGCTAATGGGGATGATGGGGTAATTTTTCCTGAGAGAACAGTCCTGGAATACCATCAAATGCTCTAATCAATTCAAGCCAAGTCTTTGCATGTGCCACCTCCATCTTCCACAGAAAAGTCACTTGAGTCAAATATGTCCTTAATAAACTAGAAATGCCATTACAAAGATATAATCTTTTCAAACTTCTGTATATGTGTATTTCTAATCATTCCGGGTCTACTAAAACAGTTGAAAAGTATGATTAGATGTTGGACATCTTTTCTGATGTCTGATCGTGTCTGATAGCATTGATTCTGCAACGCTATAAACAAATGCTACCAGTGACGACTGAGATAGATAACTGAATCTGCTGATAAAATGTTAACAGTGTTCTGTTTTTTCCATCTAAACGTAGCCACTGTAGTAATACACAGACATCCAATACACACACACAAACACACACATGGGTCTCTGCAATGGTTTTCCTGGAAAAAGTGTGAAACCAAAACAGGAAAAAATGAAAGCAAACTCATGTAGAACTACAGAGCTGGTAAGAAGAAGAACAAGGTTCCATTAAGCACAACATCAGTGTACTACGGGTACTTGTGTACAGGTTAACCCTGAGAGACACACACAAACACTTACTGTACACACACAGACACACACACACACACAAAATGTGAACAAAGCATACAGCAAAGGGTCAAAAGGGGAGAGTTCATCCAGCCTGTATAAAGGAACAGAGGCATCTGAAAGGCAGCTTGTGGATGAGAAGCTGAGTACAAAGAGGAGCCTCCATTACATATGGCTTGCCTTTATATACAGTAGAAAAGCTGTTTAAGGGGACAAATCTGCCACTTTTGAGTCTGAATAAACAGAAAGTTCGGGTAATAAAAGGTCAGCTTTTAACCTGGGGTTTGACCTTTGGAGAAAATGATTTCCTTTATCTGCTTTCATATAAGGCACTTGTACTTTCTTTGAAGGGATTACATGTAGGTCAAGAGAGCAGAGGATAGAAAGACTGCAATGTACAACTACAGGCAAATGTGAGCAACCTGATAGGATGCACAGTCTCACACAGGGTTGGACACGAGCACTCATCAGCCCATCAGATGTGCATAAAAATGAATTGCTGTGAGTAGTGCCGTCAATACTTGACAACCCATTCTAATGTCCTGTCCACATTCAGCTACATGGCACCAACTGCATGACCAGGCACTTTGTGTGTGCAGTTGGCTCAAGGACAAAGTCATAAAGGGCTTTGTTTGCCTTTGACATAGAACTGTAGTGATACGTATAAAAGAGCAGCTGAAGCACTATAGGAGCAGAACTGACTGAGTATTAATCAAATTATTTTTAGGTCACACTCAAAAATAAATTTAATATTTGCTATTTGTTTATGTCGTAAATTTCCTTTACATCATGAAGGATATGGATCAGTACCAAAAAATACTAACCGACAGAAGAACAGACATTGCCATAACACTGGTGCTGCTATAATTTCAGTTAATTTCAGTTTTAAGTCTTTAAAATGTATGAGCAGTAAAATACAACATACACAAACAAAACACAGGCTATGTCTGAAGATTATTGTGTCCATCATTAGGATCATTTTTCTCATTTCCTCAGTACCTAATTAGACACTCTTACATTGCTTTGTTTGTATTTGAGTGACGTGGAGTGGGAAACATTATCTCTACAGCACCAGCACGAAGAAGATGCTTTTCATACATCAGCTCTAATTGTTTTAATGTGGCATAGTCAAAGTAGAGTTTACATGTTGGACATGTGGCTGCACAGATCCTCAATGCACAGAAAGCTAGCAGTCTCTATGAGTATACCACACACAACATGATGTCATTACAGCATTTCTGTATTTCACTTGGTCTAGATCTGAACTGATTGATACATTTTGTTTGCCAAAAGTATGTTAGTCTTTAACTTATAACTAGTGCTAAACATCAATTAAACTCCCTGAAGACATAGGGATAAAGCCTGTGTGCTAACATTCTATGTAAGAAAAGTAATCAAGCATAATCCATAGCTACTGATCAGTGGCATACAGAAATGGCATGAGAACACTTTATTGCCATCTTCAGACCAGTTTCTTCAGCTTCAGTTCCATGACTCTGTTTTGCTTTATGTAACATCGTAAGTGAAGCCACTCTTTCAATCATTCTTATTCAACAATAACCTCACAACACTGAGGACAACCAAATCTGTTTAAGGACAGGGATAAGCAGGTGGACACACACACTAGAAAACATAATGATGACTTTATGAGAGCAGCTAGAAGAGCTGCTTTGTTTATTGTTTTTGATTAGAGCACGTGGAAAAGTCCAAATGAGAAAACAACGTGTGCAACAAGACCACAGACTACAGTACAGACATCATAACAGTCAGTGCACTTGCTATGCACACAGCTTGCATGGTCTTAAACTTTGGCCTGTATACATACATCTGTTGAGGGATTACGTCACTCTGGTGGACAAACGGATTGGCCCTAAAAATCTAGACACATCTAAAGTGTCTAAAACCTTTGCACAGTAGAGTATACAGCACAACACCTATTTTGTCGATACTCTCCCTCCACTGAAGCTTATTTATGTATTGTTTTTATAAGATTGTACTGATAATTTTCCTAAGCTACCTCATAAATCAATCAGTTAACAACATATAATTTGAACCTCTGCTGGTTACTAGCAGCACTTCCAAACTCACATGAGCCTTCTTCTTTATACAATGTGTGTTGGTTTATTGTTTGTTTTCTAGACATGATACTCTGACAGCTTGGTCTACAACACAAGTTTGTTTCTGTCAAATGCTTCTGTCATTTCATTTTCTAATGACTGGCATCCTTCTATCCTCTCCATCCTGTTCGTTTGAGGGACTGATGTAGTTGATAAAAAGAAAAAAAATCATGGTATTTATTGAATGTATACACACATACTGTACATGCACACACACATGTCCACGGTTGGTTTCTCTGTTGACAGGAGCTCCACTGTTGTCGAAAGCTGGCCTTACTCAGCTCAGCTTAGCTGCCTCCCCATTATGTATCCCATCACTTATTCATGCCGCCATATTTTATTGATACACACACACACACACACACACACACACACACACACACACACACACACACACACACACACACACACACACACACACACACACACACACACACACGCAGACACACACACACACCTGCATGCAGGGTCATGTTAGGAGAGGTTCTGGTGTAATATATACTGTATGTATACATGTAAGTCAGTGTGACAGAGTGTCAGCCGAATGTTTGTACACATTATCAGTGTGGGGTGTATTTATTGTTATAGTTTGCTTATAGCCAGTAAAATATATATATTTCCCTCTATACTGATAGGATGAATGTGATAGAGTCTGCTGAGTTACACAGTAACTGTAAAATATATATACAAAACTTCACAAAAATGTTTCGCCTCACATATTTCCTTCTAGTGTGTTGTCACTCTGATTTCACACTAGGGAGGAAGCTGACATCATTTCAGTTACTCAAGAATGTGTTTTGCTGTAGCAAACTGCTTAAGTAACAAAACATCTCATGAGATAACAAAGGCTGAAACTAGCATTTTGAAATAAATTTCCTAGTTCCTACTCGCTCTGGGGATGCAGGGGAAACAGTGGGGTGTCTGTGATGTTTTCACCTGACCTGAATCACAAGAAACAGCAGAAGCACTGGAACTGTGCTGGAGTTTAGAGAAGCTTCACTGCCCCATGACGGTCTACAAACTGTTTCATATTTTTCAGAATGTTTTTCCATTAAGACTTTTATTTCATTGGCATGATAAGTATAAACCAAAGCAGATGAAGTTCTATGTTCTAAGTCCATAATACACTCTGAATCACATGTGAATGTGTTTCTTTACATATTCCACTGGGGCATGTTTGTATGCATGATTATAGAATGATTAAATCATGTTCTCAGGCTCTTTAAGTGAAATGCTTTTCGATGCCTTGAGGTGGTTTGTTAATGTATTTTGCCACCATATTCCCAGTACAGTATTATTAAAGATGTACAATTTGTGTGGCTAACAATATGTTATCTACTGGTATGCTGCAAACAAACTGTGTTCTACAGAGTCTGTCAGATTGTGTTTCAAAGCAAAGGTACTGCCTGCTCTGAATGGCCAAACTTCAAATTGGGATGAAAAGACTGTTATCAGGTTCTCCTCATAGTTTTGATGCATTAAGTCACATAAATGAGGATAACGGTAGACAGTTTACGACAGTCACTCCTCAACTCTGCACACCTCACTCAGCTGGTCTCAGACACAGCCCATCGAATTCCATTGTCAAAAAGGTGTAAAGAGAGGAGGTTTCAGATGCTATAAGATCAACAACGTTTGAAGTGCACCGCGGCCCTAAGGCTTGTTTCAGAAGGCAAAAGCTTGACTTGACTAATGATATGAGGTCGACTTCATAGGTTCTTCTCACTGTCTATGAACAGACTACAACTAGAGTACCCACAGAAGGGGATGATCTCGAACTCTCGTTGCTTCCAATGTAGGTTGCACAAAACTTTCAAAAAATATTGTACAGGCAAGTTACTGGACCGAGTTGCGCTATTACAAATGCATGGAATTCTGCTTGACACCAAAATCTCAAGTCTACATCAAAAGTGCAACCAGCCAACCACTAGTTCAGACTGATGGATTAGACTGAGTGTTCATGTTCCCTTACTGCTCTTGTGACCGACACAATCCCCTGTTTCTGATTCACATATAAAACCTGTTAATCAGAATCGCATTGTGCACAAAATTGGCTTTGAAAGATATCAGACGGACGGGAGGATTTTGCACAACAAGCCTTAACTTAGGTGTAAAGAGTGTCATGTAAGAAATAATAACATGATATGGTCGTACTATATATAATGGTGGATGAACCCTACGAGACGTCATCCATAGGTTTCCTGAACAGCTATTTTGAAACTCAGAATGGTGACTCTGACTGTTGCATGGCTAATCTAAAAATGAGCAATGAGGTGAAGCGTGGGTGGAGCTGATGGACTGTACTATAGCGGTACCCATCTGTCATTCAAAACGGCCATGCCCTTGATTATGCATAACTTTAATACAATTTAAATGGGTGAGTTATATAAAAATGTCACCTCCGTACACCTGCCATGAATGGGAAATGAGGTAAATATACCAAAACAGTTTCTTGTATCAGGCTGTAATCATGGCCATTTCTGCTGTGAAGGTGATAATTTTAACATTGGGGTCTATGGGGTTTGACTTGCTGTTGGTGCCAGCCACCAGTGGACAACTGAGAAACTGCAGCTTTTGGCACATGTATCAACTTCATTTTTCAGCCTTGGAGGTTACTGCTCTCAGGTTGGGTGCAGGTATACACTGTACAATGTTTTGTATCTTTACATCAAACTCCAAACCTCTACAATAACGCGCATGGAAGTCACTACTATCAGCTTGAGTGACATTTTGGAGATAGCGGCCTGGATGCAGTTTGAGTGACGGGTCACAAATCACAGTGAGTTCATTGCTGGAGTCAGCAGAGCGACAGAAGCAGCAGTGACAACAAGTGTTTTGCTGCATGCTGCCGCCGCCAACAGTGGTAAAGCAGATTGGGTGAAGTGGATCGCCCTCAGCCACGAGTCCATTTCTGATGCTCTGCACAAAGTGTGTCTCTAGCCCTCTTGTTGTTTGACCAACCCAAAACAGACACGGGAGCGAGGCTTTAAAAAGCGCTTCCCACCACTCTCACCATCTTCCTCTTTCTCTTTCTCGCCCTAATTCTCTCTCTCACTCTGCTCTCGCTCGCCCTCCTTTTCTGTGAACCCTTACAGCCCTGGGTCTGTGTGTGTCTCCCTTGAGCGAGCTGTTAAGTGCAGTCTCCAAAAAACTCCACAAAAGCCCATTTGCAGTCAGCTAGAGCTCCACACACAACATACACACAAGTGCAGAGTGACACTAACATGCATAGACACATATATACACAACTGCATTCGCACACTGAGACTCTCGCACATGTAGACACACATTCTCTTACACTCACGCACATTTTTCACACTTCCCTCTGGGCAAACGAGGCAGAGTGGCAGAAGCGAGGCTGGGATAAATGATACAATGATATCCAGGCCTGACTTGTCAGTGGAGCTGAGAGAGAGGATGAGGAGGAGGAGGATGAAGAGGAGGAGGAACGGGCGGTGGCAGCTCTGAATACAGGAATTATTCTTCATCGTCTCACAGTGTCGCCGCACATTACGCTCAAACTCTCGCCTGGCAACGTGGAAGGAGAGAGAAAGAGAGAGGTTTGGAGGAGAGGTGGGGGAAGCGCTGAAGGGCAGCTATAATGACCACACTCTGCTTTCACACTCGCCGTCTCTTCTCTCAGCACCATACTCTCTGGCCTCAGCCAGCCTCGCATTCCCTTTTCTGTTCTTTCACTGGGTCCCTGACGTCTTTTTCCCCCCTCTCTTCCTCTGTGCGTTTGTTCTTTCTGTCTGTCACGGCAGGACTGAGTAGCTTTCAGGGAGAGAGTGCACTCATTTGCTCTCTCTCTCGCTTTCTTCTCTCTTTGGTTAAAGCAAAGGGACAACATGGCCCTCTGGGCATGTCACAAAATGATTAACTAATAGTTTTGAGTTAGTCAAGTATCCAAATGGTGTGTGTGGTTGGTGTGTGTCTGTGTGTGTGTGTGTGTGTGTGTGGTCCACTGCATGTGTACTTCAGTCTGTACATTAGGCCAGCTATTGAGATCATAGTCACAATTATGCTGTGTACAATATAGACTGAGCTGTACATACACTGAAGCTGCGAGAAAGCCGGTAGCTAAAGACTAGCCATACTTACGTCAACTGAAATGTTAGATGGTGAAAGACTTCAATAGATGGTTGGAGTCACATTTTGAGTGGGCATGTTTGATTCATTATTTATCCAGCCAGCTCTCTGGACAGACTGAAAAGACTTGGAGTTCATGACAAATCGCACTGGCATGTTCAAAACCTAAACTATTATGTTGAGTTCATTTGAGGAAACCAAAAGCAGACACATACAGCTCTCAAATGTCTTTTCCTTGTCTTCCACTGTCCGGTATTTCTCATTGATGTCCAGTAAATTCGTGTCTACCAGTTGCTGTTAGGCCACAGCAGGTCAGTGATCTAATGACTGAGCTGCATCCAAGTTCATACAAACCTGGTCACAATTTACATCAGTGACACATCAAAAACTACAACAAATTACCTTCCTCATGGATGACTGATTAAAGAAACAACCTATATCACACGTGGGAGGATTGAGAGCGTTGTGCCAGACCACCAGCAGCATCAAAGCACCAAATGAGGGAGTATCTTTTGGAAGAGGCTGTTCATCTCAAACACACAGAAAGTCTATGACACAGAGCATTAAGGGTGATCTAGAGTTTTGTTCGTCCCTAAGAAACTTTAGGTTGGTTGTTTGTATCATTTGTCAGTCACCTGCATTTCAAAGTGGCTTTAACAAAGACAGACAACATGGATCAACTCTGTCTCCTAATACTAACAGTTACTCAGGCTTCAAACGTAAATATAAGGGGTGATGTTGGAAACGTGGTAACAATCTTGTCAGATATTCTAACATGCAGTATGCAAACTCTGCAACTGCTAGCCTCATGTCTATATCATTATGTCCTATGTTTGTCATTCATGCTATATGACTGCTGGAGGCTACACCGTCTCCTCACTTTTAACGCCATATGAAATGTTCTTGACCAACCTAACAATGTATCATGTTATAACAAGAAGAGTTATTTTTACAGAGATATGCTGGATTTGTGAAACTACAAGAAAGTTTTGTGGTGTAAAAAGACAAAGTGAAATCCTGTGAAATGGACATGAAAGAGATTCTGACAGGAGAATTTGAACAGCAACCTCTAGGGATTTTTTTGTCCAACCATCCACCATGATATTTCTGCACAAATACGTTCTGGACTAAACAAATACCAACAGCAACTATCTTTCCGTCCAAAATGTATTTGTACTCAAAGCTAATTAGTATTTTAAAAACATATCTTGACAGGATAGGTGTTGTCATGTGGGGTACTCGTAAGTGGACCTTGTCTCATGTATTTCAGTGAATCCTCAACAAAGAAGTCTTGCACTCTTTTCCTAAACTACCTGAGCTGTTGACGAAGTACAAGCAATATTATATTACTATGCGTTCTTCAAAAGATTTTAAAACACGCCCTAAACAAGGGGCAACCTAATAGCTGAGTGGTTGGGGCTCATACCCAATGGGCACAAATGCCTTCAAGCAGTGAACCACCAGTCCGATTCCCCACCAGCTGGCCTAGACCCTTAATGCATATTATTTCCCTGCTGTCTTTTTCCACATTTCCTGTCTCTTTCTACTGTCCAATAAAAATACTATGAAAAAAGACATTTCCTAAACAGCACAACTGCATGCCTGCTAATGAGATACTAATCAGCCCATGTAAACACCATGGGAGTTCAACACAAAGTGTAACTGACCAAGCAGCAGAAAAGCATGTTAAAGTGAATGCACTGAAACTAGTTGTTCTGGTCATGTCGTTTCCATTTCAGCAGTAGTCCCTTTCAGACTGTGGCTAATGGTGGAAGTAAGGCTGATACTGTTAGTTTGATCAATCGCTAGCAGAAAGCAACGGCAGTATAGTCAAAAATGATCAAAGCTTAATTAAATGCACAACACTTCTCATGCGTCTAAATCACAAAGCAGTGCACAAATCTCTGTCAATGATTTGGTTGTGCAGTCGGATTGTTAAAGTGATGGAGAATGGGTTTTCGCCCATCAGGCACTGAAACGGCAAATTAATAAAAATCCTTTCTGTGTTTATCATAATGACACTGCATGACAAACAAAAAATGTATTTGTGTTTTTCTCTTTCACACCAGAAAGTGTCACAAAAAAATGAGGCCACACTGGAAACCTGGGTGGTGTCTGGTTGGAGTCTTGTTAGCTTATTCTTTGACTGGACAGCAGTGATGGCAATAATATATTTTCCCATGTTTCTGACATTTAGGCACAGTTTTCGTACAGCTGCTTGGAGACAACATTGGAAACTTTTAAAGAATCCCAGTTTATAAAGTGTTTTGCAGAAATGATAGCTGACATAAGTGTACTTGAATTTTACACAAAGGATTTAAACTATTCTCAGCCCTACTTGTACCATAAGACTTGCAGTGGCACTTTATAGATTAGAAATATTTGAAATGAAGTTTTCACACCGATATATAGGAGCATGTATATCTCTGTAAGACAGCAGTAAGAGTCCGACAGGCACCCAGACCAGGTTATGTGCGAGGTTTGCATGCATGTTGCTCTTGTTGGTGTGTGTTACTGTATGCACGTGTGTATGTTTAGAACTAAAGCCAGCAGACATCTGGCCTGATTGATAGAAAAAGAAGGACCTCCAAGCCTGTGCGCCTCCACCACCACTCCCCCACCCATCCCCGCATGTTGTTGCTCTTATGATGAGTATCAGTGTACTAAAACAAGGCTGAATAGCAAAGAAACCAGTCAGTCGGCAGAATAATAGCGTGGTTTTGTGTGAAAGGGGTATGCGGCCAATTCAAATACAGGATGTATTGTACGACCATTAAATCACACAGCTGTCTGAACAGGCGTGCAGTCTAGTTTCCATGTTTCCTTAATAGACCAATTAATGAGGTTTTCTATGGAGTGATTTATATAATAGCAAAACTTAAAGAGGTTATTCATTTTTATATAATAGAAATTATGACATGTTTTTTCCTGTGCCGCTTGTTTACATGGCCTCAGGCTTCTATAGAGAGCACAACCAGGGATAATCTGTTATCTGTTTTGTGCACTACGTGTTATTTCTTGTTTGTTTTTTGCATGTCTTTGTTCAGTTATGGTTTTTTGTTATTTGTAATTTTTATTATTTTTTGATCTTCCAATGGGACTCGAGATGGAAATTAGCCATATGGCTATAATCTCTTGTATTTACATGAAAATGTACATTAATACAAACTGTCCCATTTTTAAAAATAAATACATTCATTCATTCATAAGCCACCATTTCTAACTGACATTAGGAGCCAATGGACACCAATTTCAAAGCTTCCATCACGCTATTATTGAGATATTATTAAGATTGTCTGATGGTAGTGTTATCCACAGTCAGACCAAATCTTCTCAGTGCAAGATACATCATTTTTTTTCAACAAAAGAACAGTATCATTAAGAGAAAGTTCAGCCTTCTTACTCTGAACCATACAAGTGTCTCTTACTTAGCATTAAGTAGGACACATTGCTTTGATCAATGGACTACATACAATACTTTGGTGCAGAGAACTGTCAAGGGGACATTTCATTCTTCTATTTATTATAGCTGCAATGTATTCCAGGAATTAATTTGTGATAATATGCTGCAATTTACCACTTAAATGTTCCTACTTTACCTCAACTTGCCACCACACCTATTAGCACTGGTAGCGATTTCTAACTTTTCCCTGAATGTGTTGAATAATCTGACCAGACATTTAAACTTAAATTTGACAACAGTATATTTACTTTAGCTACAGCTACAGAGAATACTTCTGAATACACACTGACTGGCTGCAGGATATTTTTTAGATAACCACATGACTCTGATGTAGTGTTGTGAGCTGTGGTCTGACATCAATAGTAAAAGTTGGGAAACTAATAGGCTTAGTTTGTTTCCTCTTGTTGAAGAAGTAGGGCTAAAGCTAATTTCCAAGACAGATGTTGCCAACATAAAGTCTGCATTTAAAGTGTGTGTTCCCCAAAATAGGAGCACAAAAAGATTGGATTTTTTGCTGGTAAGTGGCAATGATTTGAAAATAAAGGACTTGACTTCACACTGGGGGATTTGTCTCGGTGTCATACATTATTTTTCAGTAACACAGTGGATGACATGGTGAGCGTGAGGCTTTGTGCAAACCTAGTGTACAAAGCTTCGATCACTGTTGTGTATCAACCTGAATCTATTCCAGCTTCGATACAGATATATGGACTGGCTTCATAATAATAAAGGTGCAAAAGGATGTGTGTCACTTATTTCATACTTCCAGTCATATGTGGTGTGTGTGTCTACTACAGTATAATTATGCACACCTAGAACAGTATAACGCACAGATTAAACACATAACCCACACCTAAATGTTAGAAACACGTAAACAGCGTGACATTCAACCAGCAGTATCACGTATGATGAATGCAAACTTAGGTATGAGGCACCCTGAGATGTGAGGCAATGCACAGCTGCACCTTTTACACCTCTATATCGGCGAAAGGTAGCAACAACAGCGTCAAGGCTTTGTCATATGCGAATAGAAAAGTCTACTTCTCTTGTTTTAATGGCTCTTCATATTGCTTTTAGCTTTTAAATCCCTTAATGGAGTAGCTCCTGTCCGTTCATCTGATATGTTGGTTAGATATGCGTCATTGTAAATCCCTGAGATCCTATAACTCTGGTCTCTTAAATGTTCCTCAGAGTAGAATGAAGACGCACAGAGATGATGCACTCTGTGTCATCAGCCCCCGACTCTGGAACATCTTTCCAGAGGAGGTCAAAGCATCTGAATCAGTCGACACCTTCGAATGAAATTTAAAAATGTATCTTTTTAGGCATGTTTTTATGTAGTTCTTATGTTGTTTCGTATACTTTACTGGTATCAGACCTGTTTATGACTTTTATTACGGACTCTAGTATTTTATTGTGTTATGTTTATGCTTATGAACAATTATGGATTTTATGGACTCAATAAAACTAACAACATGACTAAGAACTGATAGAACTATAACTTTAGGGGGTATTCCCATTTCTCTGATTAGAAATGCTGAAGATGTTGACCTTCTGGCGTGGAAGTAGCTCATAATTTTAACTGAAACAATATCAGCAGCAGTTTTTCGATGACGTATTTCGAGGTACAGTATAACGGAGAAATTCTCCAAGTTGTTTTGAAGACAAGCCCCAAATGTGGACGTTCAACAGAAAAATAATGAGTAGATGAACCAATTACTGCCCACAGGGACACATAACTAAGGCAATTATGGTGCTTTAGAAATGAGTAACAGTAATGAGTAATGTATTGCATTTTTCCAGTCAGGAGCCCAACAACAGTTAGATGCATACGGTAGATTACAGGCTCTTAGCAGTTGCCAGTGGCATTAAAACAATAAAGCATTATATTTGATAGGTTCTTGTAATATACAGTGCACATTCATCAAATGGAAAAGAACACTTGGTCCAAATGGAAAAATAGCATGCTATTAAAGCGCAATAGTGTCTAGTTTAATATTGATTGGAAAATGGGGTGAGAGAGATAAGCAGCATCGTGCCCTCTCTTTAAGATAGCTGTAGGGTAAAACCAACACGCTTACACATGTTCACAAATACGTGTACACAATTTCTTAGGGAGGAAACCCTCAGTCTTACATCAACAGATATTTCCTATTTCAAACCTTCTTTATCTTTGAAAGATTTTGCACACACATATGCAGCAGCATATGGCCACAGAGCTAATGTTTTCTCTCAAGTGATAACATCAGAAGTGCAATGGAACTCGACCAAAGCCTACATAGAGGGTGTCACCAAGCCAGGAGCCTGCAGTCAAGGCTCCAACTGCAAATTACCAATATTAAGTCAGGGTGGTTGTTTGGACCACCGCCCACAGGCTCATAAATAATAAGAACATTTAAAAAGGTAGTGCAGTCCAGTCACCTGGCTACACAAACACACACAGACACGCACACAATGGGGGCCTAGTGGTTTGTGAAGCGAACTTGTAACCGGTGGGTCGCTGGTTCAAGTTCCTGGACTGGCAAGAAGTTAAGAGTAGGAGAGTAACAGTGGTGTCCCAGTCACCCCAGTGGCCCAGTCACCACCACTGTGGGCCCTTGAGCAAGGCCCTTAACCCCTGACTGCTCCCTGGGCGCTGCACCGTGGCAGCCCACTGCTCCTAGTATGTATAGTGAAGCTCAGCTATGAATAGGATGGGTCAAAAAGCAGAGAAGGAATTTCCCCATGGGGATCAATAAAGATTAATTATTATTATTGTTATTATTATTACACACCAACACACACAAGTGCATTTGCACATATAGCTTAAATATAAACCCATGAAGTGGTTAGTTAATAAACACATGGATGCATCTATACATGCAGACACAGTTGGACTGCATCTGTGTCTGTGTGTATATATGTTTCAGAAGTATACAGTGAGACCTCATATCCATCTACAGACACACACATGCACACTGTACAAAACATATAAAAAACAGCAGGAACAGAGAGTAAAAACAACACGTGTCCAAAAGGAAATGCTCTCAACCTTTCTGAGCTGATGAAGCTCCCCTAAATATTTGTGTTGAGTCAAAGGTTGAGAGAAGCAGCTGAGTCTTACTATTATTACTATCACTGTTATTATTATTATGATTATGCCTAGTTTCTTTGAGCTGGGATCAAAAAAACAGAGCTGCATATGAGCCAGTGGGTGTGGGTGGTCCCCTGCACCTTTACTTCATCAATCAAACAAGCTAAACTCAACACACACACACTGCAGCACAGTAACATAAAAAAACAAATATAAGCGCAGAATACATGGCTGTTATCCACGATCCATCTTCACTTTATGTTGCGATCATACAGGGAACCACAAGGTCGGCTTAGACTCATATCAGGACACAGATTTCTGAGACAGAATAACATCAGGGTGGGTATGGGTTTTCCAAGCTTAACACGAACGACACATGTATAACAATAGAGCCACATGTCACACATGATATATGTATTAGTTAAAAATCTGATTACTTTTTTTTCTGTTGTCAGAGTTGCTGACTTTGATAAATGATGTAACTTTGGGGATTTTTTAAAGAAACTGAGACCTTAAACTAGCTGGTAGTTTTGGGGTTCAGAGGGTTAAGAGCCATCAGGTGAAGTTATGTTTAAAGCTGGTAGGACGGATGTTGAACTGCTAACCCTGTTCTGGATCAATAGAATTAAATAAAACAACAACCTTGTAGAGAAATTTTGCCTTACCTCTAATCATTAAAAATACATTTGTGGTGTTCAAAGCTGTAAAAGTGGCACCTACAAAGAGTTGCAGTGACAGTCTTCAATAATATTTCCCATCCTAAGCATTGTCACTAAGCTTTTCAGCTGCAGAAGTAGTAAGACCGTGGCACATGCAGATAGAACAGCTAAGCAGGTATGACGGACCAATTACCTCATGTATGGAGGCTGTGGGCTTGACTCACACTGGATTACCAGCAGGGCAAAATGGGAAGCTGTTCAGGGCCCCTAAAAGCCACAGGGTTACTTCATATTGTTTGGATCTACATAATTGAATTATTTGCACTTATAGCAGAAATTTGCACCAGAGGACAGACGACGCTGTACTTTCTCCTCCATCTTGCAGCCTTGTCCTGTAGCTGTTTCTCAGTTTAACACCTAAATTGTTTTAGCTTATATTGAGCTCATTTTGCTGTGTTTTATCCAACTGCTTTCAGTTTTCAAGATGAAGTAATTAAGACACAGAAAACCTGAGGTCAGGTTGTATTAGTGTAGAACAGGAGAGCTCTGAGGCAGCAACAGAAAATGACTTTCATTATCAGTAGGTCAGTGCTTCTCTTTAATAACTTATTACTTAGAGTATAACAGTCAGAAAATATAAAAGCTCTGTATTACATCCTAAAAAGTGTACTTATTATAGAAAAGGAGGCAAACTAGCCAAGGTTCCCATTTAAGAAGCTGCTACCAAACAAAAGAACTAAAGGAAGCTAGAATTCTATGCATAGTGGGGGTAAGGGAGGGGCCAGCAAAAAATATTCCTCAGGGGCCCTTCATGAGGTTAACCTGGCCATTGGGTTGACAAGGTTGATGCAAGATGCAGTTTCTGCTTTAATCCAATAATAGCTTTAAGAAAAAAAAAATACTCAAAGCATCTTGCACATACTGGCACCAGAATTAATGTAAATCTTACTGCTCTTCTTCCTGGTACACAGTGTATGCACAGCTCTGCACGTGAACCTATACTGAACCTGAACATTCTTGTGACTTTTGCGGTTTTGGAAATGCAAACGCTGAATGCTGGATTTAAATATCAGCTGATGACAAGTTCTGACCAAAAATCACTGGCGCTGAGCTTGAACTGCCCATCAGTCATTGCTGCTCTAAACAGAACTCTGTGCAATCAAAGCAAAAATGTAATCACAAAGAGAAGTTCATGCTTTTGAATGTGTGCAGAAGTTTCGGACAAAAACACTTAAATACTGTAGAAACTGTTCTTACTAACAGCCACTATCCCACACTGATGAAGTGATGAGATGATGAAATGATGACCTAGAAGAGACGGTCCAGTAGGTCAGAGATACACAGTGGAACAATAATCTCCATTAAGCTGTGTTCCGTGGCTAATTAACATAACACCACAGTGACTGAACTTATTAAGGGACTGTTTACATGTCCTTCTACAAACACAGGGTCTCTGGTATCTTTCTCCTCTGATGCACAGTAAGTGACACCTCAGCTATAAGCACTCAGCACCAAAGACAGAGACAAAATAAAAACACTCCACCACTTAAAAATATTGTATGTTGTGAAATGAAATGATAAACGGGTAAACGGACATAAGAAGCGCCATTGTTCCTGCACCGGAGCTGCTCTCAGCTGAGATACAGCAGGTCGTGTAGAGCAGTCGTCCACTCTCCATATGGCTTCAATGGAATTTATGTTGGGCAGGCACCAATAAGCCAAATCTAGTTAGCAACATTATATCATTGGAGCCAAATCTAATTTCAGCCACAGTGTGTTTTAGTTGTCAGGGACTCCCCCTCCCTCCCTCCCTCCCCTACTCCCCTCCTCTTCTTCATCTACTGTTCTCTCCCCCTCTGTCCATCCGTCCATCCCTCTATGTGAGTGTCACCTGCCCTCTGAGCTGGCGACGCTGGGTCTCGGCCTTAGCGTGAGAGCCCCATTACCCTGACTGGAGGCTTTGTTTTCCCTGTGAATCTGCGAAAGTGTATGTGTGTGTGCGTGTGTGCGTGCGTTTGTGTGTGTGTGTGTGTGTGTGCTGCAGGAGAATGTCAGAGAGACGGTGATTTGTTACATCAGCGAGCATTCCAGCTCTGAGATCCTCAGAGTGTATGTGGGGAGACACATAAAGAGGGAAAAATGTCTTGTTGGTTGCTTTGTTTCCATCCAAATCTATTTTTGTAAATTATCAAACGGCAAACAGCGTAGATGAAAACAGAGCTGTGATAAATAGCCGTGCATAAATAATGACATCGACTGAGCTGAAACTAATTGTTTATAAAAGTTTGAAAAGTTTGCAGAAAATTCACTCAGCAGTTGCGTGGAAACATATGACAGAGAAATGGATGAGGGGATTGTGTGTATAGGTGAGGTAAGAGTGAGTGTGTGTGTGTGTGTGTGCGTGTGCATGCTTGCAATCAGGTTCAAGGTCTATGTTAGCTGCTCCACTGTGTTGTGTGTGTCTAAGCGCTGGGGCCACAGCTCCCAGCAAATGGAGACACTGAGCAAGATACCATCTGCCTCTGCCCATCTAAGTCTCAAGCCAAGACACACAGACATACACACACACACACACACACACACACACACACACACACACACACACACATATACACACGGAGCCTTTAAACAACATAGTATACAGTTAGATTCACAACGGAAACACTTGTAGTGCACATATATTAACATGGAAATCCCACTAACTGTAAATAATTAATTGAATGCCACAGCTCTGACAAAAAACGTCTCACTTTAACCCAGAGGGGAGTGTATCATGTGTGGATCATATGTGGTCAGGATGACATGTTGACGGTTGCCACGTTCCAATAGAAAGCCACAGGAAATCAGATCTTTGGACTCTGGGCCCAGAATATGTTTTTTAACAGCACTTGTAATGCTTGTGTAAAAATCCCACAAAGACTAAGATGCCTGGTGCTCCACATCCCTGCACGGTTCACTTATTCATCCATATCTCGAGGTCTGGACTCCATAGATGGATGGGGCTCTTGGGTACACAAGGCTAGGAAGTGATATGGTTTGTATCAGTGGTAACATTTTAGAGTATGACGTCTTATTATATTGCATTCAGATTTCCTTAGTGAATCACATCTAGAAAAATAAAGGTAAAAACAGGAACCAAAAAGGGTTTTTCACAGCGACGCCATGGAAGAATGTTTTTTAGTTCCATAAAGAACCTTTCAGCAGGAGGTTCTTTTGAGAATCATTCCTTCACACGGTCCTCTAAAGGGTCCTCAAATAACAATCGAACACTGGTTACGTTACATGTACAGTGCTGTGGTGCTCTACAGAACTTCAGCAGAAACAGATTCCTTACTGAACCAGTTTCAAGACAGTTCTATGTGGATCCACCTGCTCCTGTTTTAAAAATACAACTTAATAATCATTTAAAGTCAAATTTAAGAATTTGCAACCATGCAGCATTTTCCATTATAACACATTTAATATTTTGGGTTCTGGACTGTTGGTCAGACAGAACAACATATTACAAGATGCCAACTTCAGATTTGGTAAACTAAGATGAGGATTTCTTAAGTGTTTTCAGATATTTTATAGACCAAACGATTATTCCAATAGCTGAATTGATCATGGAATAATCATTAGTTGCAGCTCTAATTTCAGGTTATTACCTGACACAAAGGCAAACGACTCCAATAAACATAAAAAACCTCTGGAACTTTCAAGAACTATATAAAATATTTTAACAACCTTCCCCTAAATATGCCTGGTTGAGGCAGATGCCCGACCTCCCTGAGCCTGGTTGTGTTGGAGGTTTTTTCCCCTCTCCCTATCCTAGGGTTTTTTTGTTCCTTCCCACTGTCGCTGACTGCTTGCTCATAGGGAATCCAAATGCAGCTTTGGTTTTCTGTTCTTTCTGCAATGTAAAGTGCTATGTGATGGCATGTGCTGTAAATGTGAGCTATACATATAAAACTGAATTGAATTAAACAGGTTCATTAATTCTGTGGGGCAGAACCACAGAGCCCTCAACTCAAATGGACACGTCTGGCATTCTCTCACAGTGCAGCTGCGCCTTTAGCATTTGATTTGGCCTTTATTTGATTTTATACACTTATGTGTATTTGCTGTACCCCCAAATTCATGCACAAAAAGTTTAATTGAAAAAGTTAAAAAGAAAAATTATTTCAGTAAAAGCAAAAACATTTCTTGGATATCACATCACATTCTAAAATGCTAGTTTGATTTTCACTTCTTTCAGACATTTACTCTCAATACACCTTATTTGTATTATTTATGTTGCTGTGTGTAGAATTTTGTACCTTTTTCATAATGAATTCCATTAAAAAAAAATCTGCCCACTTCTGTTGCAATGACAAAAAAAACTTGCTTTATATTTTCTGATGTCAATGCATTTTTATTAAGATCTAGGCAATATTGTACATTTACTGTTTTGGATCTCTGAAATTTAAAGACTTTGGCTACAATTCAGCCATTTCTTCAATTCATTTATTTAATAAGTTACTGTGCCAGAATCATTTTTTATTTGTATTTGAACAATAATAGGACGTCCGTCTCCTGTCAGCCCCAAGACAGCAGAGAGAGAATGGAGTTGAATCTGCTGCTTGTAGCATTGAAAAGTGACATTTAAAAAGAAACCATCATCTATATGTGTTTCCAGAACTGTTTTTATATGATCAAGTGTTTTTCTTTGATAGAAAATAGTTCCAATGTAAAGTACTGATGGAGAGACGAAAGTGTCTGATGACTGGATGGGGTAAGAGAGAAAACACAAAAGTTGTTGTTAGAGAGGGTGAACCAAGCCTTTAGAGGCTTCATGTAGGGCCAGTATTAATACGGCCCACTTCTTCAATAAACAGGTTATCGAACAAGCTGCAGCCGTAATGCCATAACCAAGATGGATGACACTAACGGAACCAGGTCCTGTTTTTTCATGAAACCACAACTCCTGGCCATGCAGGGCTCGCTCCTCCTTACAGCAGACGCAGGAACATTTCCTATATGTCACAGCGCAGAAGTGCTGTGCTATTAGATTAGCCTACAGAGACTGAAGCCTTTCTGTCTGTATGAATGGATGGACGAACCAACAAGTCCATCACATTCCCTGTGGATGATGTCTTCAGCATGGCTCAAGGCGCAGGAAAGAGTGTGTGCGTGTATCGCGGGTGTGTTTTGATGTAATGTGATCAGTAATGAATTTTGTGTTGCATTAAGGGGGTGGAGGGGGGCAGAGGAGATGCGGTGGCGGCGGTGGTGGTGGGGGGGCGAGAACAAGAAGCGACTGACTAGTAGTGTCCGGGAGTCTCCAAATCTAATCTAATGAAGAAACACAGAGAGGGAGATGAGGACGGGGGGCAGTAAAAAAGAGTGATGAGAAGAGAGAGAGAGAAGAGAGAGAGAGAGAAGAGAGAGAGAGGCTACAAATGAGGTTATGTCCTAACAGAGAGAGAGAGAGAGGGTGGGGGACTGGGCTAGATATGGCTAGGGATGGCTGGTGGGGAGGGGGGGTTGATAGTCGATGCTAAATCCATTAGGCCCTTGTGACCCCCCCCACTCCCCTACCCCAACAACCTCCCCACCACACCCCACCCCTGTGGCTGCCTCTGTGGAAGCCCCCCTCCCAGCACACACACACACACACACACACACACACACACACACACACACACACACACACACACACACACACACACACACATTTAAATCAAAGAAGCTCTTGTTCACTTAGGGGGGTGGGGGGCGGGGGGCGAAGAGCACTGCCGCTTCCTAAACGAGTTAACCATTTGGATTGTCAGGGCCAACGGCATGTCTGCTGCACGCAGGAAGGCAGGAAGCCTCAAAGTGAAGCAAGGCGTGTGCAGATATGCCAAAAGCTCGAGCACACAGACAACCAGAACATCCTACTGGTGTTGAGATAATCCATCACTGGACCCTGACCTGGCAGCACTGAATGCTGGGTAATACCATAGTGAGGAAGTAAGGCTACCTAACAGGACACTTAGCTGCACTGGAAACATTGAGAATGACGTTCAGAATGACTTTGAACAAGAAAACTGTGACCCAGATCACCAATTTTCTGTGTGTGGAAGCATCACGACACGCTGCTACAAAGCCTGTTACATGTAAAGCTGCAGTGCTTCAGTTCATAAAGCAGGTAAGACATTATCTTGCTGTGAAGTTATACAAATATATATATGATGCCACTACTTCAAGACATTTTCTTACGTACATTTTTATATGTAAGCCCTTTTCAGACATGGAATATAAAACATTTTGTCTTCATCAAGCCATTAAAGTAATGACTTTGTGAGATAGATAGATGGATGGATGGATGGATGGATGGATGAATGGATGGATGGATGGATGGATGGATGGATGGATGGATGGATGGATGGATGGATGGATGGATGGATGGATGGATGGATGGATGGATGGATGGATAGATAGATAGATAGATAGATAGATAGATAGATAGATAGATAGATAGATAGATAGATAGATAGAGAGACAGAGAGATAGATAGATAGAAAAATAAGGGAAATAACGTGCAAATTAATGTGCAAATCGTGCTGGTACTTCAGATGTGGGTGACCTTTACATTAAAGGAGAGGTTATGATTTTGTCTTAAGGCGGTAGACATGAGCCTTCGTGAATAATGATAAAGGTTCTGCCTGTTGAAATATTTTTTCCAGCTCCTATCAACCACTAAAACCATTCCCAGACATGTTTCCAGTAGAAAGACAAAATTCCCCATCTATGTTTTAAAAGAAATGTTATTAAAAGTTAATCTGAAGCTAACATTTAGAGTTTGCCAGATCCAGCAGATGTCCTTTTCTCATGAAGTTCCCACTTTGTCTTTCAATTAGTGCTTCCATGCAAAGTTGTGGCAGGAGGACACTAACAAAAAGGGGATTTTCATTTTTGAATGTCAGAAACATAATTTTATAAAAAAAAATATTATATTAAACTTTACAATACATCCACTTCATTGGTTTACCCCAGACTACTGAGGCCTCATATTAGCTTAATATCTTCTTCTCAGTACAACTTTGTTCAGCATAGGTATTGTGGATTTTAGTAAAATGTTACTAAAGTATCTTGACAACAGTACAGAGACAGATCACATTACTGAGTACGCACAATTAAAACAAACACACTTACAGTCCTACATGACGATATGTAGGATTAGACTGTGCATACGTCAACATGTACATGATACAATCTAGTGAGACTAAATTCATCGCTCTTATGGAAAAATGAGCATGGTGCTCACTAAGACTCAGAGTAATGGAAAGTGGTTTTAAGAATAGTTTGAAGTCTGATGTTTTTGGCACAAGTGTCCTTAGTAAGAGCAGAGTGTGAGGACAGGTGACACCCTGTGCATCCTATGTTTTTTTTCCTTCAGAACCAAAATTTTTACATTTGATTTGAATTGTTTTGTCATTTGAAAAACAAAACGCTCACAACAAGTCCAGGTTGGGTTACAGTAACCTGAGGAAGAACAATGTCACTGTGGCAACAAAAGGGCCCACTGCCCTAACATCCAACCCTTAGGTGAAAAGCAAATAGAAAATATTTATTCATGTGGACACTTTTTCATGTAAAGGCTTTGTATATGTGCATGCATTAGCGTGTTTCAGAGGGTGAGTGTATTTGTGTTGTCTGTCCTCTACTGACCTGTAGCAGAGCCTACTATATCCCTAGAGGGAGACTCAGACATGGCATCGGCCAGTCTCTCTCTCAGTCCTTCGTCGCTTGCGTCTGCTGACCCGACGATGTGCCGCGGCACGCCGAAGCTCTCCGGCCAGCTCCCGCATACCTCCAGCATTGTCACGCCACGTCCATCAAAAGGCCCTGAGAACAAAAACACAACACACACACATGGCGTTAAGACTAGTATGATTACCAAATAGATAGCAAGATGGAACAGTAACAGCTGTGCCAGTTGTATAATGTAATTTAGGGATGTCCTGAGCTGATCAGCAGGAGGGGGCTGGGCTAGATCCAGGCATTTTTAAGCTGAATTTAATTCTGCATCTATGTTTAACACTCTAGAAGTGCACGCCACTATGAATGACTAAACAGAAAAATTACCTCTGATAAAAGTTTCAAACTATCACACATTATACTGCAGCATTCATCTGTCAGACATGCTTACATTGTTTTACTTGTTTTAGTCAAGGTCCACTATGATGAGAAAACATCACTGTGCAGCTCTATTATGCAAACACATAGCAAATTAAAGCAAGAATCCCAGTGTAACAAAAAATAATTATCGAGTCTGAGCCTTGATCAAATATTTTAGTAAACATATTAAAGGCTTACAGTATAAGAATAACTCTCATATAAGGTATGAGCAGAAGAGAAAAGACACACATGTCTTCGGATCAGGCTGCTGAACTTACTTCTCAGAGTCAGCAGTAACAGTGCGTATGTCACGAATTAAGAGCTCCTTCATTTGATTAAAAGAATCTTGAGTGACGTTAACTTGAAAATATGTGTATAACAGTGTTGGACTCAATTCCTTCATCACTGTGAGGATGGGTCATGTGTACAGAAGAAAATACAGACTAACAATGTACCCATGAGGACACTGTAAGACATTTAAAAACTCAACACAGGGCCACACAAATGTGAAAATGCATAAACTGAGAATAATTTTTAAAGTATGCCAAATAGTTTTTCTTGAAATTAACAAAAAAAAAAACATTTGTTGCTCACGGTGTTTTAGCCATAATCTGTGTTTTATAATTTTAGAAAATTACTTTCAAACGTACAGCTATCAGGCCAGACTTTCTTCAAAAATATCTTTCTACTTTAAAGAATTTTTTGATACATTTTCAAGTTTTTTGAATGTATTGGCCAAACATTTCTACCCTACCGCTTCATAAATGAATTTACTTGCCACTAGTTCCACTGGAGTCCAGCAGATTAGCTGCCTTGGCGTCAGAAACTCATGCGCCTAACAAACAACTTGTAAGCACAACACAATCTTCATGCCTGTCAAGCCAAATCCGCACAGGCCTACACTGCACCTTAATCTCTTCTCCTTTCTGTCTGCCATATTTTCTGCAATCAGAGAGATCTCGCACTTTGGAGCCAGAGAGTCTGCAACCTGCTTCTGTGTGTGTGCTTGTGTGTGACACGCCAGCCAGGGAAGCAGGCATGCAGACACTAAAACAACTGGTTTATTCTGTTAGTGTGTTCATTTGACTGGGTCACTGTGCCTGCAAGCTCTAAGAGGTGATACAGCAGGACTTAGCGGTGGCGTTAGTTCGGCGCTCCTGTGGCTCTGCATGCTGCAAAACAACGCTACAAACACATGACCTCACAATTTTAAAGTCATCTTATCATCACCATTCCTTCAACTCTGCATATCAGCATCTCTCTCCTCGTGACGCCCAGGAAATATAGACCAGACAGCAGTGCACAGGAAATCACTGAGTCAAACATGCACATAATCTTCACAATACCATTTTGACTATCACTGTTTACTGGTGGGAAATCGTGCATGGGTGGTGAATCAAACATGAAAGGAAGCCTGAAACATTTCATGAAATTTACAATGGGTGCGTCTAGTAAAGAGGTCGCACTGGGACGTGGTTAGCCAAGGTTAGCACAAAGACTAGTAAACAGTGAAACTGCTAGCCTAGCAGTTATGCCTTCCAGCTAACTCTTGACAAATACCCACTCAGTGCAGTGAGTGCATGCCGCAACTCAGCGGTCCTGTCCTCATAGTGGGGTTAGTCATGGGAAATCTGTGAAACATTATGTTAGCTACCTTCTAAATGCTCTTTACCTATGCTTTTTGAACATACATGGCAACATCTGCTATGTTCGGAAGCAACCCCAGCTCCTGGAAATTACAATAGAGCTTGAAAATAACCTCGAGTGAATTCAAAACACTGCAGCCAGAAAACTGACAGGAGAGCTAATATTACTGCTGCATTAGCTTCTATTCATTGGCTCTATGTAAAATCCACAATATAATTTAAAATCTAGCTCTAAATGACCAAGCACCCTCTTATTTTAAGGACCTTCCCATACCATATTACCCAACAGAATATTTACCTCTCAGAGTGCAAGCTTACTTAGGGTTCCTCTCCTGTGGAACCAGCTCCCTGGCTAGGTTACAGAGAGCAGACTCAGGGTCATTTCAGGTGGCCCTCAACATCCCTATGCTGATATAGGCCTATAAGCTGCTGGGAAAATTTCCATGATGCACTGAAAACTTCCCTCTACCTTCCTATCCTATCACACTTCATACATTTTTATTCTGCCTCTGAATGTTAACAATTTTCTGTCTTCTGTCTGCTGTAGTTTGTGCTTGGCCATTGCTTTGATGTGCACACAGACTGGTCAACTGCTTTTGCTTGTACAGAAGTGTCACAGCAGATACTGAGGATGCCTAACTGTGCCACCTCCATCACAACTGTCTTCCATGTTTGCATTCACAGAGTGACTCCTGCCAGTGTTTGTGACGACGATAAAAGGTGCACGAAATGACTAAGGTTGATTCCATAAAATCAGATGAACGTCTGATTTTACTAGTATTACTGTTTCTTTGTAATCCGGTTTACACACTCCTTCCCTCCAAGGCTTACTTTATGTACTTCCCTTGTTTTCTTGTGGAACTTCTTGGAGGCTATATCCTTGGCTTGGAGCTGTTGCTAAGGAAGATACAAACTGAAAGACCAGGCTCTTGAATAAAAAAGGAAACTTACTCAACAACTAATAACTGCATTTATCCCTTCGTGGCATCTGGAGCATCTAACATGTCAAGCTGCCTAGTTCACCTTCCTAATACCTTTAATGTCAAACACTTCATCTTGTGATTTTAGTTTTTCAAATCAGTGCACTCACATGTGTTTAATGCTCCCATCATTCCTGTCTCTCACAACTACAGACAGAACATTATGGTATATTTTAGCTGGGTCTGTTTGGGCCATCACAGAATTGTACTTTTTTTTTGAAAATTTGCAGGGTGAACTTTATCTCTAAAACCTGCTAAGACATGTAATTCCAATGTTCAAAACTGTACCAACTAATGGGAAAATTTGTCTCAGAGGCTCAATAAAGTGAATGCAACAGCAAAACAGATAATCACAGTATTTTAAAGCAAATGAAACTAAACTTTCATGGTTTTCTTGGGGAGATCAGCAAAATATCTAAACCCACTCGTGATTGAAGACTTAATGAATTTCCTTATTCGATACTGCTGGGTGGTGGAGCACCAAACCAGTACAATTACTGAACAGCTCTGGATGGACAAATGCTGTATTCATGTTTTTTTAACACGTTTTCTCTTTCAGGAAAGTGGAAATGCACACATAAGAATGTCTCTCTGGTGTCACTGTGGGTAAATCGGCAAAACCCCAGTGAGACGGCAGAAGGGATGACATTAAAGGATAAAGTGAGGACGATCCTTTTCTTGAAAAGACCAATGTCATGTGTCTGTGTGCACATGCTGGAAGTAGAGAAGACATGGATGGACACATATATAGGGCGTCTGGTAAACATGAAAGATGAGGCAGCTAGATAAGACCAGCACACTGCAGTATTCACTTTCTGGCTAAAACATCAGGGATAAACCGGATTGTTTATTTATTCATTTGACGATGCTGTAATTTGTTGCACTGCATTTAAGTCACTGAGCCAAATTATTAAAATGAACATCACAAAATTATCATGAACGCCACAAGGGTCTGAGCATAATGTGCTTAAACCCTACCATCTACCCAAAAGGCTACCACACTAGGACTAATGTGAGCTTCTTTGAAAAGGTTGATAAAAATATGCAGGCATGTAAAACCTCAGCTGGAGGTTTTAGTTGGTTGTACCTCTATAAGCAATGAGCCACACTTCATTCGGCAGCACTAAGCTGTCTTGTCCAGATGGGCCTTTACAGCTACAAAATTCAATTCAGCCTTTACAAAGACACACACTCATATTCCCGTTATCCAGTATTAAATCAGCCAGCGTGCAAGGCATAATAACATCATATCACCTCGAAGGCAAAACACAGGGTTGTTGTTTGATGCACATACACACACAGACAAACAAACACACACGGACACACACACGGACACACACACACACACACACATATCTAACAGGCTCTCATGGAAGGCTTTGAAGGAAGGTCTGCTGGCACTAAAGGGGAATCCTTAGAAAAATCAATTCCACACACACACACACACACACACACACACACACACACACACACAGGCTCCTTCTGAAGTGAAGTTATCAGGAAGCGAAGCCACCGTGTGTGTGAGAGTGAGCGTGTGTGATTGTGTGCTTTTGGAGGTCGGCCTGTGTTATCACAGTAGGGAGCATGGAGGCCCGTGCAACCTCTCGCCCCAGCATTAGCACCTGTCACTGGGCTGCAGCGGAGCTGAGATTGGCCAGGCCTCAGGGCATATTCACATACACAAACACACACAGTAGTCTGCTCCCTGATAGCCAGTGAGCCAGGCAGATCAAAGGTTTTGACTGCTGTAACTTTTCTGGATGATAAGAGCTTGGCAGAAGGTTAGGAAGAGCTTGAGGTTTATCAGACCAGGCTTTGAACAAGATGGGTATTTGAAGGCCGATACTGATAGCTTTAGACTAAAAGTACTGACGATAGTTAGTGCTAAAGTTCAGTAGGTATAAATCTATTGCAGGTCAAAAATGATTTCAATATATGCTCAGCCTTTATGAGCAAAAATCAGTTTCCATTTGCATTAATGACAAACTAGCTTATGGATGACAAAATATCTTTATTGAAAGTTACCAAAATCTACATTCCAACATGCAATATGAGCCTTCACAGCTTAGACAACTAGTTTCTGCCTAATATTCCAACAGTTTAGGGCAAAATTGACCTTTTCTGTGTCATCTTGGCAGCATTATCTTCCTGAGCCATTAACAACATATTTTGTACTAGAGAGACGGTAACTTCCTGTCTTTGATTAATGTAACAGCTAAAGCCTCATATCAGCTTCAAGTGAACCTAAGACAGGGTTTTTTGGCCCACATTGACCTGTTAGAAACTTGTGGGCTGTTTAAGGGCGGGGCTTGATGCAGATTGGTTAGACTTGGAGAGGACAACAAGTACCAATTTTCTTCACTCTCAATGTCCTTGTGAAGTATAGGTCTTCTCCTTTGTAACATCGTCATCAACAATATAAAATTCATCCATGCGTAACACATCTCCATTACTTCCTATGTGGTATAAAACTGGAGTTATATTCAGTGACTACTGTTTATTGTTGTTTTGGTGCACTCAGTCCTTTCAACAGTTATTGTTGTGGTCAAAGCTGGTGGATTCTACTCTGCAATGGAAACGAAAAGGGAAGATTACGTTGCTGTGAATGTTCACGCCACCCCGTTCCTGTCCCGAATTCCTGCAGTGGTAAACAACCTAATGAGGACTAAGGATTTTCTCCCCCATCACATTAGGAAGGGATCTCCTTTCTAATGCGCATCAAAGCAGTCAGTCACTGTCTCAGCGTCCATGTAAGCATGCACATGTTTTTAAGATACATTTCCAGTCTGTTCTCTTCCACTGTACATTACCTAAAGTGACAGCATGATCCAAAATGTTGGTGACCTATTACTACCAGTAAGACAGGCAGGTCAAAGGTGTCAACTGCCTGGCTCACTAGTGACCCTAAACCTAGAACCTGCTGCACTTTCCAGTCAGGAGGCCTGTAGACATTAACTTTGGGTTCAGTGTATTACCCAAGGACCCTTCGGCACATGGAGGGGCCAGGGATCAAACTGCCAACCATACGATCAGTGGATTCCTGAGCTATTGCCAGCCCAAAACCCACTAGTAGTAATAGTTAAGTTCCTACAAAGAAAAATAGCAAAGAAGAAGAACGTGCCTAATCTAATGTCATCCCATTCAAATGTTGAAATGCTGATCTATCCACTGTATTGCTATGAATAGGACACTCTCATTGGCATCCATGGTGTTTACTGACTTATGCATTTTTCTTTTTAATTTCTGTCTTTAAATCTTTGGAAATGCGAGGATGTGATGTTGGTTGGAGGAAGATTGTTGTTTGTCACTCCATCATGTTAAACCCTGGCAGGATTAAAGCCACTCTCCGTCCAGCTGTTAGCCCCGACATACTGGTCCTACTTATCCCTCAGCCAGTGCTACTTTTCTTAAAGATTTAATCACACTGCAGTGGGATGTGCGCACATCACAGTCACCTCTCAAATACATATACCAGCATTTGCACTTTAATATAATATTGTGGAGCATTCGGTTTGATGGTGTTCACTGAGCTTCTATTTTATCAGTAGAGCCAGTTCAAATAAAAATTGAGCACATCAACTAAAAATACAAAAACAACTACAATAAACTTATTCTAAACTAAACTCACCACGCCATCATTAGCATGGACTTCCAATTTATTGAGAGGTTCAGAAGAGCTTTTCAAAAAAGATTTTACTGACATATTTTGCCATGGCCACTTATTTGGCTCAGCTCTTGTTATACTGTACATCAGCTACAGTTAGATATTCTCTTGTCTACCTTCATCATGATAAGATCCATGTAAATAACTTCTTTACTTGACAAAAATATTTTTCAAACTATCTAGACTGTAAATTCAAGAAAAACAGTTCAGACAAAACAGTTATTAAAGGGAAAATACCTTGCACACTGAAAATGTCCTAATTTTGATCATGGAGCTCTGCTAGGGTTACAGTTCCTAAGACTCCTTCTTTAGTGTGTTTATCTTCTATTGACTGGTTCTGCAGCCCCTCAGGTCAGCGTCCATCACTGAGCCTATTCCGTCCTGATTGGTCACCTTCTGGAAACTGTTCCACTGGCTATGTAATGCTATTGAAAATAACTTTTAGATTTTTAGCAATAACTTTAGGAACAAATGCTACAGAATGGATGACTGTATTGTGGTCATATGTGAGCAAGCTGATGTCTGTGCAATAAAGTAATAGTGCCAACATTGCAAGCAATGTGTTCAGAGCTGGCTGAAAGCTGGGCTTTTCATGTCAAGCTTTGGGACCTTCACCGTGGGCAACACAGGCTTCTGACATCATTAAAATAGTCAAATGAAAATTTGTTTAGGGCCCTGTAACACCACTACTGACACTGCAAAACCTGTTTTTGGTTTTGCTAATGATCAGATGTCATTAACACATGCACATACAAGAGCCTCCTAATGAACAGGTGGTATACATCAACTTGTAATGAGCAATTTACAGTAAGTTGTTTGGCTGGTGTGGTTAATCAAACTTGAAACACTTAAATGGGAAAATCTCTAAAAAATGCAACACAGATTTAGGTATCAGGCTTAGGCAGGTATTAGGCTCCTGGTGTACTAAGACAAATATATCCCTAATCTGTATCTCAGATGTTAACGAAATGTCTGTTAATCGTTTTGATCAAATGACCATTCTTTAAAATCTGTTATATTTCCTATTAAATTTATCGTGGTGGCTGTACTATAGTGTAGCAACCATTACATTGCTCAAGAACAAGCTAGACATAGCATCTTTACCTGTGTAACCGGTTTAGAAATAAAGTAGCCCCTTAGAGAAGAGACAATGCTCCAAACATGTTGTCTCCTTAAAGATGTAAAACGGAACTGATTCTCACAATTTTAGAAGTCTAAACACACACACACACACACACGCACACACACGCGCGTGCGCGCTCACACACGTGCGCACACACACACAAACACACACACACAAGTGTGTAAAGGTATAATGTCCTGAGTGCTCATGCCACTGTTTCTGGGTTACCTGTGCAGTAAAGAGGCTAATGCCTGGTTAGTGCTAATGCAATTAGACTTTAGTGCGAGGGGCTGATCGAACTAATTCCTTTATTATGGGGGCTGTATAATATGTAATGGTGTGTGTGAGTGTATGTGAGAGGGAGTGTATACTCAAGTGGTGATACTAGGCAGTGAGGCACTGGGAACACAGGCACAGTCTGTTACTAACAAACAGATCATAAATCAGGCGGTAGTTCAGGTGGGAAATACATTCAGTTACTAGTTTATGAGGCACACCTCTACAATCTAATGTGGTCCAATACAACAGCTCTGGAAAAAATGTGTTTTTGTGTTCAGTTTCTGTTGAGACTGCATCACAGAGATGTCATTTCAGCTCTAGGTAATGGTAGACTTACATCAGATGGCATTCTACTGAGGGGTAGGATCTAAACCTTCACAAAAGTCAAAGATAAAAGTGACAACCATAACGGACACCTCAGAACACTGGTGACAAACAGATGCTAGCAAATCCAACAAATGCAAATACACTGAAAAGGGGTTAATCATGTGTTTCCTCCAGGAAATACAAAAGTCATGTGGCAGTATGGACTGATGGCCTACAACTGTATCAAAGTTGCTATATACATACTCGCAGGACAACCCTCTCCTACAAAGTGCATTTATACCCTACTACTAGAAAACATAATTGTCGCTTGATTGTGTTCAGCAGTGAAGGTTTTCCAGTCTACAACATGTGATGTTTGTGTTGCACAGTCAGGTCAGAGTGAAAAGGCTGGTGTAGGTGGTTGGATATGCAAAGAACAAGGCTTTGATGGCAGAGGCTGGGCATCAGTTTCTTAGGTTATGGCACAAAAACACCTTGTTTAAAGGTACCTTGTGGAAGCTAGATCACCTGTAGTCATCTGCAGCAATATCTGAAAGAGGTCCCACTTTTGGTTGTATTATGCAGACCAAGACAAGTATACAGGTACATCAGCAACAAATGGAGCAACGTGCTGACAAGGAGGGTGAAGAAAAGAACTGTTAGCATGCAAGTATGGATGTGAACAACACACCATTTAAATGATGTCTTAATATTAAGAAATGCATTCAGTGTGATTCTTTGGGCCTTAAGAAAACATGCTTTGGAGTGAAATACTGTCAATACACTGAAACTCTGTCTGCAGGTCATGTGGTCACCTATTGGGGACCAAACAGTGAATATCTTTTATGTCAATGTACAGATGATCTTGGGCTGTTTTTTTAGCCACCCTATTTTTCCCTTAACAGATTAAAAACTAAGAACCTCCCCACTATCTCTTCTGGTAGAACTGTCAAAACTAAGGAAGCATGATGCTGTATTATCTCATCACTTCTCATAAAAAAATGTGAAGTTATTAGTTGGACTAATTTAATTAAATCATGGGAGGTATTTTAATGTGAATAAATAGCTTTCATTCAGCAATAGGAAATTCTTAATGCAGCTTAATTTACTTGGGCTGAGTCAATTTTATTTACTAATGTAATTTTTAACAGTTTAAAAATAATTAATCAGACCTGATCCTTAAAATGAGTTGAATCAACCCTAATAAATTAATTTGACTCTACACAAGTGCATTACAGTGGACCAACAATTTTTACTTACGAAGGGAAGCTGTTTAAACATGTCTTTGTTAATTGAAAAAGTTACTTTTTTCAGTTTTGATATTGTCAGTATATTTCTGTATCATGTAAGTGATAACTTATTATTACATAACCTGGGTCATAGTCTTTCCCTAAACTTAACTCAGCTTTGAGGACTTCAGCTGAAGCATTCTGACATCTTTAACATGAAAATGTCATTCATGGCTTAGCAGTCAGGAGATGATTGCTGGAAAAGGCCATGAAATACATTGACAGGGAACATTTTACAGAAAAGCATGATGTAGTTTTCTTGCTATTTTTAAGGAAAATCACAATCTGAGTGGCATTAAGTTTCTTGCAAAGTGTATTTGTTACTGTGAATTAGTTGTAGATTAATGTATTTTTTCACCGACAGGGCTGTATTACACAGTTGTGGGCAAGTAGGAAGCTCTATCATATCAGAATCAGATGAACTTGAAAGGTTGATGTAAGCTTGGTACGTCAGTCTAATCCTGTACTCTGTGTGTGTTTCAACATGGTGTTAAGGCAGAGTACATTCATTCATACTCAAGTACAATGACACCATTCACATGCTATAGCGATAACTTCATAAAAACACACTTTTAATAGACTTTCACACAGACACACATTTCTATGACTGTGCTGTGAACCCATACTGACATCCCTTCAGGCTGTGTGTGTCCGTGTGTGTGTCAGAGAGATGGAGATCGAGAGAGAGTGTGTCTCTGATATCCTCAGGGAAACACTGAGAGTGCTAGCTAGCTGGCGGAGTAGGTTTGTGGTGCGGGGTTAGTGTTAATGGAGATGTAAGCTCATAGGATTAGCGCCCATAGGTAGGCATGTGTGTGTGTGTGTGTGTGTTCTTGACAGGCAGGGCCTTTCTTTCATTACATTAAGGCCAATGCTTCTAAATCATTTACTCCCTTTGCAGTCTCAGTGGTGTCAGCTAAGTGTTAGTAATCCCCATCAATACTGGGGTCTGCCTCAAGGCACTTTACTCACTACCACACACACATACACACACGTGCATGCACACACAAAAACATATGGCATTTAGATATGAAGACGCATTAACCTGTATGCAGTTAATTGCAGTCCACAGACTACTCCAACAGACACACACTTACCACCCACTAAGCTAATTCGAGCCATGTCAAATTAGACAGCAGTAGTGCCTCGCTCATTATTAGGCTTTAACAACAAGCAAGCTATGGCTTGTAGGTGTCGGTCTCGGCACCATGTCATCCCACATTCACACATGCTCTCACAAACACACACCCAGACAGAGGTTTCTTGAAGCCTAAGCCTGACCTTAATATTTATGTTCAAACCTTAAACTCTAAATGGACTAAAGTCATGTATTCCCACATACTAGACTGCAGTTTGCCCACATCCAACTATACTTTGTTGCTGCTGTAGAAGAACACCAATGTTGTTGCTATTCATAACCTGATTTAAGACGTAAACCTAGTGCTGAAGCCAAAATACTAATAAAATTATGATAAGCAAACAAGAAAACATGAATGCCTATTCCGTGCCACGTCCTATATGTCTATAAAAGTGCTACTTTACTGAAAGCCAGTTTAATGGCTGACTGCTACTAAGTTGAGAAAATAACTGATGGTACCACAGTCATGTCTTCAAGTATGTCTCTGCTAGAGTTTAGTCTTGAAAGCTTATAAATTTAGACCAAAAAAATCAGTGCCGGTTTAAAGCCTGAAAGACAGGGATATTTGCAAGGCAGTGGATGTAGGATCCAGTGTTTTTCACCCACACTTGGGACTGAAAGCCAATTAAAACCAAAAGGATGCAGTGATGGTTTCAGACATTTGGTAGAGAAGAACTAGCCTGGCTTGCACCATCACCTTGTTAGATAAATTGGAAAGCCAGCTGTGAGTCAGGCCTGATCAGTGGCCAACCTCACTAATACCCTGAATGGGAGTAAATCCCTACAGCAAGATTCCATGATCTAGCGAAAAGCAGCATTTTAATTGGCATAGTTTGGAAGGATATGTACAACAATCACATATGAGTGCATTTGTATTTTGAATGGAAAAAATAAACCTTGAAAATAAATGGGAAAATAAACAACATTACAAGCAGTTAATGTTTATGAGTTTAGAATGTATTAAGAGCGTGGAAGAATAGAAGAACATAACAGTGGGAGAGTTGTTGTAGTGTACATACATACACAGCACACGTCCTTCACTCTATTGTCAGAGTGATGCTTGTGCCATATGCTTGCGTGCCACAGGCCTGAGTGCTGATGGCTCAGAACATACATGCTCATGTTTGCACACAGATCAGGTAAACACAAATGGATTGTGTGTGTGTGTGTGTGTGTGTGTGTGCATGTATTTTCTGGGGGGCTGATTATGCAGGTTTGTTAGATCAAGTGGTTAGCAAACACACAGTGATGTGGGCACCTGAGAGGAAACAAAGCCTGAGAGGACTTGCACGAACACACACAACACATCAACCCCGCAAGAGACACATATCTTTAAGTCCAAACAGGGCCTGAGACGCTTCATCTAACATGAAACAAAGCCATGCCAAAGTAGAAAAGGACAATGATGAACAACTGATCCAAACAAAAATAAAATAAAAAGTTATGATCTACAATGTGTTACAGATTATGACACTTAAGTACAACACACCCTGGCAATGCTGCGTAAATTATGATGTGTGACAAATGACAGCCTTAGCACACAATATATGTGTTACACAGATAGAGGAAGTAGTCAAGGTGATAAGGGAAAGCTATTGTTCTAAAAATTATGCATTTTTGGAGGATTCCCAAACATCCTTTGCAAACTGTTTACCATATACCCAACAACAATGCCTCTTGCAGGGGTTTTGAATATTGGCAAGCTAAAACATAGAATGTGCCAAAGATAGATACTGTTTAAAAGAGCACTGATGCATGCCACATCTTCAAACAGATCTCGGACACAATAAGACAAGCATCAAGCATTAACTATCAATGTCTATGCTGTTAATGCTGCATTATTAAAATATATTTTAGAGTCATATTGAAAAACTTGTGTCATATTTTTCAACTGCATTAAAAAAAAATCTGGTCACCCAGACAACATCTGGCACCAGACAATAACAACTGACAGACAGATCTTTCAGGAGTGAAATCTAAGCCAGAGCCCAAAACAGGAACAAATGGTTAACAACAGTCAACTGCCCATGTTCAACTCACAAAAGAGGAGAGTAACGAGATGAATGAGGACAGTTGATGCAGGAGACAAGAGATGCACTGATATCTAAGAAATAGTTTGCTGTATGTAAGAAAGAATGTCGCTCAATCAGGCCGACTGCAAATTTACACAGTAGCAGAAGAGGAAAGTAATTCAATATGCTGATAGAAAACAGCTGACAGTGATTAGGAAACTTACTGTATCAACATGCATGTTTTCACAATGGTGCAAATAGAGTAAACAGAGCACTGGGCTCTTCTTAACTATTTGAAACCATCTGTAAAGAGCTTTGTGCCCAAATCAGCAGGCAGTCGGTCATGCTGGCACAGCTAGTCCCTAGCCCTCGATGACGCCTTTTGAAGGTTCTACAGCACTAATGAATGTCGCAGGAAAAGGCGGCGTGAAGGTGAAAAGGGAAGGAAAATTAAAGTTGCCTGAGAAAAGACCTCTCCCTGGTCCTTTGTTGGTTTCCAGAGGGCATTAATAATGAGCTGAAGGGGACACTGATTAGAAGGAGGTCATATATTTAACACTAAGCAGACCCCTGAAAGGGTGTGTTTGCTGACAAATGAGCAGGCGGGCTTTGACAGCCTGTATGTATGAACTATATTTGTACAAGTGTGACGTATGTGTGAGCTGGATGAGTGTGGTGTGTTTTTGTGCGCATGAATAGTTGAATTCATCATGGGTCAAAATATGGGCACATGCTTGGAATTACTCTCAGCACTTCTTCTATCAAATCCAAACTTCAAATTCAGCTTCCGAAAACTGAAAACTCCTTCATTCCGATTACTGATGCTTTAAAAACCAGCTTTAGGATCACATGTCTGTATACCGGTGGTCGTAACTTGTTCTTTAAAGTTATAAAACGAATGAGAAGATAACGGTAATCTGTTTGACATCATTGTTCTGATAGTGATTAGGTATCTAACACAAGCAAATTATAAGCAATATTTATGTACAGTGCTGTGAAAAAGTATCTGCCTGATGTCTTCTATTTTTTTTCATATTTCTCATACTTAAATGTTCCAGATCATCAAACTAATATTTCTGTTTAATTAATTAATTAATTAGACAGACATAACTCACAAAACACAAAAAGCAGTTTTTAAATTATGGTTTATTGAAGATTTATTGAAACTTGTATCACCCTTATGACAAAGTAATTGCCCACCTAAACTTAATATCTGGTTGGGTCACCATTGGCAGCAACAACTGCAGTTTATTGTTTGTGATAGCTTGTGATCAGTCTTTTTCACATGGGTCAAGATGGACTGGACAGCATTTATCCTTCAATAAATGAAATCATCGTTTAAAAACGGCATTTTGTGTTTTCTTGGGTTATCTTTGTATGATATTAAAATTAGTTTAATGATCTAAAACATTTAAGTGTGACAAGCATGCAAAAATAGAAGATATCTGCAAATACTTTTTCACAGCACTGTACATGTCCTCCTGATGATGACTCTCTGCCCAGGCCCATCTTCCAAAAACTACATTCCTATACAAGCAAACTGCATTCTCAGTTACATTTTAAAGGAAACGTAAATATTCTGCCAAATTATTGTACACATGTTTGTGGCATATCACAAATACTTTATTAATTCACATAAATTTGCTATTTATTTTATTGCTTTATCGTCAACCAATCAAAAATCAGCCGGGTTGGGACTTCTTCTCAGCTTGTGAAAGTCCATAGTTGGACGTAAGCCTTAACCCGTTCTCCATCTATGCTGATCTTGTGCTGTCCTGTGCCAGTGTCTCTCCGTTCTTTCGAGGTCATATCGCCATCTTGTTTTTTGTCGCCCTTTGTTTCTTGTGTGACCCCTCTGCGTCCACTGGGTGATCCTTGTCATCCAACGGTTGTCGGTTATTCTTGCGAGGTGGGACTTATCACACTGGTAACCCAGAAAATAGGTCTGCAGGCATGGGCAGATGCTAAAACTTGAGTTTCGCAAACCTAGTGGGCCCTTGTGTACTCACAGACATGGAAAATATAACACTAGGCCAACAACAGTCTCATGCTACCCAGCTCCCCTTCTATCTCCTTATGTGGGCTTGGAGGAAGCCCTTCCTACTATATCAAAGTCTTAACTTGCAGGGGAAAAAATGTTCCTTTGAAATCGTAATGGGGAATGCAGTTTAGCTGTATAGGAACATAGTTTTTGGCAGACACAGTTGCTCTGCATCATGTTCCCTCAAACATCAGAACTGTTGGTTGGTTCAAGGCGATGATTTGCACATCAAAATTCACCAAAGCTGAACTGTAACTTAAAGGAATGTGGAAGAATGATTCTCCTGATCAAAGTGATCTCCCTGATACAGGTTGATTTTGATATAAATTTGTATAATTATAGAGATTCCCCTGGAACATTCAGCTTCCTGCTTATAATGACTACTAATTATTACTGGATAACTCACAATGCTCATCTAAAACTACCAAGGTAAACCATTTCTTTCTTTTTTTGAGTTTTCTTGACATGTCTATTTTAAAACATAAAAATGTTAACAAACAAATAAAGCTTGCAATCAATCTAATTTTTGACTTTTTGGAAAATCACTACTGACTTCAATAACATCACTGGAAAGTGTTGCTGGCACTGGTTCATTTCTTTGCATAGTGCTACTAAAGCTGTACAGTGTCCTTAGTGACAAAAGTGTGAAATACTGAAATACTTTAGCTCATAACTTTTTGTTTGGAATGAAATTTTGTTTAATTAATCCAGAACTGACACTCCATGGGGTTATTCAGTATCAGTTTTCGATTCTTGCCTGTTGATGACATGATATCCTAGTAACACTATAATTCTTGCCCATTTCTTAAACCGCTATTTGAAATGTTTAATAAAATTCTAAAACTTTAACTCAGATAAACAAACAGCCAAAGCCATCATTTTCCTGCACCCAGCGTCATCACAGAACCGGTACAAAGCATCTTTCATCTGGTCAGAGACGTGGCGCCCACATAACTAAAACTCCCTTCTGGGCGCTAGACATTGTTTTCCATCAAACCAAAACAAAGATTGGGGAGTGTACACTTCACGGTGCTAGCATGGCCAGCTAATTGATTTCAGGCCGGATCGTGTTGCTGTGTAATGGAGCAGGCTAATGTGATGATGAAGCTGGGATGGTCATGGTGATGACTTTCACAGGGACTCCAGCCTCATTTGTTTGTTTGACAGGCTGCAGGGTTGTGTGTGTGTGTGGGTGTGTTTCTCCATTTGGCATAAAGGATATGGATTAAGCTATAGAGGTGACAGATGATATGTTTACAGGAGAATGTTTGCTTTCTGCACGATATTCAATTACAGGGTTTGTGTGTGTCACCGCATGTGTATATACATGTATGTGTATGTGAGAAAGCGTTTGTGCATGCCTTGTCATCTGTGTGTTACACACTGTGTGTGAAGAGGTCACAGGCCTTTATCAATCACACACAACTTGTTCACTTCCTTCCTCACTGTTCGTCTTTCGCCTGAATCTAACGCCAAGACAGCATTCACCACTTATTTTTTCTGGGAAGTTGTCCAATTCAAATCTAAACCGGTGCGATCCACTGTTTACTGGAGTTGCGACACAGCACAAATAAATATCTTAGTGTTATTTTCAAACCAGAACTACTCATATACAATGTTGCCCCCCAACCCCATCCCCAGTAAAAGCTACGACTGGGTAGTAAAGAAAGGGGGGCTGTGGTAGCAGTGCAGCATCCTATGATGGTAGTACATCACCCTGTGATGTCACTTAATAGACCTGCACTGGTCATTTATTCAAATGTATAAAATGAACTACAGTGGCATTTGGCAGGCGCTCAGAGAGAAAACAGTCCTGCATTAAAACAACAGAAGGAGCTGCGTTAGTGCAGCATATTGTTTAGGGTACCGATAAAACAGTGAAATAGGATCCTGGAAGGCTGGTTGGAGTAGAAGATATATGAGTTTAAAAGGTTTACCAGACAGCAGAACCCTGCACAGCTGTTTATAACACTACGAGACAGGATTTTACAACTTTGGAAAGTTGTTACAGTGGCAATAATTATAAATTTTGGAAGGATGATCACAAGACTGACAGTAGAAATAATGCATTTATGTTACAGTCAAAGCAAGCTACCATAAATGTATGCTTACACGTATTTGACTGGCCGATGCAGCGCCTTGTAAGACGATGTGGCACTGCTCTGGCAAAGCTGAGCCTACAGGGGCAGATTGGCAACAAAAAGTAATCGAGGAATTTGCACTGACAGAACATGTATGCTGATCAACGAATCTTTAATTAAACAAACACACAAACTGTACAGGTGTATTTGTTAGTTAGGTCAAAACGTCAAAAGATGAAACTAGTCTTCCTAGATTCTCCGTAGGATTTGTGTGCCAGAAAGTACTGATCACTTGGCGTCTGATTTGACTTAATATCCTGCTTTTACTATTATTTACAATATTGCAAGATACTTGCCGTTTATTCTATTTATTTAATTGTAATTCAACAATAAATAACTTAAATGAAGACCAAGCTGATCACACAAATCATGTATCGTGTTCTAATTTACTTCCCTGTAACACAATAACATGCAGTAGTGCACCTCTGTTTGGCTCTGCTGGTTTTTGCTGTCTCATCCTCCATGCTTCCCCTTTCTTCTCCAGAGTCATGTTTACCTGCTTGTTTAGATTGTAGAGTATTTGAAAAGGCATTTTATTGCTGGGCTGATAGCAGATATTACACTCCTTATAGGCTTCAACGGGTCAATAATTTAACAACATGCTGAGCACAAAATGTCAAAACTTTTTGCCCAAAATGTAACAACTTGTTACACTTTGGGTCCGTTATTACATTATGGGGCTGGCAAAATATTTTTCCTGTAATAGTGTAATAATTTATTACATCACAGAGTGAGTGAATAAGTGGATTAAAGGGCTTATTGCTTCAATGTAGAGTGTAGTATCATACACAAATGTCCCTATCATATATGTGTATATATATATACGTATACAGTGGTCCCCCTCTTATGTGGCCCCCTCATTAACGGCCATCTGCCATTTATGGCTGCAAATTCTTGGCACTAATCATTTATCCATTAAACTAACCCCTCGCCAGCGGACATCCCGCAAACGTAGCCAGCTGTCGTGTTAGAGCCCGATATGTAACAACGACCTAAAATGTAACTTTTGTTACATTATCGACCAATTATTACATTTTGGGTTTCATACATTTTTTTTATAACAATTTGGGTCGTTGTTACATATCTGGCTCTAACAAGGCTATTTTGCATAAAAGAACTGATGAGTAGTCTTTTTACCCATTGGCACTCAAAATTGATGACCATTTTAAAAACACTTATAAACTTCTTTAAACGTTTGTGCGCTGAGTCTGACAGTTAAATGTTTGGAAATGGCCAAACCTGTAGAAGGACTCCAGCACCAAAATGTGTTACCCAAAAACAAACAAAAACATTTGGTTAGTTCATCGAGCTGGTTCACAGCACCGAGCATATCAGCATGACAAAGCAGCTTATCACTGCACCCTGATGCTTCTGCCTCTTTACCAGCTTCCTCATCATCAACAACAAACTGCTTAAATAAATCTGTTATATCTGAGCATACTTTGCAACATCAGCCATTAAAGCCTTTCTGTTTGCCGCTCCTTCTCTGCACTGCCGCCCCCAGGTTTCCCTTTTCTATCCATGTTCAAGGCTTAGATGCATTTAATGATTGCTAGGTAGTAACTGCCTGAGAGTTACATACTTTCAGTTGTGAGAGAAACTGCAACCTGCTATTCCGGATTATATCTGTTGTGTCGCTGCAGAACAGACAACCTATTGATAATCTTTATATTGGCTACACAATGCCAGGGATGGGAAAAAAACTGACCAGCCCTTCCAGATGACCAGTCAATGCCTGAACCTGGGTCGTTTTTGCTCAATTTCTCTGTATTTGCACCCCGACTGAGCTAATAAAGCCTACAAATGCAAATAAAAGCAACTAAAGGTACATGTCTGTGCTGTTGGCTGTCTTCTGAATGTGCTCTATGAACAATGACGGGGAGGAAAGGAGGATGCAGTGCGACTTTGTAACGCAGAAAAACCTCTCGATGTCCAGACGACAGAAAAGACAAACAGGTCTGTAAAGCATGCTGTTTGGCAACATCAGAAGTTTAAAGTGTATAAACCTGTTCCATATGGCTGCACTTGAAGGAGGAGTGAAAAGCTGGTCATCACAGAAAGAGACACAATACAGTAGTTGCTTGAATATGAGGATATGGGTGTACATTTTTTGAAAGCCTCCTCTGAAAGACATTCAAAGTGTGTGACAGTGACAGAAATAAAATACACACACATTTAAACCCGGCCTCTGTTCTCACCTCTGTACAGCCTGTCCATCACTGCTTAGAGTGGGTATGATGTAGGATTGCTGGTTTCTGAAGGTAATGTGTCAGTAAAGCGGTGCTATGTGACAGTCCGGGGAGCTGTTCTGATTCAATGTGCTACCACCTTCAACATTCTTTACCATCAACTAAACGGTTTTGGTGCCTGAGCCCCCTGTTTGATTTCTGTTTCCTTCCTCCTGCCCAGGCTAACAGGCTGGACATAGGCGTGGTGCTGCATGCTGTGGCATCCTGTCTGAAAAACGAGATGAATATTGTACCGTGCTTGGCTTCCTCTCAGGGGGGTAAATGAAGAGGATTCCCAGCACCAAAGCCACAGCCCCGTGTTCCTGGAAATCCTCCACAATCCCATTTGATCTTAACGCCCTGGCTCGCCTAATGTGTCCCTAAGCTGGCCTTATCACACCACAGAGAGGGCCAGAGGGGATAGACTGAGAGATGTATAGTTGCATCACTAGCAGGTTATGGTATCTTTAAGCTTCTAAAGCACCTATCATCTAACCATCTAGCACCTCACCGGTTGTACAATGAAATTAATTTATGGTGTGCTCGATCCTATGGCAACCACAGGCAGCAGGATGAGAATAAGTCTGACCAAACGGTAGGAAAGTGGGGGTGGACAGAGTGATGGAGAGAAAGAGACAGAGAGAGACAAACAGCCAGCTGAGGTGGAGAGAAAAGCATTATGAAACAGCCGCCCCTACTCCACTAGCCTCTTCATTCTAAGAGAATAAATCCTCCATTATCGTGACTCTCTCTTGGGTCTAAAAGCAAGCATCTTACAGGGAATTAATCGTATTGCGCAGAGAGGAGGGGGGAGCCCATTTCATTTCCTCGTCAAGTTTGGGGAGAATTGTATTGGAAGCCAAACAGCCACCTGGGAACAGTCTCCTCTCCTCTTCCCACTCATCTCCTTGTTTTTCCTTTCTAAAGCCATTTGTCAGGCTGGGCCTCACTGCTCTTCTGTCTGCTCTAACATCCCTCTGTTCTTCCTCTGATGTTTTGTCGCCATGCAACCGAATGAGGACATTCTGATGTGAAGTGTCACAATACATCACTGAGTAAAGCACAGATTAATTCAGCAATGATTATCTTGGGATATATTAGACAGTAAGTGAACTGTTGATAGTAGTAGTCTGTGGGAGGTGGGACAAATGGACAGGTGTAAAGACCTGACTGACTTGAGGGCCAGATTGTTATGACCCACTGGCATCTCCAAACTGGCAAGGCTGATGGCGTGCTCCCACTCAGCAGTGGTGAGTATCTACTGACAGTGGCCAGAAGAGGGACAAACTAGTACAGGAAGGGACAAACCAGGTGACGTGGGAAAAATAGCTGAAACAAGTCTGATTATAGCAGCTCTGATTCAGAACGTCGAGGGCTTAAAAGATCTGCTGCTAACATCTTGGTGCCAGATACCGCAGGACACCGTCAGAGGTCTTATAGAGTCCATTTCTCGGCAGATCAGAGCAGCTTTGGCAGCATGTGAAGGACCAACAACATATTAGGTAGGGGTGGTCCGAATGTTTTGACTCATCTGTGGATAGTTTACAAGTTGCTTGGCTCTCTAAGCAAAGTCTGTTGTGTGGCTTTTGAGTCATCAGCCTGAATCTTTGGAGCAGCTTAGACACTGAGGGGCGGAAAAAGAGGGACCTCAGTAGTAGGATAGCGGGGCTTCAGCTGTTCGTACAAACTTGTCAGACTCAATGAATACGAATCTGACCAAAAAAGTGTGTGTGTGTGTTTGTGTGTGTGTGTCCAGCCCATGGCCAGCCAAGCCTCCTCAGGCCTCTAAACAAGCACTATAAATTCACCCTACACTTACCTGTAGTAAAAATGTCAGGAGTGAGGCTTTTATTGGGCCACACACACACACACACACACACACACACACACACACACACACACACACACACACACACACGGTCTCTAAATACACAGTCACTTACACAGTCACTCTCCTAAACACACACCAAAGCCTTTTACTCCCTGTCTATCTTGCCATCTTCCATAGCAGTTAAGTAGCTTTACATTGATATTGACATGACATGCTGGTGGGAGGCAGGGACTCTATGCTAACAGCATTAGCCACATAGATCCTGTCACAGCCACTCTGTCACATTCATACACTACCACGGCCAGACATACAGAGAAGCTGAAATGAAACAAAAACTATAAAAAGACATCATGTAAGCTAAAAACAAAACCACACACTTCACAAATCACAGCCCTTTTCTTACTTTTAAGGATGAACCAAGAATTTAAAGGTTTTTTATTGTTATTTTAGCTCAAGAAGTTATAAGAACTAGTAATAGTAACACACATCAGACATACATTACGGGGGTGGGGGAGGGGGTAAGCTTATTGGAAAATACTTTGAATTAGTTATATGAAGTAGTTATCAACAGTTGAAAGCTGTATAGTAGAAATTCTTTTTGGTGAAGTTAAGTTAAATAATTTTTTTTATTTACTGTAAAAACAGCACAGGCAAAGACATGTAAATATTGTAAAACTAAAAGTGACTTTGTGAAGCTACTGTAACAACATTTTGCAAAATTTTTACATTGTTTTCTTCAACCAGACTGACTGGAAAGGTTCAGATTGTCCCAGAAAACACAGAAAACCTGACAGGGTCACAATATTTACTGGGAATATGCATAAATACTTTTATGCTTTACTGTGTGTGTGTGTGTGTGTGTGTGTGTGTGTGTGTGTGTGTTGGGGGGGGAGCTAGACGCAGACAGAGACAGAGAGAGAGTCCTTGTGAAAATGTGAAAATGTAACCTGCCAGAGAGCAAAAGGTTGAAGGATGGTAAGCATGTATGTCCCCCTCCTCCTCCTCAACATACACAGACATGAAAGCAAGCAAAAGTGAGCAGTGTGTGTGTGTGTGTGTGTGTGTGTGTGTGTGTGTGTGTGTGTGTGTGTGTGTGTGACACATCTGGGAGTGTAATCAGTGGGCTTCTTTCAAGAGCTGCCAAAGCAAACAGGCCAATAAGGAATCCACTTTACAGACCATCGATCTCCGCTGGCCACAGCCAACACAAACACACACACACACACACACACACACGGCGGGATGAGCAGTCACACGCACACGCAGATCCACACTCACAAAAGAATTGCCAGATTCATTCATACAGTCCTATACAGTACAGTACAGTGCCTTCCTACACTTGTACAAATGCGAACACACAGCAGAAAAACAGAGAAACTCATGTCAGCGCAGACGTTGGTAGGATGCCCTAATGGTGCTCACACACACACACACACACACACACAGAGCACACTACACTACAGCCTGCATTATCTAAAGATAAAATAGAATAATAAAGGGTGGCGTAATTTCTCCAAAATCAAACAAAAGTGTGCACTTAGCTGCTACTGGTTTACTTCTCCTGTCAGTGTGCGCACACACACACACACACACACACACACACACACACACACACACACACACACACACACACACAGACACACACAGACACACACACACACACACACACACACACACAACATTATCTTTGTACATGCAACCTGTATTTGTTTAAGCCGACGTCCCCACACACCAAAACACGTGTTTTGACGTGCAAAGAGACACTGATCACCACAATTCCCAAACAATTTAAAACCTGAGTCCAGCTAATTTTCTGTAAAACAAAGTGACAGGATAGGCTGGTGAGAAAGTAAGTTCATTAAATAGTTGATAATGCACAAAGTCAGTAAGTACAAGTAATACATTTAGTTTTTCTTTTACTAAGTTCTTTAGATGCAAAGTATAAATCTATTTGTGTACTGCATTTTAAATGTGTTGAGTGTTTTTGATGTTCAGAATGCAAAAAGTCATAAATTCACAGATGCTGCTGAAAAAACAAACAAGCAGAAAAAGCTGAGCCCTGTCCATGATATCCCACTGACCACTGGAAATCCAGGAGAGTTTCTCTAACAATTTCATTCTTGTGCAAACTAATCCGCTGCCTCTCTCGATTTCCTTTCTTCCCCCTCCAACCAGACGGGGAGAAAACACTGAGATAAAAAAACAAATAAACAATGGAAATATTGTTATGTGGAGTCTCTGAATGATTCAGAGCGTCCCACACTGGAGAGCCATCAGCCTTTAAAACACTTCCAGATGATCCTCAGACAATAGGAGGAGAGAAAACAAGGCTAATACGTCATCCATTTACTTTGGGCCACAGTGGTGAACAACAATAAATCCTGCAGGGGCAGCACGCAAACACACACTCATACACACACCCACACATATGATACACACAAGTAAGTTTGTTTGTTCATGTGCATGTGTAGCGATCTGGAAAAGGAAACTAGATAGATTGAGCTGATAGGAAACTAAACTTGAAAGCCAAGGCATAATACAAACCCACCAATAGGTTGTTTTCACAGTGCATATGCCCACACACAACACTCACACTTACTGATGCATGCACTCACATGTACACACACATGTACACACACACACACACACACGCACACACACACACACACACACACGCAAGTGCAGGAGACAGCCTCCATTGAGAAAACCAACGAGCTGTGCCTCTCCTGAGACTGAAAAACACACACACACACATATACACACACACAGACACACACCAAAGCTATCACTGCCAGCATCAGAGGGAACAGCTAGTGGCTGTGACTGAGCTGTGAAGTCGTGCTGGCACCAGCAGTTTGCTACACGTTAGTGATATTTACTAGTTTATAGACACTAAACAGAGTGACGCATACCTGTATATGTCTGTGTGTATCTATGTTCAGGCTCGGTTTATACCAGGTCCAGACTGGGATGTGTGTGGATACCTGTGTGTGTGTGCTGTTTACAACCCATGGGCTAAACTTTTTAAAAAACAAAACCAGGTTTAATCAGTGGTGTCCAGGTAACAGAGAGGATACGGAGCTGTTTACTGATTAAACATGGAACAACTGATCAATGCTGGGGTGCTTTTTTATCTTAGTGAAGTCTTTTATTCACGTGAGATATTGAGAGAACTATTAAAAAATCTAACAGATGTTATAAACAATTGGTTTTAAAATTGTAATTAATAATCTTAGATTTTTTAAAAATAGTTCAGCATATTGACTCGACAGAATATGATCAAAAATGTTGGTTGGAGTTGGACGACACATAAACCAGCTGTTTATTTAAAGGCAACTGTCATTGTAAATTTGTAGTGTCACATTTCTTCACTATTAACAGTAGTAAGTTTTTTTTAAAAAAAACAAAAAACAACCAACAAAATGCAGAACAAATGAAAAAAGAAATAAAGACAATAATTTAACAGCAAACTTAAAGAACTACAACATTCAGTTCCACACTGTGTTTAAATACTTGCAGCCAGTGAAGCGGTCCTCCACTTGCTCAGTCACCAACTCACTGCAGTGTCACATAGATTAATTACAATTTAGGATAATACAAATATATAAGCAGATCTTTCTTATGTCACTTTGTTGCTTTTATTTTTGTTTTACACATAAGCTGACGTGTCAACATAACCAGCAAGGAAGACTCAGACCTAAAGGCCTTAGGCCTCAAAAGCATTACCTGTCCTATATACGTATACTGATCCAGGTTCCTGGGGTACACTCTCTAAGGATAGGATGCAGAGGTAACCAGGATTAAGAAAGGACTAAGTTAATAACAAAAGGTACAAAACAAATATAAGCTATACTGACATAAATTGGAATCAAGCGAGACATGAAGGGAATTAATTCTTAAGGCCTCTAGTCACCCACAAATGCCAAACCACTGACCACACAAATAAGACATACCAACAGTAAACAGTGTACACTCCAAAACCTCAGTGCAATCATCTGCATCACTCCTGTTCTAGCTTACTCATATTGGTTACATATGAAACACAGAACAAATTTTACAAATTTGCTCAAAGGATTTGCTCCAAATACATACTACTACCATGCCAACCTGCCAATTCCAGATTTTGCCCCCAGGTCACTGAGGTCATCCTCCCATCAAGTCCTCTCAGTCCCCCACTCACATATCAAAAAACCAAAAGTGACCGGACTTGTTCTGCACACATTCAAGTCCTGCCTCACCAGTGAAGACCCACCTTTTCTCTCTATTGCTTATAAATCAGTGGGGAGATTTTCCCTGATTGTCCTCATGTCCACTCTTAATTTGTTCTCTTACTACAGTGTAATGTGATTCTGCATTGATTTTATTATTTTATCTGTTTACTGTGTGTTCCAAATTAGCCTTGCCCTCTAAGTATTATTCATATGATCTATTTGACCTCAGTTTTAAGGTGGTTATTAAGTGTTTTTTCTTTGCTCTGTTTTTAACTTATATTCTTTAGACTTTTTGTTCATGTATATTAGAACTGTTAATCCATCTGCCTTGACTGGGAAGAACTTTGGGTTGACTCCTGTTGTTTTTAAATGTGCTATATAAGTGAGTGACTTGACTTGATATGAAATAAAGACGGGGCTGACTGAAATGAGATAAGGAATAAAAGTAACTTGGATTGAAAGAAGGCCACATTCAGACCCCAAAACCTCTGGTAGATTGCTCTCTGGCAACCAACTTGACCTTGGCAGCCACCACAGGCTCAGAACTGACAACACTAAATAGACACAAAAATACAAAATCACGATGAGTAATCGGCTGAGTAAAAACTAAATCTATCCAACTTGCATTTTGCCCCTTTAAAGGTGTGTTTGTTGCGAACTCGTCTGGAAAACACATGCAAAATGTTGTTGCGCCGAAGTATGAATGAAAAAAGGCACATGTGCTTTTGTTTTTCTCCCTCCTACTGAACACTGTAGGTGCTGTGGGGTCACCCTGCCTCAAAGTGCTGCAAATGCAGACAGATTTCATTTAGTCTGGGAGTTCAATGCACTCATTAGTCACCAGTCTGGGTTTCATGTTTTTTTGTGTCCCATGGTGGTCTAATGTGTTTCATAGGGCTTCCCCACCCTGATGGGAATACAATTTGTGGGGGAAACAGAGGATACTTTATGGCATTGTAATAGTTTAATATAAAAGAATCATATTTAATATAGTGAAAATTAGTACAGAATGTTCCCTGGGGAGGGATCTTTGGTTTACAGCACATGACTAATTTTAGGATGCATTGAGAACCACTGTAATGACACTTGCAGTGTAAGGTTAAGGCAAAGCAATCATCAAGGGTGATATCACTTCCTCACAGAAAGTGCTGGACAGAGAAGAGAATGGAGACACAAGAGAAGATGAAAAAGGCCAGCAGGGTGAGGTAACCATGTGCAGATGGACCCTGTGTGTGTGAGTGTGTGTGAGAGTGTGAGTGTGTGTGTATGTGTGTGTTTCTTGTGTATATGTGCAGGCAGCTGCAGGAAGGATCCTGCTGAGAAAGAGCAGGACGTCTTGTCATCCACTGTGGCCGCAACATCAAGACACACTCACGCACGCACACACACACACACACATCAAAGGGTGTGTGGCCGGTGCCGTTCCAGCACTGTGGTGGTGTGGGGAGACAAACAACAACAGCATCTTACACACACATATACTGAGACACACTCAGATGTACACACTCGCACACGATTCTCTGACTCACTCTTGCAGACACACACGCTAACACACATATACAGTATAATCAGTCACATTCATACATACAAACAGACACACACATACACATACTCTCTCACACATATACATACACACTCACACAGCCCACATAATGGGCCATTTCAGCACCAAGACCACAGCTAATACAGTAAATGACAGGGAAGGACTGGGAAAGAGCCAAGCTAAATGTGACACTGATTTTCTGTAGTGTGTGTGTGTGTGAGTGTGCGTTTACCGCCCTGACACCATGACTCTGCAGGCTGGGGCCCAGATGCTGGTGTGGCCGCTTCGTTGTTTGGTTCACCGTCTCAACCTACTGGTGCGCACACATAGTCTAATACACACTGATTCGTGCACGGAGCGTTGTCCTTAAACAACATGGCTGTGGTGTTGGAAACTCTGACCAAAGTGTCAGTGGAAGCATCAAAGCAGTGTAATAAGAGAGCAGAGAAAAACCAGTCAACAAGGCAGCTCACACCACGCCAAAACACAGGAATACACTCCGGCGAGCAGCACACTACACTGGGGGGTGACTGGCTGAACATGCAACATGTGTTTGTATGTATTTAGGTGGGAATGAGGGATGAGGACATTAGAAAATCTGCCCTCTAAAATAAGTCTTCTTCATTTGTGGACCAGCTTGAATGGGTCTTAATGAGGTATTCTCTTCTAAAAAGATCAATACGTAAGGCTACCAGCTACAAGCTTAACCAAAACTTATTACCTGAAAAGTGAATTTTATTACCATGCTTTGATCAAATTCAGAAATTTCAGTTTGAAATGCAAAAATAAAAAAATAAAAAATCAACACACCATGATTTCCCCCCAGATTTTTCTTCTTGCCGCTCTTGTTCTTCTGGGAATCAGCTTTAGAACCATATTTCAGCGAATACCTCACAATGTTCGACTTCAACACAGGAAACTGCTGTTCGACTCCCGTTTCCTATAAACAGTCAGTGTTGGTTTCTTTTAACCACATAAGCCAGTGGTTATTACTGCAACCATGGGCTGAATTTATGTTCAAGATGGTGGGGGCTGGTCCCTACCACTTTTCCGATTACCTAAAATTGTTCCCACCACTAATTTGATATTAATTGCATATGCGTTCAAATCAAATAATTTCCATTAGTTCTTTAAAGGGTTAACTCCCTCGTGACCCCTCTGAATGAGAAATAGTTTCTGTTGGTGTTTACATGCAGTGATGCTCCTGCTTGAGTGCGTTTGGATAAATCAAAACAATGCAGTGGACTTAAGAACACAGAGCTCGCTAGAACACTAGAAAATCTAGCCAACATTACCAGTGGCAGTGCTTACCTCTGTGTGCGAATGTTCTACCAAAACAGTTGTGCCATGCGCTGTCGCTGTATCTTTGTTTAGCATCAGCCAATGCAACTCTGACTGGCTTAAAGAAATACAAACAGAGCTTTTTTACTCCTCAGTAATAATGAGGTGCAGTCAGATCATTCTCCACTGCTGACACGCCACTATGGAGAATGGTCTGGCTCAGCGAGACTACTTTAGATTTAGCATCATGAACTGTTCTTTTTCTTTTCATGTTGTCATTATACTTGTTGGCCAAACAACTGGAGCACTAGTATTTTTCCCAGGATTGCTAGTTTGCTAATTTAACTTACACAATTTTAAATCTCATCTACGTGGCTACAGAGTTACTGTAGTTAACATTACAAGTATTTCTTTTCTGATGGCTGACTGAACATTCTGAAGTATTTCCTCTTTATTTAGCACTCAGGATTGGCATCATGGATGTGAATAAAAGGAGAGACATGCTGTCTAATGTCTTTGTCAGTGTAGGTATATGGGTTTAAAACAGTGCCATAAATATGTCAGCTTGTAAAACGGTGCACAAATAAATGTGAAGTGATTTAAATGTGTCAGTCTTGGCTTATCATTTACCCCATCTATGCCGTTATTTGTACTGCTCCATTTGTGTCACACAAAAATAACAAATGGGGAACACCCAAAATGGTGACAAATGTGTGTATTAAATGATGTACAAATGACAAATAAAATATAAAAATGTGTACATATTGCTTTTTGAAGAAGTCTGAGGAACTACTTTGCGTGTTTTCCTCCACACACAAACAGCCTGAACACAAATCTGAATAATGTTAATATTTAACATTCAGATTTTAAACTTCAACTTCACAGATGTGAGCATTTTTACATTTGAAAACCTTCCTGTGCAGATAAATCTCAAAAAATATTTGTGACATTCTTTAAAAATTTACTACAAATTGTTGAATTTGGGTGTATGGATTGGATCCATACGCATGTGGAGTTTTGAGATTCTTCGTTATCTCAGCTCCACACAGATCCACAAGTGCACGCTGTGTTTAAGCGCTGATGGAAAACTGGGGCATTTGGGCTTCCAGTGGATTCATGTGAATACTTTTGAGACTGTTTTAAAGCCATATATGTAGCTGATGTGTGTAGTGACCAAGTAAACACTTCAGCTGTGAGTTAACTTATAAGCCACGACAAGGCCATCCTTGACAGTGTTTTACATAGGGGTTGTCCATACAGGCAGAAGAGAGAGATGAATTACTGTCTCCACCATTTCCTAAATCTAAAGCAAGCCATTTTAACATTTAACAGCTGATTGTGGCTGTCCAGAATTAAACTTACAGATATCAACAAGCGTCACTGTGTCTAGTTACAACTGGACTACTCAGAATTTTTATTTTAGGTATCCATAACATTATCCTGACCAGTCAAAATGACATGTCTGTAACTCAGCCTCTAGGATCTGTTATGGTAGTGGGTCAACTTTGTAATACTACCCATGATGCATATTCCAGTATAGAAGTTTGCATGGAAATATTGCAATTACCATTTTGGGTTTGTGGCCTTTTGCAGTCTAGTTGCGACCGATTGTCACAGGTTGAATAGTCTCATGAGAAGTGAGGTCAAATGACTGGTTTCCTTTTTAGACAGTTTTATTGAACAGTGTTAAAAGGTGCAGAGAGGTACAAAATCTCCCATGAGAACAGTCTGAAAAGGATGAGGGGCCGTGTCTTATCTGCTTAGATGTTTTAATACCCTCCTTTAATGAAAGGCCCGTAGCATAAGGCTACTGTGAGAATCCTTTCAATCTTCATCTCAGCGGAGGGGGAACTGTGGTGCAGGGGTGTGAGGGGCTAGGTGGAGGTGTGATCAGCAGCAGTGGCCCTCAACATGCTTTGGACCTTGATGAGTGCATTCCGATGCTGTCCTCACTCGAAATATTCTTCTCCGTAAATGTGTCTCTAATGGCGAAACAGAACCGTTTAATATCAAAATAAATGTGTCAATATGCACTAAGTATTTATTTATTGCCATCTTTGTCTATGTGTGTGTGTCTCCAGCCTCAGTGCCCATAAATCAAATCTCCCGCAGTGCATGTGCCTCCACCCCTGCTGTGCAAATTTGTCCAATTAGCCACGGCCCCCAGGGAGGGTGAGCGCACAAACTCTCTCACACACACACACACACATTCACGGGCCCCCAGAATCCAGTGTGAAATGGGGCTCTGCCACAGTGTGAGGATTAAGCGACAATAAAATGCATTTCACGGCTGCAGCGCTTTATAGGACTGGCCTCCATAGAGCTCTGGCCAAAACACAGCGGCTACCACGCCCCTTTAATCTCTGCCTTCTCCACCCAAACACACACACACACACACACCAAATCCACACCCTGGGAGAGAAAGAGAGCTTGACTCAATCAACACTCTCCACAGCGACTCTCTGGACTGACCAAGATGTTTCCCTAAAGTTGTACACTTCCATCTTTGGCAGCAGATTATCAGTCGCTTGGTCTGAACACAGTAGCTAATGACACATGCCGTATTCTCAGGGATACCACTTCATTATGAGACTATGGCAATGATTTACAGTCCTACAATTTGAAGGAAGAATTTGCTTTTTTTTCTTTGTTTTTTTCTTAAATAAATAATATAGCAAGGCCACAGGAACAGACCAAAACAGAAACAATACCACCCTTCACTAATATAACAAATGAATGATCATACAGTAGCGGCTGCATTTACAACATATTACCAGTTAAAGCAGGTATTTTGTAAAAAATACTATATAATACTACCACATTTAAGTGGAGGAAGTAAAAATACACACTAAAAAATATAAACCAGCATATGGCACAAATATAAATCAAACAGCTAATTTACCTCTTCCATCCCAGAGGTCCTCGTATCGACATAGGGCCTTATCTGTCATTAAAATGGAACCTGTGGCCTGTTTTGGAAGGAGGCCAAGCATGGCACAGCGAAGGAAGAGGCCGCCACGATGACTGTGCTTCATTCCTGTTGCATCAAATCTAATAGAGTTAAAGCTGAGAATTTTTAGAACAACATAAATAACATGAGTGTCACTGACTCATCGTCATAAGGGTTTTTTTTTACTCACTAATTCCCAGTTTTAAAACAGAAAACCTGCGAAGTAAAAAGAAGCAGATCTCACTCTGGCATGGTAATGGTGTTTTTAAAAATGTCAAAAAGGTTTCACCTTCTGGCCCAGCAGTTGTCACACTCTTACTGAGTCATACGTACTCTTTTTTTTTTAACATGGAAAAAACAAAACAAACAGAACAAACAGGACTTCAGGAGCTTACAAGAAACGAAAAACAGGATTAAGTGCCGAGACAAATGATCACTTCACACAAACACATTGGTTAACATCAGCTAAATAACAGGAGTTTCACAGGTGGTTGGTAATAAAAGCAAAATTTGGAGAAGGGGTGATGAGATAACCTCCAGGTTTTATATGAGGGAATTCTTCAGGGTTTTTTTTAAAACCAAAATTTTAAATTTAATTTTTTAAAATTCCTTTATGTTTGTGGAGGAGTCATTTTTATACAATGGTTCCTTTGCGTTTGTTTTTCCAGCTTCTACCATGCTGACAGTTTGGGGTGGTTTTTATAATAAAGCAGGGCCTCTTGTTAAGCCTCAGCAAAATAAGGGTGAAGATGTTTGACTTTTCAGTTACAACTTAAAGGCCTATTTTATACTCAGTGAGATTACAGTAATTAAATAAAACAGAAATAGCACAAAATTTACTTAATGATTTTTTTTTTTTTTTTTTTTATCAGCTTAGTCATAGGTGCCATTTTAAATGATGTGCACCACAAATCCAGTCATTTGTGCCATTATCAGGCCCAAAACACCTTTTGGCATTTAGTATAAAGAATAGTAATATGACTGTACGTAAACAGGGCCATACAACAACTCATGTCTGGTTGTAAAATGATGTCAGGCTTAAACACTTAAAAGCATCCTGTCAGACTGAGAAATATGCCCAACTCAACCTTTAACATGAAGACGAAATTGTGACCTGCTGTATTCACAGTGAGCCACAGTTCTTTATACATAAAAGGCCTTCGATTTAGCCTTTAACACAGAACCCAATGAGGACCTTCAACTTTGCACAATAGCTGCATTCACTAGAAAACCCCAAGATGTGTTTTGTTACTAAACATTTATTTACAGTGTCTATTAAATGTCATCACAATCATCCAGAGGCTTGGGGTTTTTGCTTCACAAATGACTCCAATGATTAAAACAGTTTTATTTTCGTCGATTGGTTTATTGTTTTATTGAGTTTTTGTGTAAAGGCCAATCATTATGTTGATTTGCTTTAAGCAATTTCACTGCACAAATAGCAGTATTGACATAAAATAATGGGTATGATAATAAAAATAGCAATTAAATGCCAGTAAAAAGTGAAATATTGAACACTGACAACCCTGCTGACAAACACCATACTGCCATTTATTTGTGGTCACTCCTCCAGCCTGAACAGAAACCACACAAGTCTCACACACATGCACCTTTATTTTCAGTTTTCTTATCACTGAGCTGCCTCTTCCTCTGTGGTCAGCCTAAGAGTGCATTTTGTCCATGTACAGTCTGAGTGTGTGTGTCGGACTGTGTGTGTGTGTGTAGATGTAGATGCAGACAGTAGCCCTGTAGTGCCGGCCAGTGTTAAGGCTCTTATATGGAGGATAATCCAGGATAGCCAGGGGGGTTTAACTTACCCCCCAACACACAGGGTGTCACTAGGGAGGTGGGTGACTGGGGAGGTGGGTGGGAAGCAGAGGTGTGAAAGGGAGTCCAAAAATCTCTCTCAGCATTCCAGTGTGCCCACATAACCCTGCAGGACCCGAACAAACTGAGGGAGTTAGAGTGTGAACAAAATAAGGGGTGTTCAAATCTGAGATGACTGATTAGGGATGTTATGTTTGTGTGTCAGGTTGTAGAGTAAATTACACTTCAGCTGTAATCACCTAAGGATGCCACACACTGTAATTGTGTCTTTTTGATCTCAGAAAGACAGGTGTTGGAACAGAATCATCTCTGCTTCATGGAAATAAAATGAAAAGTTGTTGAGAGAAGGGGGGAAAATAAGGTAAGCAACGACACATCATGTGAAGGAAAGATAGGAAAAAAGAGAAGGAAGAACAGAAAGAAATTTGAGAGAAAGAAATGAAGGAATTTTCTGTGGGAGCATGAAAATGGGAGAGAAGACTGGTGGTTTCAGCTAAATTAGGAAATGAATGAGGGCAGTCAAGAAAAAAAGAAGGAAGACTGGAAGGACTGCACATTTAAACAAACGGCAGAAAGTAGCGATGAAAAGAAGGATCGTTTGACAGAAAGGAAAAGACATTTTTACTAACATAGGCAGAAAGACAAAGGCTGAAAAAAAGAAAAGAGAGACGAGCTAGAGGAATCTCTCCTCTCGCCTCTATCTGTAGATGAAAAATGGTTTTCTGTGTGCGCGTGTGTGTCTATGTACGCATGTATGTGTGTGATTTGACAGATCTGGCGGGGGCGTTATTAGGCGAGGTAAATCGGCCTAAACCTGGTGCTAATGTCTTGCTGGGGGTGTGGGAGAGATTAATAAGGACCCGCTCCAAAAGGCTTTAGCTGGCCCGCTAAGATTCTTAACCCGCCTAACCTCCCCTGGCGCCACCAGGAATCCAAAATGTCCCTGAATGTCGATGCAAAAACACTCACATGAGTTTCATTTTCCACAGTATGATCAATCGGACCCTCTGGGTTTGGATTTTTGACTTTGAGTGAGCAAAGCAGCGAATGCACTTCACTCCAGCGATAAGTCAGTTCTTGCATCCTGTAGAATGAGTGGAAAGTGTTCATGCATGTGTCCAGAGAATGTAGCCTTACAACTATTAAATATCAAATGGCAGAAGATGAGTCAAAACTGGAGTTGTAGAATGCAACCAGAGAAGACAGTGTATCTGAATGTAGATGTGACATGCTCCCACCTTCTGTGTGTACTCAGTTGTACTGCAGATTTTACATATATTAATACGAGATATACTGAAATACCAATACATATGTATCTATTAGTATTTCCTCTTGTCACATCTAAGGAGGAGAGAAAAACAATTAACAACGTTAATTATAATTGCTGTCTCCTGCCTTTACTACTATCTCTAAGTAGTAAAGGCATGAAGACTATGACTCTTTTTTAAAAAAATATTATTTTTGGGGGGGGAGATTTTTGAAGTTTTAATGACAGACAAAGTGAAAGTGGGTAGAGGAGAGAGACATGCGGCAAAGGTTGTGAGCCAGACCCGAACTCACTACCACTGCTGGCGACCTGCGCTCGTGTGGCCACGCCTTAGCTCAATGAGCTATACAGCGGCTGAGAGCTTTATTGCAAAATCTCTTAGGGCAGACGTCAGAGTGGATGGTTGGGTGCGTAAAGTGTCTGACTATGACACCACAGATCCCAGACTGCAGCCCTACATTCAGCTTTTGTTCCTTTGTTGCTTATATGTGATCAGCTTTGGTTACAAGTTCCTCCAGCTTCCTCACGAGCTGCAGTGAATGTTGATGCTGATGTTGTCAACTACTTTTAAAGTAAGCTTCTCACTGTTTCATTCTCTGGATGCCAGCAGTTTGAAAGGCTTGTTATCTTTAAATAAATTGCCAAAATTACCCCATTTATCAGAGCCAGAGTCTGTTTACACAGAGCAGAGAGGAAACAATCAAAATGTAGGTAGTAAAATATCTTTAGTAGAGGAATCATTTTTGAAATAATAATAATAAAAAAAACTTTTAAAATCAATGTTGATTTCATTTAAAAGCTGTTTAAGGGCAATCAAACTCTGCTACATTTTGAAAATTCTCTCTCCCTCTACTCCTGGCTGTACTACAGAAAATGCCGTTACTCCACTAACTGGGACATGCTCTGGTTGTGTGACTTCGGCTTACCTTTTTGCCCTGTGTTTTCACCAGTGATAGAGATCTTGTGTTTAGCCATCAATCCATAAACATTGTCAAAATACAGTGCTCCTCATAGAATCAACTGCTCTTGTATGCTAATGATTTAATTTTTACAAAAAAATGTCAATAAAATGTTTTTAGTGATGAAATTAATGGTATCATTATGAATGCTAGCCAGTGGCTCCAGGCATTTATGGCAACTAAACAAAGCTGTAATATAAATACTACAGGACATGTCAGAACCTTACATGGTAGCTGGAGATGAGATAAATCTAGAATTAGTTTCTATGATAGTTATTTATCTTATTTCATTTGCAAACTGTTAACAGATGGTTGTTTTCTCTGAAATTTTCACTATACTTGCAACATCCTTGTCATTATTCCTGTCTGTTAAATCCATTTATCATTTTGCCCCTTTTCGCCCTGAGATTCATTAAAGTATCATCTAATCCCATCTTATGTTAAGTACCTGTCACAGGATAAGTGTAATTTGGTTGTGTCCCGTGTGTTGCGACGGCGGGACAGGGCCTGACCTCATCTGTGCTGGGTGGGATTGAGACGCAAATCTGGATCATTACTGATTCACAACAACAGCTCGCTGTCCTCGCCCTCTGCTAAGGAGTGATAATCTTTGTTTTTGGCCCTGCTGCTGTTTTTTGCTCTTAGCCAGCACCAGCACAGGGTCTGACAAATGAAGGTTGACAGCAATAATTATAGAATGCAACTCTCAGTGGGTAATATTCTGTGTTGATATTTAACATCTAACCATTTTAATGACATAGATGTGCAGTCATTTTACATTAGCTGGTGATTCCTTCAGAATTTTATGGGTGATTCTGAAACAGTAAAAATAGACTGATATAAACCGAATCATGTGGGCCACAGCCAACCCACATAACAGTACTCCCGGTGTCTAGTTTGAACATAATATGATAATATTATAACAACGATAATGATAAGCTTTATCCCAGACTGTCTCTCTCTCTGTTAAAGCCTTCTTTGCTTCATGATATTTTTCCTGACCCTTCTTGTTTATCTCACACTACAGCCATACTTTTGTCTTCTTCCAGCCCATTGTGTTCTGATGCTGAGTCATTACATTAGTCCATTCAAGCTTTAAGGATGCCATGCCCTCCCTCTATGCTGTGATATAGTGCTGGTTGAGGTGGCTTATGTGTTTTGGTTGCCCCCTAATGAGAGATCAAAGCGTTGAGGTCCTGACCTTGAGAGGAGGCACTGGGAGAGCAGCTTTAAATCACTGCACTTCCCATAAACTGCCCTTCTCCCACTCCCTCCTCTCCGATACACAAATACATGCACACCCATACATAAATACACATGTGAAGAAGAACTTAATTCTGGAGGTGTTTCCTTAGGGTGCTCGTGCAAAGGTCAAAAATTTTGATAGTGGTTACTTTACTGTAAATTACCACTTTAAAAAAATACATAACTTGTCTTTTTTTTTTTACCACTATGACATGCGTTTTCAAGGGTAGTAAAACAACTTGAATACTGTTGAAGGTGAATCCACAAGTCCTCAGAGCAGGCCACCAGAAGTGTGTTGCTTAGGGAGAGGTCGTGGCAGACTCGGGGTTGTGAAGCTTGTCCTACAAGTACAACCATGTTGCCTCTCTGGGGCGGCGAGAGGTCCGGGCGGCTGCAGATTAGTGTGCAGTGGGAAACTTGCACAGAAGCCAGGGAGAGAGTGGTGGAGGGCAAAGTAGCTCCATTATCAAAATATGATATGTATCCTTGGACTTTGCTCACGCAAATTAACTTTGCATTGCTGTTGTGCTTTTGTCGTGGTTTGCATTTAGGGCATTTAAGTGAAACAATCAAACAAACATCAGACACTTTTCTTATTGCTATTCTTTGCTGTTCTTTGTAATTCAGTCATTTTAAGAACTCTGATGAATACCAGAGTGAGTAGAAACTAGGCGGAGGATTTCTGAACAATGCAGAGCAATGTATATCTTCAATTCAAATGTATTTCATGAAAGCTCAACAACTCCAACTCAGACATACTGGCAGAAGTCACCTCTAAAAGTTCTATACAACAGGTGCTGATTAAGAGATGATGAGGCCAAATGTCAAAGAAAGACAAATAATCAGAATTCAAAGAGGCTCGTCTTCAGGTCTCTTCCTTTGCCGAGACAGCTGATGAACATTTTCATTCAGCAGAGTCTGGATGTGTTCTGTGGCGGTGAGACATCAAGTCTTCACATATTACAATATCCTCCCTGCAGGATGGGGATCGATGAGAACGCCAGCACTTAGAGAGCAGACATAGACAGTGTATTGTGAAGGGACTGTCAAGCTGCTGACAACACCGTGGGTAAACACACATAGGACTATTCACAGCTGCATGCATACATCATCGCACACCTACGTGTGCATATGAAGATGCACAACCACTCACACACATTAATGTATGCACTCACACACACCTTTGACATGTAGACGCATCAACTGGGTGCAGGCCCTTGGCTTGGGGAGGTGTAATATTTCAGTAATGTGATGGAGTTTGATCCAGGGTGTCCAGTGTCCCATAGAGCTGCTGTTTTATTAGCACAAAGAGCACTCAGGGGCTCTCCAGTTCACATACACACACACACACTCACTTATATACACACACATACACACTTGTCTGTACAGTCCAATAACCACAGCGGACTCTATAGACTCCACACGCACAGAGAGAGAGTGTATTCGACTGTAAAATACAAGCAGCAGCTTTCAAGTGGAGGATTGACGCCACTGGCTAACTATGAAAACCACATCCTGGTAGAATCCTTTCCCTGATTTAATATTAAAACATCATCAAACTTCCTTAGCTTTAACCAAAGCCCTTGCACAGGACTACAAGACACTGAGATCTTCAGTAGCTACAAACCCAGGGATGGTTCTGAGTGATATACAGTACATTAATATTGGCAGGAATTACACTGATATGAGATCATCATGCAACACTAACATTAAGTGACGTAGTAGTCTTTCTGACATGTAGAAACCATTACTAAGATGAGGAAGGGATAATGAATGGGCATATAGCATAACTTTCGCGGAAGAAACCAGTTTGCATCTTGTCACACACCTGCAATTTTTACTCAAATATATAATAACTATGATATTGTTTTTACTTAATCCCACTGCCCCAATCTCATGTACACAACTGTAGAGACAACAATTTTTAAAACTTTTTTTAATCAACAGCTATAAACATTATCATTAAATGTAATGTGGCGTTTTGCAGAATGCTCTAAATAACCTTTAGTCTAGTGGTACAGCTGGGTAAGATGTGTTGTGTCCCGCCTTTTAAGCAAATCTTTTCACATGTACTTAAAGTCAGATATAGAATTAGGTAGCACTGTCATTGATGGTTGGATTACTTTCCTTTTGTGAAGGAAGAGCCAAAATTATTAGCTGCACCACAGTCAGCAGGAGATGGTTGGGGTGTACGGTGAGTATACACAGTAAACAGCTCCAACACCAGAGACTGGGTCTCACATCCAGACTCCTGTCTGTGGTGTAGGTTTGGTAGATGTTGTGGTTTTGGTTAAATGTAAATGAACATGTTGGGTCTCAAGTTTCTACAAACTTATTCTGTTCAGAGACTAAAATGACTGGATTACGCTGCAGGTGCCAGCTATTCTTATCGGTCTTGGAAAATCCAAATTCATTGCTCCTGCAACCTGAAATTACCTGCAGAACAATCCACAGCTTGACTCATTTTTATCCGTTGGCAATTCAGGTTTTTAATTTCATCCTGTTTTACTTACAGTAGCTCTTGTTGTAGTTGTTTTGTTTTAAAAACTTAAACGCTCTAATAAATGTTTTCATACTTTACAAACTGCCTTTTATTACTTTATTGATATCTAAGTTTCATATTTGTGTGCTCATTTTTTTTTCTTGCTAAGCTACATCAGAAATGAGGCCTTCAACTTTGTTATTTACCACCACATTTCCTAAAACTCTCAGACCACCTGAACTTATGCTTGTGTTCATGTTTGATTTAAACACAATGAAAGGACACCAAACATCAGTGTTAGCTTGCTACTGGTGATTCAAAAAACTTTGTGAGCCAGCTGATGTTCACCACTGCTGCTGCTGTAAGATAAAAATACACTTGGTTCTTCACTTTCTCAAACTACAAAACCTAAGAAGTTGCCTACGCCATGAAAACGGCACATTACCGTGGATATCATTGAAGTCTTTCGGCCCTGTGATGGGTTACATTGTTGTCTCAGAAGCTCTTCCATCCTCACTAGAATTAACTCCGGGGAGAAACATACACTCATCATTCCTAATATTCTTGGGCTAATTGCTTCTGATTGTCAAAATGCATTGATTATGTGGAGACTGGCCATATGGGCTAAAAGCACTGATACTGGATCTACTTCTGCTTCAGGAGGGGGCTAGTTAAGTCTCTACCATTCCCCTGGCTATATCCAGAAAAAAGTCAATGTGAAATTTGAACAACTTCATCATCATGTTTTTTTTCTCTCCTTTTTCCAATATCGATATGAGCTTACCATGTTCTTTTCTAGCAAACACTATCAGGGGAGCATCGCTAGCTGTGTATCGACAGAGAAAGGAGGGTCCGGATAATGCATAGACTGTGACTGCAGAGTGGATCATATTAACACATTTTATTGAATTGGCTTTTAACAGATATCATATTCATACACAGCATGATGTGTGGAAATGGTCCATATGAACTGGTGATGTAGCTCAGAGTTTCATCTTGTGATCACATAATAGACTAATGACATTATGAAATCATCGTATTATGTGAATCATCCTCATAAGACTTGCATTTGCTTTTCACTGACACCCATACGGGGACATCCAAGTGGAAGCTGGCCTTTCGTGGGAAGCAAAACAAATCACTTCTCATTTTCTCTACACTTTCATACGCTGAGCAGAAGTGAAATGTCTGCACGCTAAAACTATATACTGCACTTTGTTAAGAAAATTGCTCTCAGTTGGAATATGGTCTGTGTAAATTGTTTCAAGTGTCACAGCTTTTCATCTTGTGATCATGTATGACATGAAATTAATGCATTGCATGAATCATCATAAGACTTGCCTTTGCCTTACATGCATTTGACACCCATATTAGTGAACTTTTAACAGCCATGGTGTGCGCATGCAAGAGAGAGGCTGTATTCTTGTCACGAAAAGAAAAAAAAAAACCCAGCAACTCCCAAACAACATTTAGATTAGACTTTAAGTCTCCCCTGAGAGCCCTGCTGATGAAATTAGTTTAGGTGGGTTATCAGCTGCTTGTGGTAATCTGCTAGATCCTTGATTTTGTGTCTCCATCTTTGGTGGTGCTGTGGTGTTTATGCTTGTCTCCATCTGTGCACCTAAGAGCTCATTACTGTGGTGTCTTGACTGCGTGCCGCACAGACAAACAGCGATATGTCCTACTGACACAATGAGAGTGAGAGCAAGTTGGATCCTCATTTATCTGTCGATCAAGAAGAGAACACCCACTTCTCTTTATATCAAAGAAGTCTAAAACTTTAAAATAAATAATTTCTTGTGAAAGGTATGGCGGTAAAGAGAAAACCTAGGCAGAAAAAGGCAACATAAAAATTAGGATTATGATATACACACCATGTCGTACTGATTTGCAGGTTGTATGTATGCACAATTCATTGACACAGTATCTTGTGCCCATATCATTATTTAGTAAATTATCATATTTTTCATTAGTAGAAAATATATTCACTAGTCTGCACACCACATAGATCTTAAAAGAAAAAAAAAACACAAAGTAACAGATACAGTGAGCCTTGGGCTTGAGACATGGCAGATATTGTTCTGTATATGTGCCGCCGAGCAACTTTAATAGGAATATGTCAGGTCACCAGTGAACACAGCGCTCAAACTATTAACTTTACAACAATACATGTCATTTTTATCTCCATTTTTCTATCTCCGTTATCTGTCTCAAAAAGGCCTGGGCATTTACACCAGTCAGCCACAACATTGACAGGTCAAGTAAATAACACTGGTTATCGTATTAAAATGGCACCTATTAGGGGTGAGATACACTAGCTAGCAAGTAAAGAGTCAGTTCTTTAAGTTGATGGAAGCAGGAAAAGGGGCAGCATAAGAATTTGTGCAACTCTGACAAGGGTCAATTTATGATGGCTAGAAAACTGGATCAGAGAATGTAGGCTGTTCTTGGAATGCAATGGTTTGTATGGACCAAAAGTGGTCCAAGGAACTGCCAACAGGGTCAAAGGAACCCAAGGCTCAATGATGCATGGACAGAACAAAGGTTGGCCTGTGTGGTTTAGTCATGCAGAAGAGCTAATGTAGAATAAACTGCTGAAAACTGTAATGCTGCTATGACAAAAGGTTGTCAGAACACACAGTTGATCACAGCTTGCTGCATACAAAACTGTATAGCTACAGGTTGGTCAGAGCGGCCAAGCTGATCCCTGTCCATTGTGGAAAGTGCCTACAATGGGCATGTGACAGTCAGAACTGAACCACGGAGCAATGGAAGGTGGCTTGGACTGATGATTCTTTTTTTGGGACAGTCGGCTGCATATGCATGGTTTACCTGGGAAAGAGATGGTGGCAGGACGGGAGGACGCCAAGCTGGTAGAGGCAGAACGATATTCTATGCCACGAAGCCTTGGGTCCTTGTATTCAAGTGGATGGTTCTCTGACACCTACCCAAACATTGTTGCAGATTCCAACTTCATGGCAACAGTATTCCCTGATGACAGTGTCCTATTTCACAAGATAATGCTATCTGCCACACTACAAACATTGTTCAGCAATGGCTTGAGGAACATGACAAAGAGTTCAAGGTGGTGACCAGGCCTTCACATTATCAGATCGTAAACCTACTGAACATCTGTAGGATGTGCTGAAAAATCAAGTCTAATCTATAAAGGCCCAACCTCCCAATTTACAGGACTTCAGGGATTTGCTGCTGATGTCTTGGCACCTGGAACCACAGGACAGTCTGGTTTGGCAGTACAAGGGAGACCTACACTATATCAGGCAGGTGGTTTTAATGCTTTGGCTACCCTGTAGATCATGTTTTGCTTTGGGCTTTGTGAGTGTTTTGGTATAACTTTGGAACCATACTGCAATAACTTGCTAGATGTTGAGATACTCCAGTGATGACATGAGCCATGAACTGGCAGCGATACACCCTGACAGCAGACACAGTGCCCTCCATAACCTTACCAAAACACCCCTGCCCTATGCTCCTGATGGATTAGCCTGTGTCTATGGGGTCACCAGGGGATGGGCCGGCTCACATAAGAGGAAGGGGGTGCGAGGACAGGGGAGTGTCTGCCCCATCTCACCTCTGCTGGCCTTTTGGGTGGACTGTGATAGCACTGAGCCTATCTGAAGCAGAGGGAAGATAATGAATGAGAGTGTATTATTTGTGTGTGTGTGTGCATGTGTGTGACAGTGTGTGCTGACAGCGCCAGGAACATGTGTTATTAATCTATCAGACTGGGCGCCCAGGCCGTCATCGGGTGGATGGGGGTCCAGTTCCAAATGCTCCCTGACTGCTAGGATGACCGGCATGCGTGGCAGCTACCTGACCCTCCCCACGCACACCTCCCTTCACCATCATCCAAACACACACACACACACACACACACACACACACACACACACACACAGACACACACATCGACAAGCTTCCCCAGCGCTCGACACTTTAGACTGATTGGGCTAGCAACTGCAACAGCTGGCTGGGGATTAAGGCATGGCCAGATTCAGCGTGTATGTATTTCTGTGTGTGTTACTGTGCAAATGTGTGTATATGTTGTTGTGAAGGGACTGGCTGGTCCCTCTGGCACCTGTCGCCTAAACCCAATCCCTGCCCTCCTAAGCTGTGTGGATGAGCAGAGCCCGGTCCTCCTCTGGGACCCTGTACTCCTGCCCCAAAGCAGCGCTGGGCTGATGAGTTCAGCGGGGTAGCAAGGCCATGCTAGGGGCAACTCGGGGGCAAGTAAGGGTGGAACTGAGGACGGAAGGAGGGGCGCATTTGGGGGGCAACAACACACTGGCAACAAGCTTCAACAAGCCAGTGAGAGACAAATTAAAACAAACACGTATATGATACAGGAGTGACCTTAACACCACCACTGCTAGCACCCTCTGGGGACAAAATTATGGGGGCAAAACAGCTTATGTGGATCAGTGTGCTATTAATGGGACTTATAACACATGAGGGTGAAAAGGGTCTGACAATTTTACGCCTTCATCGGCAAAACAAGCATGAACCCATACACTGAAATATTGGCAGGGGAACACACACACACAGACCCATTTGAGGCTTATTTTGGTGAGAGGGGGCAGCTCTCAGCTCTCAGCACCCTGCCTACAACTTGTCTGATGACTCTATTTCCAGACAGAAACACACACACTCTCCACACATCCTAATGTGCCTTCTACAGACTGAACTACTGCACGTTTACACCAGACCTAAGCAGACAGTGACCATCACTTTCCAAACTTTGTGCTGATTGTTAGGGCAATGCTCAATACTGTGGTGGAAAATTAGAGAATATACCATATTAGCCCAAAGAAAAGATTGTGTTTTTTCTGGAAATTTGATTTGAAAGTGGGGTCATCTTATACTTAAGAACTACACAATTACTTTTGCAGATAAAAATTACAGGTGTAACATGATCTTGCATTATGGATAATGGTAAGGAAGCAAGAGTGTGAAGCGGATGTGAATGTCAGATAATTAGTTTTGAAACGTTACAGATAGGTGACAAAAATGAACCCTCCGTCTGGCTTTTGTAAGCCGTGGGAGGAGGGGGCTTCAGACACTATCTGATCATTTGACATGCAGAACGGACAGAAAATAAATCCAGCGTTAGTGAGTCCTAGTGTTTGGTTAGCTCAGTTTAACCTCAAAGAGCTCCTGAAGACTTGTGTAATGTATTTTACCTCCACCAAGGAAGAAAATTCATGACAATTAAAGTCATAGCATTTCTTGTTGATACAGTTCTGCTATTTTATTTTTGCAGCAAACAACCAAAAACTTCAGTTGCCACAGTTGATGGGGTCAAATAGACCCTCAGAGATACTGACTCAACCCGCTTCAAGAGCGTTTTTGAATAATTTCAAAGGATAATTTGCATTCAATTGCAGAGGGACAAGAAAATCAGCAGAACTATAATGAAGGCTGTCACTGAAAAACAATGGATGAAAAACCACCTGCGGTGACATCACTGACTAGCTTGTGTTCACAAGTGAGAGAGGGCCTTTCTATCCTAGTGTATAAGTTGGTTTTAATTTGTCCTACAACCACATCTCTTTTATTTTAGCTTGACCAGAAGTTGTATGGTAACCACAAGTGCTTAGATCACAGAGCTCCTTTGAACTGTGCTAGAAGCAATGTTCATGTGTTTGCCTTACATTGCAGGAGGGGAAAACTACTTATTATGTGATCATGGATTTAAAATTTAAAGTTTTCAGCTAGTCAAAGTACTTCATATACTACTGATGGTATATGGAGTAGTATATAAAGCCAGCCATGATATGTTTATTATAGGCTATGAGTCCGTGGCTGATGCAAGTTGTCATGGCAGAGATGTGTAGAGCAACCCTATATCACATGTGACTTCATTAAGTGGATGACAAAAGTCATACAGTTTCAGTTCGGTCAGTATTCATGACAAGGTTATGACCGTGTAATGCCAGAATTATGCACACCCCTTCTACTATTTGAGTCTTTATCTGGCAGCTGCATTGTACTTTAAACTTTAAACATTTGCATTTTCGACCAATTACTTGTGATTTAACTAAAACCTAAAAGTTAAGTTCAACTGAAGTTCACTTGGAGTGACTTCTGAAAATCGACTATGTACACGTTATTTTAGACCGCTAACATTTAGCGGTGAATGCTCGTAAAGTACAGTGGTAGAAAGTACATTTAACCTACATTTAGATATGCACAAGGAATATATCTTTTCAGTGGCTACACCTACAGTGCACATACAGTGTAGGGTTGTGGTGAACCAAGGTGGTGAGCTTTGATTTTGGGATTCCTATTTCTTCAGTTTCTGGACTCAACAGCTTGGTAAAACTTTTTCGTTTTCCTGAGTTACCGAGTTTGTGTAATATGTTGAAATCAAAAGGCTACAACAGACTCAGTAAGAAATGAAGTTAGCACCTGGCAGCTACTGGCAAATAAATGCAGATGGGTTGTTTAAGACTCTGAAGTGTAGTCTCTAAGGTATCATATAGAAACTTCATAACCCATTATTGTGTAAAAGAGCCACACACACCTTGCATTAAAAATAAATAGAAGAGTGATATTTTTACGTTCGCAGCACATTTCTACAGCACATATGCACTACTTACACGCTGCTCACACGCCTGGTAGCCACTTTCATCGATTTTAATGAAAGCGTGGTGTTGCAGCATCGTCTCCACCAATGATCTGCATATGGTACACGTTCAGTATAACCACCAGGCAACTGTAGATAGACTTTGCAGGTTCAGATTTTACACTGAAAAATGTTTACCAAATAAAATACAGTGCATTTCATTGACGAAGCTAGACAAAAACATACAAACTCTCAGTGTACTACAACATAAAAGACTCTTCAATGCATCAGTGTTAATGTTCCATTATTATATAGTGACAATACACTGTGAAATGGGCCATTTCCCAAATGCGCATGCTTAAAGTACTTTCTACTGATTTTACCTGAATGAAGTACATATGCAAAATTGCAGTAATACGACTTTTAATTAAGTAACGGATCAAAGTACTTCTTCTACCACTGGTAACTACTTACGTTTCCTCGCACTAACTATTTTAAACAATACTGCAGGGTCCCACTCGTGTAAAATGAGTCAATTTTTCTGCAAACTTATATTCTGGGGTCGACTTACTTTTCTAAGTTGTTTAATGTGACCACATTACCAAACTGGGATACAGCAACTTTGTGTTTAAGACAATACACACAAAAGCTGTTGACTCTACTATGTGACAGAGTCACAGACATTAACTAGTATGAAAAATTTAAGGATTACAGTGAATTACAAAACAACAGTACATGGAAACTATTTTTAACAAGATGCAGTTTGTGCGTTTGTGTCCTGCACGTGCAGCCCGTTGAGGTTTAGTCATGTTTAGCGGTCTTGTGCTGCTGTTTTGCTATTGGCTAGTTCAATCAGCTGGGTATGAATAGGTGTATGTGTGTTTGTGTGTGAAGTCAGGTCTTTTCTGGCCCTGGGCAGCTCAGTGTGATGGAAAGCAGATCCAGGCTCTGCTTCTTCTCACCCAGCGCTCACAACATCCTCAAACCAGAAACACACACACACACACACACACACACACACACACATGCAGGTAAGCAGGAAAACACAATGTAACACACACATACATGGGAACTCACAGTAATGCAACATGGGCTGACACACTACTACTACTGACTTCAATCCCACAGAGGGACAGGCCATGATCTTACTGACGCACACGCATGCACACACACACCAACCCCATCAGGCGCTTTGACAACGGCTAGATTGCGTTACACCTCAGAGGATGAAAACTCACTTTTAACACAACGTCTGGCTGTGGCGTCCAGAGGAACCGTCATTAAGTGAAAAAGGATAACTCAGGAAAGATAAAACATTCCCACGTCTGACACACACACTCACACACAGGAATTTCATAAGATCGGCAGGAGTGCTAGGTGAAGCTGTAAAAGAAAAACAGGGGCTTTTTCAAAGGAGGGTTGCTCTGAACACACCGGTACAATAATATCAGAGCATGGCTATAAATGTCACAAGTTCAATTTTCAGACTGAGAGAAGAACGCAGGGCAGGCGGTAATATTAGCTGTAGCAGACAGGGGAGGGGAATCTCTGTAAAATGTTAAAGCGGGGCCATGAATCAACACTTTGGCTTAGGTCAGAATGTTTCTGTGACAGTGTCTTAAAGCCGCACTCCACAGGTGAAAATGGGGATCCAACAAAAGGAGTTTGTCACTTTCAGGAGGACAGATTCTGCTGCTGCAGATGAGAGGATTGTTTTCTTTCCTGGATTCGTTATTAGGTTGGGACATTTTCCACGAAAATTAATTTGAAATGGGGAAAAACCCAGAAATTTTCAGCATATAGTGAGAACCTAATAAATGACCTAATAAGTTTAGAAATTGTGAGCGTTAAAGCTTGGCAGTTTGTTGTAATCTTAATATCTTATCTTTTAAATTTACTGCCCTATTTCAAGAGTAAGTTTAAGCAAGTGTAAGTTAAATAAGCTCGTAAATAATTAGACAAAATGCACATATATATGCACATATGTGTGTGTGTGTGTGTGTGCATTTACATTTCTTATAAAGCCTTAGTTATAAATGTTAGTAATTCAAGCATTTTGCTAAATGCTTCCAAGTGTGTAACTTTCTTTTTGATAAGATGAAAGAACTTTTTTGCCCACAGACTTGTGACACCTCACATTAAACATCAGCAGACCTAATGGTTTTATTCAGCTTCAGCAGCAGCAGCAGCCAGAAAGAATGTGATGAATTTTCCTTATCAGGACTTCAAAGTTCAACATTTTCCAGCGTTTGAGGAAGAGTGTGAGAGAAAAGCAGCCGGGCTTTCTGGCAAAGTGTTGCTGTGATGCCTCCTCTTGATATGAACACACACGTCTGACTCATTCTGCCGGCCCTGAGAGTTCACCACTTGAAGGAAATGATTTACTTGTTTAAATCCTCCCTCTTGTTTGATCCCAAGGGGAGCTGGAGCAGAAGTGGGGGCGAAGCTAGGTTACCAAAGTGTGTTTTTGCCATCCTTCCCCTCCCTTTTTCTTCCTTTCTAGCTCCTCTGCTTAGGTCGGCCATTTTGTAATTTACGGCTGTCATAAGGCCTGCCGTCGGCTACGAACAGTATGAGATTATATGAAACGCTGTCTGACGGCATATTTCATGAAGAAGATCAAACACACAGCTAAGTGATTTCTTTTTCTGAGGGCAATAACTTTTAGAGGAGCTGCTTTTCACGGCCTTGGAGGGGATGAGTTTGCAAGATCTTGAACTGAGGTATTCACTGCACTGAACAGAATTTAAAAGAAAAAAGGCCCAGTAGCTTTGGACACTATTCACAAACTGCAGCCAAAGTCTTCTCATGCAGAGTGCACAAAACATACCAGACTTAATACTTCTCAGAGAGAAAAATTGAGCAGGCATTTCCACCTCATCTGTCAAAAAGGCAATCTTGAGTCTTCCACATACACACCAGTGCATACTATCTGTAGATCTTGGTGCTAAATGTGCACAGATGAGGGGTGGGCAAGAGTCCAGTGAGAAAAAGAAAGACAGAGAGAAGAGGTGGATTACTCACAGAGGTGATCTCACTTCACACACAGATAAAAACAGGACTAAATGTGTGCAGGCATGCCAGCACCTCAGAGAGGTTGCGACGATCATTAAAAAACACTAAACCGGAAGCTGGATAAAAGTTCAGGCACAACGTTTATATCGAAGCTCCACTGTTAAAATGGTGGTGAAATAAACGTAGAAAATAATTTTCAGACTGTCATGCTGATGTTCAGGAAGTCATGCTGACCACGTTCACCCTGTAAGTTTATAATGCCAGCATGCTAACATTTGCTAATGAGCACTAAATGAAACATACAGTAGATGCTGATGTCAATGCTGCTGCTGTCTTGTTAGTTCTGCTAATGTGATGTTGAGTGATAATATAAAATACTGCTCAGAATAAAAAAGGATTACAAATCCCTGAAGGGAACACGAATCTCTGAACCAAAATTCATGCCAAAGCAACCAATAATTGTTCAGACATTTCACTCAGAACCACGGTAATGTTCACCTGCTGGAGGAAAGGCAGTAAACATCACAATCATTAGGGTTCCCAAGTGTTGGAGTTATTAATATCTGTACAAAATTTTGTTTGCATCAATTTTGACAGATACACTTTTTGTTTTTACTGGATAAGTACAAGCTTTGACTTTCTATTGGTGATATTTACCATTCATCCATCTATTTTCTATACACCACTTTATCCTTAGAGGGTCGTGCCATCCTGGACAGGTCTCTAGTCTGTCACAGAGTCAACACAGACAACCATTCAAACCCAACACCTTCTAGCTGTGAGACAACACTAATATGTAGCATTTCACAATTAAAATGTCTACATAACTATCATATATTGTGTTGACTTGTGTACTTATATGAATGAAAGGCGGTAAGGACTACAACTCCCATGATCTCATGCTATTTTATGAGTTCATCAAACTGTGTCTTTTGTTATTGGTGTGACTAAAAGGCAGAAACTACATACTGGATGCTGAAGAAAAATCCTCTAAACACCATATATATATACATATTTGTACCAGATTTAATTGAACTGAATTCAATTGTTGGGATGTTTAACTAAATTCCAAATTTTCCACCAATGTCTTTGACACAGGAAGCAGTTACTGCATCCATGAGCAGTGCAATTAAAAATGCTCCCTTCTCAGACTGGTTCATTTACATAATCAAAGAGATAATTTCTATCACAAAACACACAGATGAGCCAAAACACTACGACCAATCATCAAGCCAATAATGTTCATCATTTGCTTAGTGATAATGATTATATTCAACACTCGGTTCTCGTTGTCAGTGTGTTCATACAGGAGAAATGAACGGCTGTAATGACCAGACAGATTCTGGACACAATCAGCCAGATGTATCTCACAACCCTTTGAGGGTACTTCAGCCCCTGGTTGGAGATCCCTGTGCTACGTGAAATATAAGGGCATCGCATCATTCAGGCTCATTCATGGTTTCCCATCCCTAAAATTTCTTAGCAATCCATACAATAGCTGTTACAATATTTCCGTCTGGACAAAAATTTGCCGTCCCTGAAGCCTGAGCAGTCTCCTGAACGGCAAGCACAGAAACAGACACGTATACATTGCAGGAGACCTCCAACATTTGTACTCATGAAAGACAAATACAGATGGAAATACAGGCCAACACACACAGACTCTAAGCAGCCATTTACGCACCTACACACACAAACAGCACCAAACAAGGGTGATGAGAAACTCCAGTAGCAGTTCGGCTGTGCTGGTGTCAGCACTGAGCAAACAGAGGCCAGTTGTTGACGCGCCAGATATATGACTGTTATTCTTCCTCTGTGCATGTGTGTGTGTATAGTCCTGCTGGGACTCCCCTTGGCTAAACCAAGCCTCCTACACCTTCTCTTCCTCAGAACTCCATCGCTCTCTCTCCCTCCATGGAAGGATTGATGAGCAGTCGGACTTCCCTCCGTCCTCCCTGAGTTTCTCACGGAACAGAGGGAGAAGAGGAAGAATGAAGAAAGCCGAGTCCGTCGGCCATCATTCATTCCTCTTCACCTTGGGAGTGTGAAAAAACCCAAAATGCTGGCAGTGACAAATAGAGCAGTAAAGCTATATAGGCCGGGAGAACACGCTCATGTTGTGGGAATGTGCACAAATGACATCACCCGCATAGGGATTTACATACCTGCTGACTTACTACCATGATTTGCACACCATCAGTGAAACCACTGGAAACCATTAAGTATCTTAAATTTTGACCATGATTGTTTTATCTTTTCCAGACTCGATTATTGCGATGCACTTTACTCTCGCACATCCAAAGACTGCAGCTGATACAAAATACTGCTGCCAAGAAACATTACACCAATCCTGGCTACCTGTGAGTTTTAGAATAGATTTTAAGAATTTATCGCTTGTTTTTAAGGCCCTGAATGGTCTGGCTCCTGCCGATATCTGTGATCTGCTAACTCCCTACAAGTCTGATTGTTGCTGGAGATCCTCTCACTAATGGTTCCTAATTCTCGTCTTGTCATCAAAGGTGACCCGGCCTTGTTTGGCTGTTTGGGCCCCTCAGCTGTGGAACTCTGCTGGAGGATCTCAGGCAGGCAAATGAACGTCATCTTTTAAATCTCTTCTTAGACTTATTTTTAGTTTGCTTTTCCTCAATGGATAATAATTACATTAAAAATTCTTCTTTTTAAAACTCTTAAAAGTTCCTTCTCTTGTTTCTATCCTACATTCAGGTTCTATTTTTTGCCTTTATTACCTATTTTTATTGTATAGCTCTTTGTAACTTTGTTTTTGAACACTGCTATATAAATCAGGTTTACAACAACAATAATCTTAATTATTATTATATATTATAAATAGTTACCCTTTTGAAATTTCACTTTTTGTTTAGTTATTGTTTCATTTTGTCGTCAAAAACAAGTTGTCAACACACGTATTAACACAATGTGTTTTGTGCACTTTTGCATGTGAAAATACAATATAAACACTCATTTTAACACCATGGATCTGCAAATTCTAGCTCCAGCACCTAATGCACTCTGTGCTCAGTCACCAGATGGATAAATAAATAGTGGCAAATTGTTTATATGATATGATGACGTTCCTACTGAAATGTGACACTGGGACGGGTCATACCACAGTAGGGGTCGTTCTAAGGTGATGACTTACAGAGACAAGCTTTAGGTATTATTTGATAGCAGTGGTGCAGCGCAGGACTGCCCACATATGTGTGGTGGTTTTATTGACTGAAGCTTTTATTTACACTCACACAGCAAGAGGTCACCATAAAGACACAATTAAAGAGTGACCTTCTGACCTCTCCATTTCATGGGGATTTCATGCAGACCTCAACGTCAACCATTTTCATTTGGTACTGTTGTAAAATGAAAAACTTAACACTGACCTGTTAGGATCCATTTGATGTCACCAGCAGGACCACATGAAAAAGACAAAGAGAGAACATAGTGGTGAGAAGAGAGGTGGCAGAACACACTTCAGCACACGCACATACAGTCACAAAAACACAAGCAGAATGTATTTCACAAATCATTGGCTAATTAGTCCTCCACTCCAGGTGGTGACAGTTCCACTCTGTGGGGAGCCAGGGCAGCCACTGTGTGTGTGTCAAGTGTCAAAGACCTCCTTAGCACCTCGTCACCTTTGACCTCATGGGGGCTGACACACTATGAATAACATTAACATTGCATTGTATGCACATTCAGGGACACAACGAAGCACCAGAGTGAGTACGAGGACCGAGCTTACAAGTGTAGTAGTTTGACTTTACAAGTTGCTGCCACTTGTTATGACTTTACAAGTTGTTGCCACTTGTTATGACTTTACAAGTTGTTGTAACTTGCTCTGCTACAGAGCCAGCTGTCACTCACTGAATCTGATCATCAATGAATACAATCTAATGCAACCTCGTATATTAATATAACCATATATGTCTTTGAAGAGGAGGTTAATTTAACTATGGCAATAATTACATACAGTACATGAGTACCTAGAGGATCACTGGAAACACTGTGTAATGTTGTACAATGTGACACAATCATAAACTACAGCCTCAAAAACACTATAGAATGAAATGGAAGCATTTTTTGGCTGTGTCAACAAAACACTGATCTTCTGAACTTTACAGAGAGGACCTGTTGCAGGGGCGTTTGTATTTGCTTTGGAATACAGCTGAAGAAGCTTGTAATTAGTTTGTAGAGTTGACTGTGAATTAAAAAAATATATATTGCTGTCCCAGCAATATATATGGTGACATTCTGAATTATTTATGTTTGTTAGAAACAACACTACCTAAAATCCAAAATAATGAACAGTGTCACATTAGGTTGTGTTTAGAATCACATAGATTGAGCAGTACATTTAAAAGTTAGCATATCTGATGGAAATCCACATGATCTGATTGTCTTATACATGAGCTCAGCATTCTTAAGGATGAAAGCAGGCAGCAGAGAAAGCTAATTTGCAAATCAAATATCGTAATCAACCAGTGTTGTTGGACCTAATTGCTGAGAACAGGCATATGATGTAAATAAATAACATACATGGTTACAGTATAAAAGAGACATTTTCTGACAATGAAGTCATTTTGGATATAATGTAATGAATAATACTATATTTGAACTATTAAGTGATATTATTCTTGGAACCTATGACTTTGTATGCAGGTTGTTGGCCTCTGGGAGTGTGTTGACAGAAGCAGGTGTTTAGTTAGATTTTCTCAGACTAGCTGGGAAATTTAAGGCTGTCAGGCTGCTGGGTTGTAGTGTCAGTAACCATACAGTATGTTTCATAGTGTTATTACTCTTAAAGAAAATTCATGCTTTCCCCATCTGTGTACGTACCTAAAAGGGTAAGCATGACGTAAAATTTTGCTCTTAATGCAGACTGTCCACACTGCACTGTGCTGTGCCACAACTTTATAATTCCCCACTTAAAGAGTTGTACTTGAAGTAGCCACTATTGAACTTTGGTGGAGCTTTGATTTGGACATAGTTTCCATTGATGGAGGCCAAAACCGCTGGAAGCCGGAATTTCTCAAGAAATCCTGTGTATGTCCACTTACTGTACTGAAACACCTCAGGAATAATCACATTAACACTGTGCTACGGTCCAATATGTAACAGGCAGCCTTTCACAAATATCCAAAGGAGCCAAGGGCAATGTGACGGTCAACAGAACAATGCGTACCTATCATAGTATGAAATGTCTGCTTTGGAAGTTTGCAGTTGTCTGCGCACAAAGAAGCAGAAGACATGAACCGACACTTATTCAGTGAATGTCGAGTCTTTAAAAGCAACATTAAAGAGCTTCAGGCAAATTCAAATTCATCACAATTTGCAAAAACTGTTACTGAAGCAAATAAGATGGTAATATTCTAACTCAAAAGTCTGTCACATCTCAGCTAGTGAAAGCCATGCAGGCACCACCCTAGTTGATAAGAAAAAACAACATACTCAGATACACTGAAAGTAGAGAAATTTCATCCCAGTCAACACCTTTCCCATCTCAATTATTGCAGCAGGTAAACTCCATCCTGTGCTTTCATAGGTGGGCTTTAGATTAGTCGATTGCATTTATTTGCTTAAAATATTGGGGGAAAAAATACTTGTAGGTCCCAACTGTGCCAGTGTGCCGGGAAGGAAACATGTCTTCCACTGGGTGAGAGTTTCCCTCCAGAGCAGCCAGACCACCTAGCACTGGGAGTCTGGTGACAAGAGCTTTGATTATTATGCCTGCACTCCCTGCCAGGGCTAAATTTAAGTGTTCCCATAAAGTCCAGAAGAAATAAGACTTGGGAATGGCCTGGCCTGTGTCTGTGTGAGAGAGGGGAGAACTCTGACTGAGTGTGTGTGTGTTTAGGGTCTCCTCTGGTCAGCGTTGTCGCACAGTCCGGGGGATAATAATAGGATGTGCTACAACTAACTGAGACCAAAGCCGGACTTCCCACGTCTCCCACTCACTGGTGGCACTTGTGTTATTCTCTAAACACCCGCTGGACCCACCCCCCTCCCCCCTCATGCAATGCAGCGCTCGTGCTCAGTTCTGTTGCTTCATCTCTCTCATTCGGCGCCTCCCTCGAGCATAACGAAAACTGTAAGAAAGAGCAAGACACTTCAGGCAACCCCACATCTCCCAAGGAAATGTGGATTCCGTGTTTATCTTTGATTAAAAATAACTTTGGGAAGAGGCCGATCAATACTTTCCCTGCGACAAGAGAAACAAGAGGAAAAAAAAGGAGGTTGTGGAGGAGGAGGAGTAGCGAGCGGAAGGGAAAGAAAAAAGCGTGAGAAATTTGACGACATTTAGAAATGTGTGCCTGTGTGTGTGTGACGGGTCGCTCAGAGTCATTCCCATGGCCTCATACAGTAGCCCCGACGCTGCTACCGACTGCTCTGATGTTTTAACACTGACAAAATGGCTGACACGTACACATAATAGGACAGTAAAGGCCGTGGAGGAGATGGTGGGAGCCATGTATGCTATATAAAGGCCTTCAGAGGACGGGAGCACTGCGAGGTCAGTCCTGCCTGTGCTTTCCTTGGCTCCTTTCAAAGGATCTGCTTATGGTTTCTGTCAGAGATGCACGTCCATTTTTCACCCCATTAACAACTATCATTACCAGCCCAACTGGAGGCTATAATTGGGCCAGCTATGGAAAAGAGTTGTCAAAACACAATTAAATTCCAAACTACGGTGAGAGAGAACAGAGAGAAAGTGCTGGATGGCCATAACATTATATTGCTGGCTTTCCTTGCCCAAAAATAGGAAAGAAAAACATGAAAACCATTATTTTACATTGGAAGGTTTTGGAGGGGGATTATATAGACGGGTGATCTGAGCTGCCCAAACGATAGGGCTACTGAAAACATAACAAATAATCACTCTCGGTGTCAGGGATGAAGAATGGACACATTAAAAGCCCTATCCGAGGATCAAAAGCCAAGATCTTGAGAGAGACTTGATTTAGAAAAACTTCAAATACAGTTATGACCGCAAAGTGGCTACAAGGATAAATTATTATAGCAGAATAAAGATGTCCATGATGAATAAACTGCTTATTCTGTGTGTCAGGAGCTAGCATGAGGTGCTTGTAAAAAGCTCCATCAAAGCTTTCATGGAGGCTCTGGGACTGGGAAAAGAGACGCTTGATATATTGAACCTGCACAGGTCTCATGAGGACTTAATGAAGTTTTGGCAATAGCTCTGTAGCATGGTGCAGGTACTACTTATAAGTGTGTATATAGCCTTAGAATACTACAGAAATAGTACAAGTAGGGTGCATGCAAAAACTGCTGTAACAAAAGAAGAATACATAAGAGATAGTCACTGCTTTCCTATGGGAACTATAATTTGACAGCATACCCCTAACTAAAAGCCAACCCTCTCGCTTTTTTCAGATCTTTCAAAAACATCAAACAGTCTTCCTCAGCAAATATTTGCTTTGTAATCACATTACCTACGGGAGATATCGTGAGCCGTAACCCTGCTCAAAGACAATCACATGCCGACAACTGAGTCAAGTCCATGACAACCCAGCAAACTTTAATTAACAAACTATGATAAGTGATCGAGAATAAAAGGATCTCCACTTAAGTCTGTCTTGCTAAAAGACATCCATTCACAAACCAGTGCTCCCCCAAAATAAAAGTTAAGCAGGGATATGGAAACTCTCTCTATGGGTGCGGGCCAAAAAATTCCAAGACATGTGTATGCTGCAATCAATATGAAAATGTGATGCAAACTGAAGTGACAATTTTAGATTTTAAAAAGCTGTGCTCATAAGAAGCCAGTCTAAGAGTTGCTCAGTTTCGTAACTGGATACAGCAGTTGCATTAAACCTTTTCTTCAGACGCAGCCAAGTCTACAGTCTTGAGGGATATTGAGAAACATATTTTTTAAATTTTCTTGAATTGTGATGCCCTCTGCTTGGTAGGGTTGGTTGTGTATGAGGATATTTAATATTCTGCAGTCTCTGTTCAAGGTCTTTAAGGTGCGGAAGCCTGAGTTATCGAGTTGGTTTACTAAAAAGGCCTAGCCCTTAGCGTGGTTCTCTGTCTGCACTGCCCACATCTACCACCACCTTTGGTCTTTGTTTGGCCTTCTGTTTTTGTTTCTTCACCTTACAACCTTTCTCACGACTGTACATCATAATCACAAGTACAAAGCTACAACACCGATGCCACTGATTAACACACTCCACCGTCTAAACATCTTTTACCTTTGGTTGCGTAAATATGTTTTCTTTGCTGGCATTTTTGCATGTTCATCTACATTTTTCTCACAGCTTGCTAGCAAGGTTATGACAGAATATAGAGTTAAGGAATAAATTCAATGTAATGTTGGTTAAACATTTGAATAACTACTGTAATATGGCTACAACACAATGGTGACTATAAACAATGGCTATTACATCTAAGTAAAACTGTGACTTTTTGCAACATTAAACCAACCATTTGAGCAAAACAATTCAAGCAACTTATTCATCAAGTGGTTCCACTAATGTCAGATCATTCATTATTATTCAAGCCACAAGCCTTATAAAGTATGGTTAGTTAGATCACCATTAGTGTCTGCACATGTAGCTCACTTTAAGCTCATATTGGCTGTAAAAAGCCATGAAGGCCCAAAACCACAGAACTACTTATTTTATGTTTGCTTACCCACAAATACAGTGACAGTTAAAAATCATTAACATGGTATGTTCAGTGCATCCAACAATATATTTTGTGATTTATAATAATTTCTTTTTCTGCTGTACCCATAGCTCTAACCTGCCTCAGTGGTTTCCCAGAATCGCTGTCAACAACTTGTTTCCTTCAATCACAAGCGGAAGTAAGGACATATAAATATAATGCAGCCAGTTAAACCAAGTCTTGAACAGAGGAAAACGGCTGTGACTGTGGCTTCAGCCCTTAATGAAAACACAACATGTCTTGTGGCTGCATTCAGTCTGCTCTGCGGGCTACTGTCAGTGGAGGAATTGGTAAGTCCCCCTTTCAGCACTAAGTTTCTCCCGTTTTGGCTGCTGAAAATCCCTATAAAAACCTCCCAAAAGGTGCTTGCTGTTTTGAGACAGCTGACAATTGCTGCTGATGGTATTTTTTCCAACTCAGATGTTGCTGTTGTGCAAATATGTGAACATGACATCGAGTAGAACTTCACTGAAAAAGTGTTAGCAGCACAATAATGCCTACTGACTACAATGAAGGCCATAGGAAGTGTCTACCAAGTCATCCAGTGCTCGGATAGTATCTACTACACCATACGGTCCTAGTGGTGTGTGTGTCGGCTGACATAAAGCAGAGGAGGCTGGGTAGTGGTAGGGAGTTGCAGGCCTCTCTGCCTCTGTAATCTGGCCTGATTTATAGAGGCTAGCCCTGCTCTCCCCTTCCACCTCCACACTGACACACTGGGCCTCCTCCGCTGGAGACAGCCTGGCGTCCACATACACAAATACACACACACACACACACACACACAGAAAAAAGCCGTGTGCATAGACATATGAACGTACCCAGGCAGGACTGTCTCAGTAGCACAGTAGTGCACGCAACCAAACCACATGGGCCCTTTGCTTAACCAAATGAACACCAGATCCAGAAATCAAAGGCATTTAAGTGTCTGCATGATGTCAGAGTAGAACAGAATAGAATAGAATGGAAGAGAATAGTATAGAACAGATCAAGAACCAATTTATTTTGATGTCACATAAGACAAAATGTTATTAATCGCATTGGAACAATTGGTTGTTACATAAGCAACAAAAAAAGCAAAGCAAATAATTAAAATTTTTGCAAGGGAGCAAATGTAATTCATTAAAAACCTGTGGGTCCGATTAAGCAATACCTGATTCAGATGTTAGCAGCCTACTGAATGGGCCCATAATTTCCATACATATAGACGAGTAGATACTTTTCACCTTCACCTTCTTCAGTGGGCACCTTGTCATGGTAAACACAGTGTAACCCTGTTAACGTCGACGACTTCTTGCAGTCGTGTCAATAAGTGCATGTAAATCTCAGGTGGAGTCGTCACTCAGGAAATGTACAAAATGAAACTTTGTAACGTGATGAACAAAGCAACAGAAAGCAATTTAACCCACACAATGATCATTTTCTAAACTCAACCAGGTAGTTTTGGTTCTTCTAAATCTCTATGTCCTTACTTCCTGACACACTACAGACCACACACTACTTCCTCCACTGAACGTTGACAAAGGGCATACATCATGACATCACAGACACCTTCATTCCTGGACATACTAGGCTGTGTATCTATATCAAAAAGGTTTTGAGCACTGAAAAAACTATACATTTGCAAAATTGCAAATAGATGTCTTTTTAAATATGTGCCCTTGTTAGCATGGGTTGTAAAAGCTCACAAAAATCCCAACATGACGTGTTATCTTTAAAGGAAAATGCAGAATTTACACCATTTATTGTAGCAAGAAACTGCAAGAGCAAGGATCATCAGATGTCCAATTATCCGAGGATCCTTTCGGTTTTATTGGGAAAACATCTGAACTGAAATGTCTTAAAAATTGTGTCTCACTTAAAATTTGGCCAAAAATAAATGGGTTGCAATAACCAGATTCCTTAAAAAAATTAAAAATCGGTGCTTCTTGCTCCAACCATGAAGCCATCAATGACTCAGTTTGACAAACAATCACATGACAAAAAAACGTGTGACTTTGCGGCTGGACTGCAGGCAGTGTTGACGCAGAGCAGACAGGAGACGAGGATGGAAACAAATAAAACATGTGCATAGCAAAATATAGCGTGTAGGGCAATCAGGGTTTTCCAGCAATGGCAACACCTGTAGGCGCTGAGAAAAAATGTTGTATATCAAGAAAAATACTCAAAGAAATTACCCTTTCATTTCTTTAAATGGTTTATGGCATTATAACTGTGTCATGCTGCATGAAAGACTTGTCTGGGTTTTCTCTACTTCTAGCCATGGTTGTGCTCTTTCTATAGAGGTGGACTTTATTCTGCAGTGAAATAAGCCAACAGTGAGTAAAATTGTGACACCAGAAGCTGTTTGGGGTTCAGAGGGTTAAAGAAGCCAACTGGTTGATCCAGTTAGGAGAACAGTTAGTTACAGAAGACAGGAACTGAACCCATATGTAGAGTATTGAAGAAAACAGCTCCAAAAATGTCTCTTATGCTACTCTATGCTAAAATTATTACTTAAAACTAGAGTATTGCTAAAAAATTGCTATATTCATTTGGTTTAGCAACTACACAGTCAGCCACCAGTGTGTCCAGTATTTAGAGCACTTTGATTGGTGCAAAAGCATAATTTAAACTGTTTACACCATTCTGTCAGAACCAAAGGCCAAAACCTCTACAGCACAGAACACAAACTGAAGCCATGCAATAAAGGATAAAGGATAGACACAATAGACACACAATATTCACACACATTACGCGAGCAGAATACAACACCTTTATGTGTGTGTGTGTCTACATGTGTGTATACTATGAATCACACTGTATGGACAGGTGTTTACAGTGAAGCTGGGTTATCTGTCTCCATTACAGCACCACAGCTCAGCCTCCCAGGGCCATTATCTACTCAGACCTGCCTAAACACACACACCCAGAGACAGGAAGCCCCACACACTAAAGGCCAGACCCTCTACACAAGGCCATGGCGTGAGCACGTAATGGGGCTTTCTGGGGTCTGGGGTCTCTTGATGCAATCCAACACCCAAACAGAGGAGACCCAGAAAAAGCACCATTTCCTTCACCAACTGCTTCTCTTTGATCTGTGTTAACATCAGCACACATTCAGATACAGCTGTTTATCCTGTTTCGAACATCTAAACTCATTTAGTTCTAATACTCACTGCTGTTGTTGTGGCTAATGTTTTGAAGAGGAGCCACAATCTGACCTGAGGTCAATTTAACATCCTCTTACAGTGGTCAGATGTTCTGATGAAGAACAGTGAGAGAGTTCCTTATCAGTTTTTGCAAACAATGTTCCCCTGAAATCCAGTTAATCCTGTGTGAGACACGCTCTGAGTAAGATCAGATTGCGCACATGTGCCTATGAAGCATTTGTGATCAAGTACACATGCATTTAGTCTGTTTACATGGTAGTCATTAGTCATGTCACCCATTGCGACAGTTAATTGATTCTAAGAATTATGACCAGTTCTCTATAAAGTAACCCACTTCTGTTCACCACCAGTGTCAAATTCTTCTGCACATAATATCTTGTGTCAGCCCCGACAGCGATGGTGTGAACTTGCTAGTTGTTAAGCAAGGCCCTGACTCTACAATTCTCCAGTTCTGGCATCAAAACCTGGCACTTAAAGCCAGCGTTTTTACAGAGACGACAGACTCACATGATTGTAAAGTCTGGGAGAAGACTGCTGCATGTGAAGTCAGTGACCAGAATGAGTGATTGTCACTTTTATGCAAAGGTCTTGCACTGGCCTAACAAGATACCTACTTATATTTTAAGCATGCATGTGGCCAGTTGAATATGTATGAGAGTACGTATGAGCTGTTAAAGTTGGATTTCCAACAAAATAAAAAGTAATTTGAAACATTTCAGTGATTAAGGTATTCCTGATGCTCGGTGCTGTCAAGAAACACTCCTGCTATTTTAAACACTTCTAGCTAAATAGGCATGCAAAGTTCAACCATGAGCATAGAAAATACACTTTCTCCTCGTGTGATAGCATTTAATTAGGGTGGAAAGATGTAAGAAAGGGATCACTTCAGGCAGTTCTTGTCCCCAGCATTTAAAGACTTCTTGGTGTTCCAGTTTTCACGTCCTTAGCAGCCAAATAACCCCACGTGTATCCCTGAGAAACCCAGTCTACAGATCATGCAGAAGACAGAGTTTCTTAAAGTCAGTCAAAGGAAGTACTCAAGTGTGCTGGACTTGTGTCTAAATTTCAGAGCACAAGAATGAAGATAAAGCTCTCACCATGTAATGACACAAAGGGAACAGGAAAGTCACCAACAGTTGCTTTGTCACACTGTTTGAGGCACAATCATCAATTGCTGTGAGGCACATTTTCACAGACCTTTATGTCAAAGAGGTAATATTTTTGCACAAAAATATGCATATGAGTCTCCTAAAAGTACCGCTGCCTGTGTGGTAGCTGTGTGGGAGTGTAAACATTGTGGTAACCCCCAGGCCAGGTACTGTCTGGTCTGGTATATGAGGTGGTACCACCAGTCTCCCACTGCCTTTTAATTACGAGTGAAGGTGGGGGGAGCCATTTTAATGAAAATGGGCCACATCATAAAAGTAGATTTGACCAAGTTCATCCACAGTTCAGGCTCAAGGACAGTAAACACAAAGATAATACAGACCGTTCCATTCAAAAGTGCAAACACGAGATAAGATTAGATTGCCTGAAACTGTTTTGATCTTATATGTTGAACATGAAGAAGTGCAGCATCTAATTCTACTGTAAATATTTTCAGAAATACAGAAACTAAATAAACACTAACCAAATGGAGGAGAAAGTCATAAACACATGTTCAACTCTAGCTTAATGTGTTTGGTAGGGACAGATATTACTTTGAGAAAACAGACATGACAATGTCTTGTTTGTGTCTTGATACACAAACAAGACTTGGTATATAAGAAGTAAAAAATAAAGACAACAAATGAAGAAAAAGTCTCTCAGAATAAAGGTCAAAAGGTGCTCTGCAGATTTGCAAACATTTTACCTAAAATATACAGTAAATAGAAATAAATGCTCTTATAAATTACATGTTAAAGTGTAGATTTATGGTATACAAGGACAAAGCCCGCAGGCATTTTAATGGAACATGTAGGTCTGTTGTTGATGTGGAGATGGAGAGCACAATATGCAGGTGTGATTCCACTGGTTCCTGGGCTTCATTAATACCAGAAATGAGGAAACTGCGTCACACATAAAGTATATGATGTTGTTTGATATTGGATGACTTTTTTATATCCATCTTTCACAAGCAACCAGAGCCAGTGTGCTAAACTATTAGTTGAGTAGTATTGAGTCGGACTGTGGTTTTATTGGTTACTTGGGTTGTGTTGTGGGCCAAAATGTATCTTATCTTTGATTTGCTTGGTTTACCATGGCAAAGCTTTCTTTTTATCTGACTGCTCAATGCAGCCCAGTACGCTATGAGACACACTTTGGGAATAATTTAACTGCTGTATTTACTAAGGTTGACGTTGAACTAACAAAGCACATGTCCATTTTTAAACCCTGATACCCTCCAGAGTGACTCAATTTTTTACACTACACTGATTGCCTGTTTCTGTTCAGTCGGCACCTATGATCCATGAGGTCAATACTATGTTGTCTTTATGGATGTCTACATCCATAACGACTATGACTTGACAGATGACAAACCTCCATCATGTAATACCTATGGACTATAGGCGGATGAAAAGTGTATTGTGAACTTTTGGTAATAAAGTACAATAAGACACAAGTGGAGGAAACCAGAATACATCAGTACACAAACAAAACAAATGCAGATCCTTCCACATACAGCACAAGGGCTCACTGATTGAATGAATGTGAATAACATGTTGTGGCCTTCACCATAACCTCAGCCCAAATGAACATTAATGGGGTTTTTTGATCAGTTCTCTCCACCACAATCAACAAAATGCTTAAGTATGCTGAAGGATTTTCTTTTGGAGGATTGCTTTTCAGGGCTGCACGGTGGCTCAGCTGTTAGCACATCGCCTCACAGCTAGAAGATCCCTGGTTCGTGTCCCGGTTAGGACGCCTGGGATCTTTCTGTGTGGAGTTTGCATGTTCTCCCTGTGCAGCGTGGGTTTTCACCGGGTACTCCTGCTTCCTCCCACAGTCCAAAAACATGCTGAGGTTAACTAGTGATTCTAAATTGTCTGTTGGGGGGAATGAGAGTGTGTTTGGTTGTCTGTCTCTCTATGATAGACTGGCGATCTGTCCAGGGTGTCACCTTCGCCCGAGTTGGCTGGGACAGACTCCAGCCCCCCCGTGACCTTACAGAGGATTAAACAGTGTATAGATGATGAATGGATGGATGATAGGTTGCTTTTGTTTCTCTAGTAGAGCTCCCTACACTATGACATGGAAACAATGTCTTACTAAATGAAAATGGTGGTTTGAATGCACAAAACATGCAGGGAACCAAATTATAAACACCAAAAATATATTATATTACACCAAAAATTACCATTTTGGGGAGAACAGCTTTCTCAACGCCACACATCATGGAGTGTAATTCTAGCCTTGCCTACAGTACACTAGTATTTCTCAAGAAAACCAAGATGGATGGATGGAATAAGGATGGAGAGACGTGGGATGGAGAGTGACAGCCAGAGTTCAGCCACCAACTAATTTTAACATTCATCCATCCCCATCTGTCCCTTCTACTGGCTTTCTGATGGAGGGAGGAAAGGAAGGGAACCTAATCGGTGGGAAGCTGCCCAGAAGCCCCTGACCTGAAGCAGGATGAGGGCTACAGTGTGTGTGTGTGTGTGTGTGGTTGTGTGTGGTTGTGTGTGTGTGTATATGTGTCCAGAGGGGGTCGGGGGAGAAGGCAGCATCCTGGCAGGACATTAGGGACTCGGTTCCCAGCAGCGCTCGCAACTCTCCTGCTCAGGCTCCATAAGTCTCTCCCTGCTGGGTCAACGCTGCCTTTCTCCGGGGGATTCCTACTTTTTCCCAAGGCTATGCCCAGCTAGCTCTGACTCTCTTGCCTTGCCAAATGACCCAGAGTTCGGCCACTTGCTTCCCTTATCTGTCCTTTCCCAGGGCTGTGGTACTCTATCCATGTCCCCTGTCTGTGTCACCCTCTCTGTCGTCTGATGTACAGTAGTCACATCATCCTAAAGGATCTGCCTAATTATGGCCTGTCCGACTGAAATTAGCAACAGTACATGCTGCTGCGTGTGAGACAGTGTTCATGTGAGACCACGCACGTCAGAATGAACATGCTTACACACAGTACAGTCTAAGAGAACAAATCTGAGATAAACAAAGGGCTGTATATTCAGCTTTGTGTGTGTTAATGTTCTTGTTTACTATGGTCCGTGCAGCTAAATACATCATGTGCCAAATGAGCTGAGAAAGCTGTCAGATATGTCTGTTTGTAAGTGTAGAACAAGAGACAGACTGGTGGAGTTAACAGACTCTCGTTATAAACACACACAAACATTGTTTATGCAGTTGGAATCACAGACATTGAAGGTGTTTCTACGATAAAGTGTGTGTATGTCCTAGTTCAGTGGTTACTGCTTAGTCATGGCAGTGCTGTTGTGTCAAGCTGCTAATTCTGCTTGTTGCAAATTATAGTCACTAATAGTATATCTGCACTAGCCGAAATCAACACTGTGCATCAAAGAACAGAATAAATAACCGGGTGACTGATTCTCAAACTGTTGTAAGTCTTTCTTTTATTGACTAATGCAGGGGTCCCCTTCAGCATGATTCCTTAATTTATACCATAGTAAATGTGAAAATGGCTGCTCAGAAAGCCAAACTCTTCCATACTGATTCCATGTAACAAACATGAAACAACAAAAGTCATGTATGTCACAATAATTAAAGTTTCAAACCTTCTGTACTTTAACAAATCCTTATGGTGTAGCTTATGGGAGGATTTTATATACTCTTTGTGGATTGAGGGCTTTAGTGTGTATCATGTGTTTGATCGCTGTCCCATACAAGAGGTGTTTCTCCCATTTGATTAATAATAAAGCTCGACCTTTACCTGCTTACTGTATAATACTGTAAAAACTGTGACTAATCATCCTGCCATCTAATTCCGATCAGTTACGTACAGCAAATAAGTCACACATGATGGGTCTGCAGAAGCAACACTGCACTGGTCTCTTTCCTTATCAGCGATACCTACCAGCCCAAGTTTCTATTACATCCAGTTTTTACACTTGAGTGGCACAGCAATTAGGAAATGATCAGGTCCCAGTGAAAATATAACATAAAAACGAATCGGCTAAATTTGAAATCTGATGAACAACCAAACATTTAGAAACATAATTAGCTGCAGCTTTAGTTTTTTGAAGAGATAAACCCAGCATCCAGAAGCTGTACTACTCCATATTTGATGCTTAGTGGTGGGTGTAAGGGTTTGAGACAAAATGCCAGGGTCCACTTTCAGCTGTATTTAAACTTCCAACAGTGGACGGAGTTTACTGAGTTCAGCAAACAGAAACTGAAAGCTCCACAAAATACCTTTTAAGTGAACTATACAGAGTTGTTTTGTTAAATTGTAAGTGGTAGTCATAACACACATTTTACAAAAAACAACACAAAAAACTCTCATGATGCTTGCCATGAATACATCCATGTTACTTAAGTTATGGAAGCTACTATATCCAACAAGTTACATACTTCAAGGGTCTGAGAAGGCTAATTCATGGTTTCTGTATGGCCATGAATCTTTATCCCAAAAAAAAACCAACCATGCATTTTGGTTCTTTCTTAGATTTACTATAGGTCATCTCGAAATATGACAATATCCCTTGGGTCAAAAATATATAGCAACTTGAAATATCAGTTTTGTTCATCAAATTATCTTAGTTTCATGGCATCTCAACTTCTCCTGAGTGATTACGATTGATTACAGTTGGTGACTACTCTGAGCTAATTTAAATAAGGCCCATTTGATACACTCATTAAAATCTGAAAATCGGGAAAATCGGATCCTAGCAATGATCTGAAAAAGCAAATCATTGACTTGAACAAGTCAGGAAAATCACCTGAAGCCATTTCAAAGCAGCTGCAGATCCCAAAATAATTTGTTCAAACAATTGTCTGTAAGTATGAAGTGTATATACAGTTGTCTCACGTCCATAGTCAGAAGGAAACTGTAAGCTATCACCTGCTGCTATGAGACAATTGGTCAGAAAGGTCAAAAGTCAACCAAGAATCTCCAAAAAGCAGGTCTGCAATGAATTAGAAGCTGCTGGAGCACAGGTGTCAGTGTCCAGTCACAGTTGTGCCTTAAATTGCCATGAGTTGAGAAGCTGCTGCTCCCTCTAGAAACAGCAGCTTAAGGCTCAACTGAAGTTTGCTGCTGATCACTGGACAAAGAAAAGGCCATCTGGAGGAAAGTTCTCAGGTCAGATGAAAGAAAAATTGAGCTATCTGGCCACAATGACCAGAAATATGTTTGGAGGACAGAAGTTGAGGCCCAAACATACAGTCAAGCATGGGGGCCACAGTATTATTCTCTGGGGCTCTTTTGGTGCCAGCTGGAGCTTTACACAAAATAAATGGAATAACGAAAAAGGAGGATTACCTCCACAATCATCAGAAAATAAACTAAAACCGCTAGCCAGAAGGTTGGGTCTTGGACACATCAAAAGTGTTGAAGAAATGGCAAAATCAGGCTACAATGTTTTGTACTGGCCTTCGCAATGTCCTGACTTGAACCCCTTCAACAATCTGTGGACTGTGCTGAAGACACAAGTCTGTGTCAGAAAGCTAACTTAGTTTAACTGTACCAATTCTGTCAAGAGGAGTGGTCAATAATACAACCAGAAGCTTGGCAAAAGCCTGTAGACGGCTACCAAAGGGGATTAACTGAGGTGAAAATGGCCAAGGGACATTTAACCAAATGTTAGCATTGCTGTATGTATATTTCTGACCCAGCAGATTCTATCATGTATTATTTCCAGAATATCTATAACATATCTGTGACAGAACCAAAATCCATGATTGTTTTTGTGATAAAGATACATGTGTCTGAATGATTCAATGAGACATAATTCAGAGTTCTAGGAGTCACTGGAAACTCAAGACTGCCATGATATACATGGTCTTTACAAGTGTGTGTAAACTCTGGTTCACGACTGTATATCACAGCCAACATGATGGTACAATTGGGGAAAAAAGTGCTCCATCACACCGCCACGATACTTTTTGTACCAATTACACAGAAGAATGAGATCGCAAGAGAAAAGAGGGGGTGTGCAGCTGAGAGGTGGCGGGGCTTTCTGAACAGTGGCACAGTGCTAAGATGGTCAAGTTCCCATGCTAGCTTGTGTTTACCCTAGGCTATTTCTGCACACACTCACACACACAGAGTTTGTCCTATCGTACCCCCTCCTTGTAATTTCTCATCCCTCTCCTCCCCACCCATCTACTCCCCCTTACTCCTCTCTCACTCCCCTTTCTTTCCCCCTCTAGAGTCCGGGAGGGTTATGTGAACGGCCAGGGAGGAGCGCTGAGAAAAAGACGAGAAGAGTGTGAAAGAGGAGAGAGATGTTGTGGGGTCATCACTGAGTCATCATATTCCCTGGTAAGGCTGACTGCATGGTACATACTGGTGAGAGGGGGGTGAAGTTTGCCCATTCCAAGGAACAAGTGTATTTATCTGTGTGTGCATGGGGGTGGCATGCATGTATGTTTCTTTGTGCCTGTATGTTTTAAGATCTGTTAATGGTACATTTCATATACTTTTCTATAAATATAACTATTTTACAGAGTGTCTTTTCATTTCCTCTTTAAAATGCAGCCTTTAGCTTGTCAGCTACTACTTCAACCTTTTTAACTGCATTCTACCTCTACACTTATCCCTGTCCTCAAAAAACTACAGTCATATACTTCAGTGTTTTAACTAATAAACTAATAACTAATAAACCCTATTTAAGTATTTGTGTCAAATATTACAAAAGGTCAAACTTTAATCAAGTTAATACTGCTTTGGTTTCAAAGACTAGAAAACTATATAAATAATTAATGTATTTATTTATTTGATTTATCCTTTATTTAACTAGGGAGTCCCTTGAGTTTAAAAATCTCTTTGCCGAGGGAGACCTGGCCAAGATAGCACGCCACTACAGAGGTTATAAACTGGTCACAGTTTAAAAACATGAAAACAAAAATAAGCTGACACTGAACGCCACGTTAAGAACCAGCTTAGTGCTGAATACTAGTGATTCAAATGCTCTTACTTACAAGAAATTGTCACCAAAATCCCTACATCTATCACAGCTAAATATTGCTATTATTACTTTAATGTAATGGAGTCATCTGTATCTTTCTAATGAAAAATAATACTTTACATATCCAGAATGTAATCATAATTCTAGTTCAAGATATCTTTAATTTCTTTAAATTCCCGACATCTACATTGTCTTTTTAAGATATCTTAAATTAAGTTTGAACTAGTCAGACTGATGTAAGTATCTCAAAGTGGAATTCTGCCAAATCAAAATGTAATTACAGATATCAGAGCTTTTTCAAGGTGAAATGATGTCGCAGGTATTTCTAATAACATCTGATGCTACAGCAAATGAGAGGCCGAGGTAGAGGCAGCTCACTTTTTAAACATCTTACAGCACTGCCGTTTTACCTCCATGTCACAGCCGCCTGAGGTCAAAGTTCCAGTAAATTTCAACCACAAGTCTCTAATGAATGATGTTCTTGTTCTCTACAAATTCCTTACTGATGACCTCTCCCTATTTCACAGCATTTACTAAGATTGTTATCCACCACAGCAACCGCTGTTACTTCCACTAACACTGTTCACATGTTTTGCTGGGCCGATATCCAATGAGAAGCCTCGCATGAGCAGCATCACGCACAACAATTTGGACTAGTCATAACAACATTGTTGACATCGTAATTTATATCCTGATATTCAGACTCAACTAACAACTCGCCATAGATATAAAGATCTCAGCCACTTTGACAAGGACCTAAATCATCATTGCCAGGCGACCAGGTTGGAGCATCTCCAAAACAGCAAGGCTTGTGGCGTCTTCTCGTTAGCAGTGGTTAGTACCTTTAAACTGCAGCCCAGGGAATCAGCGACACCATGTTGGGGGTGTGCTGTCTGATCCACAGTGGCTCACGTTTTACAGTACTTAAAAGATGCCGTCAGAGATCTTGCACAGTTTGGGCTTCAGTGATTCAGAGCTGCTTTTCTGCGATACCAGTGAATACCAGACTGGGGTGGTTATAATGTTTGTGGTCATCAGTGTAACACAGGCCTGCATCCCGAAGTCAGAGCATATAGCAGCGTTAACAGGTGGACACAAATACGAGAGGACTCTTCCAGTGACTCAAACTACAAAACCACATGCAAATGAGTGCATGTAACTGTGTGCTGTAACAGTCACATTAGTGTTCTGTCACACATGTGAGTGGATGTTCTCAAAAACACAGCATGAAACTGATCTATGTGTCTGTAAGTTTATTAGTTCAAAGAACCAAAATAGAACCTCAAAGATAAAACCTGCCAACAGAATTTAAATATAAAAAAAATATATATTTAAATTGTCGAAACATATTCAAGGAAGAATCATTTTTCCAACAAAACACAAACATGAGTGGAAGTTAGTTTTATATGGGCTTAATTTTAAGAGACAAGGTTGGCTTTACTGAAGTGGCTGTGTTGTTTCAAACATCCCCTCTTTTTATGACTTTCTGAGACACACTGCGCACTATCATCCCCATCACATCGCTGTCCTCTTTCTCTCTTTTTTCAGCTTTCTTTCCCTTTCATCTCTTCGCCTTCTCCTCCTCTCAGCCTGCCCAAATATCTGTGTGGCCTGGCTTTGCCTCTCAACAGTAACTCAACCCATAAACAAACTGCCTTACATGTTGTAATCACAAACCCCAAACTGCCAGACATTAAAAGGGCCACGTTTCATCCCGCTACAAAAAAACAGAGAAAGAAGAGGAGAAAAAAAGAAATAGAGCTCCAATGTTTGAGCCTGCTCCTCTTGACAGATGCGGTGTATAGTATCAGTTTGCTAAAGTGCGACTGGGAGGAGAGATAGATAGTGATGGAAGAAGAGCATATCTTTGAGGAGTTCCACATTGCCTTGTGCTGATCAAAGTGCTCTGCAGCCTTTGTGGCTAATTGTGGGGATTATCTGTAAGTGCTTGGAAAAGACCAGCCTCGTTTTATGGGGCCGGTGTCCCACACACTCACACGCACACACAAACACACACACAGAGTCTTGGCATATGCTACTGCATCCACTAATCTGTGAGGAAATGCACAACTGACCTCAGATGAATAATTTAATTTTTTTGTGTATTTGTAGAGCAAGACAGTGATAGAAAATAGGACTGCACAGCAGACTGAGGAGTGAAATATTGGTTTAAAAGTGGGAAGCACTCCAGGAGACATGAAAAATCAGACATGAGGCGTTTACACACACACACAAAGGCAGAGGCAGACATATCCTGTCGTGTTGATCTAGTTTCAAGGACAGTGGCGAGACTGGAAGGTTTGGAGTGCCAAACGACTTGTCAGTGTCAGTTGTAAAGCTGCCTCCCCTAAAGCCACTTCCCCCTGCTGACACACACATACACACACACACACATACACACATACACACACACACACACACACACACACACATACACACACACACACACATACACACATACACACACACACACACACACACACAGGCTTGAAACTGTGGTCAGCTGAGCGGATCCTAAGTGAGGTCAGGAGTAGTTTGGAAACACACGCACACAGCTCACAAAGAGACTTTCTTTCTAGGGTTTATGAGTCTTCTCTATAGTTTGCCTGACCACAAACACACACGCTGACACACACACGTACATTTACACATGGGCAGACGCACAAAAAAACTCACACAAAGCTGATATAGCGGATATGGTTTTGTGAGGGGGAGAAGGGTGTATGGTCGGCGTCAGGTCCAAGCAATTATCCAAGTGTCCAAACCTCTTTCAGGCAGCCACGATGGAGCCAGACACAGCTCACACACACACGCACACACACACATGCACACACACACTCACTCACTCACACAGACACCAACACAACTCTCAACTCCAACCTAGGGATTTGCCCAGGATAATTCCACTTCTATTCACCATGAGAGGTTTTACAAGGTTAGGTCCAAAATCTCTGAGCCACTGGTAACTACAAGCGGACTACCAGCTGGCCCTTGGCCTCCAGCCTCAAAGCTCAAGTGCTTGATTCTGGCCCAATGAATGGCCTTTTGGGCTCAGAGCCCTGAAGAACTTTCCAATAAGACGAGCAGAGAAGACAATGACAAGCAGCTAATCTTGTCTTTATGCAGCCTTTGTCTGTGAGTGGGGGGCACTTGTAAAGGCGGTGCTCAGGTAAGGCAGTGTGTCAAAGGTTAAGCTGGGAGATTCAGACTTGCACACACAAGTTAATTAAAGTTTGTCTAAGGGGGTGAGAGTGTCTCTCAAGGAGGCTGCCAGCGTCTGAGGGCTCGCCTGAGAAAGGAATGCCGTCGACTTCAAAGTTTGACGACTGCTGCTGAGTTGTTTTCAGTAAGCACGGATAAGACTGGAGCAGAAATCTGAACTGTTAATGAACAATTGTCTGCTACTAAAGTCTGGCTGCGCAGGTGGAAGAGTGCATTTAGGGTGAGTGGATCAATTTTAGGAATTATTGTTCCTATTTGCAACAAATGCACATACACAAGTATACACAGTGACTACTGTAAGACAAGGACAAAATTTACCACAGCATGTCCTCTAAATGACCATCACCATATAGTACGGAACATCTTTTCAATTTGCCGAATGCTGTGCAAAGACTTTATACTAGAGCATAAATGGGTTGTTGATGTACAGCCACATAATCTGCAGCATTTTTTTAAATGATCAATAATTTCTGTAATTTTTCAAGCAAATACGCCTATATTTTTTATTTTATTCAGGACGGTTGGAAACTGTAATGAGGAGTTTTCATTACTTTATGACATTTTGAAATAGCAACGACAATGATAAATTAAAAGGACTGAGACGGGGGACAATCCAGGCTTCTTTTTTTTTTGATGGATCAGCTATGAAACCAGATGCTGGCTGCTCAGTGGAGCTCCAGAGTTGCGAGTGAGCGTCCTGCCAAAAACACAGAACTAGGTAGTAGCTTTAATTAATCCTATGCAGAGCTGTGTAATGCCTAAAGCATGTCTTTTATGCATCTGATTTGATGACAGTTTGCAGGTGGAAAACTGTACAACTTTTGTAATTTGCTGACGGGCTTGCTTGTGTTTTATGCACACATCATATTCTGAATATCATAAATACAAGGACTCTAGTGTGCAGTCAGTGCCAATGACACCGTATATTAAAATGGATTAGTATAAATGCAATATTGGAACAGTTAAACAAACTTGTTCAATAAAAACTAAAAAAACTTTCTAAACATATTCATCCCCTACAGTTTTCACCTGTTCACTAACATCTGATGGCACTTTCAGCCTTCAGCGTCAACACTGTGGGTTTTTAGCAAAAAACTAGGTTGGGTCACTTGAAAAGGAATGGTAAAAAAAAATTGGAACAAAAGAGTGAATGAAGAAACAGACAGCAGACGTGTAGAAGAGGAAGAGAATAACCTCGGGAGGGATATAAAAAGAGAGTAGTCTGGAGAAAGGGATTGAGAGGAAGGAAGGAGGAAAAGGAGGAGAGAAGATGAGCAGACAGTGTCCTTTATGTATTGGCTGAGTGTCTCCCAGGGCTTTTGTAATGCTTTATACAGACCCACTTTCCAAGGTCGCCGCACGGCTGCCTTCCCCAGCTGTTTTCATATTCAGTTTCGGCCTCGTTTCTCTCCCTCCTGTGTGATTTTTTTTTCTCTTTTTTATCTGTGACTGTAGGGCAGATTATTACCATGGGGAAACAGATTACCCGCAGAAAAAGACAACAAAAAGACAACGTAAATGAGAGGCTGCCAAGATTTTAATCCTGATTATGATGGGGGAGGTGGGCATACATATATTCATACAAATGCACAACTACACATTTACATCCTCTATAAGTTATCATCTAAAAACTGGACAAAAGCAATGTTCTTGTCGTACAAGACATTTTCTGATCTCAGCAGTGATCTGTCATGTAACTGAGGGCGAAAGTCTCGCCAGAGTCAAGGGGAGATGAAGAGGGAAAGGGTGCGATGCAGACCAGACAGGAGGTCTCAGAGCCAGGCTGGAGGGCTGATCAGAGTGCCTTCCATTAGCCTGCAGGGCTAACAGCAGGGTTAATGAGCAGTAGTGTTAGCTTAGCAGGAGGTGCTAACAAGAGGCCCAACAGGAAGGCCCACAGGAAAGGATATTGGCCACACAGGAACGGCCCATTGCCACAGTCACACTGCATCAGTGCCACAATCACACTGGTTATATGACCTCAGCATTCAACATGTCTTTCCATGCTCAATTCTTACTTTCTGCTTAAAATGCAAAAACAAACTGATCCCTCATGTACTACAGATTAGTTCCATGTAAAGAGAAACTTTACAGTGGGAGAACTGGTGTGTCTTTACATCTCTGATACACCTGTCACCTGGCTGACAACCGGAACTCCTGTCCTGTAGCTTTGTATCCCAAAAGTACATTCTTACACATCTACATGCATTCCGAATAATGTTTTTAGGGAAATTACTTTTTTGCTTTTTTACTTTTTTATGTCAATTCATACAAATGCGTCAATCAATTCCACGTATCCTTGCCATTTATGTAATTGCCTAATATCGGTCCTTTTCAGCCAACAAACCATATATTACATGGTGTGGGATCTGTCACCCTGGTAACCAAGAAAATTAAGGAGAAGCTTCAAACATGTTGTGAAATGGTATTTTAATCTGTACCATATTTTCCTAAACCTTACCACACAGTTTTGGTGCCTAAACGTAACAAAACAATAAAAAAGGAATTTTGGCCTAAGAATGATGAGACTCAGGTCTCCTGGATATAAGTCCTGTTTCTGACATGTACCTACACTCTCCTTACACTGAGTTTGTGGCTCTTGGAAGCCTTGGAAGTCCAACTCTTTCCTACCAACTGACAATCTTTTGGGGAGAAAATTTTTTTTGTTGTTAAACAATTTTTACCTTCAGATTAAAACAATGCAGTTCAGTTGTATAAGACAACATGTGGTTACTGCTGTCTAATTTGCCCACGCACTTGCTGTATGATCAGGTGTCCCTCGGAAGTAAGTTCAAACTGGATGATTTTGGAGCACTTTTTATGTTCAGTGCCAACATTTATTGCTAGTGCAGAAAGTAGTGTCCTTTACTACAACAGAGCAACGTACTCTTGGTTTCAGTTTTGTCAGCATGTGGAGGCATATTGACACATCCCAGTGATGCTCACAGTCCATGTGGTAATAAAGTCTGGGCAGCAAAGATGTCTGTCCAGACCCTTGGGTGGTGCAGAAATCTATGTCATGTGTAAAGTCTAATTTGAGCTCAAGGGTGTGGAGGTTAGGGTGGTGGACCATCATGTCTGAGGCTGGACGTTCCCATCACAGTTCACCATTTAATACTGACTTTGTTTTAACAGTGACATTTAACTGTAATATTCACAGTTGTCAAGGCAAACCAGGTCTGCTTCAATTGTGTTGCATAAAACCATTAATCAAATGTTTTACAATCATATGACTTTTCCAATAGTTTCACAACTGCAAAAAAATCACAATATTCCCAACATGATAACTATTGCTGCGCCACCCCTGCTTCACTTTATAAACACTACACAAACTAAAGAAAATGGCCTCAGTGTTGGATTGAGATTTGTATCTCTATTGTAAACACTTCTGTTCAAGTCAATGACAAGAAAAAGGTCTCCTTGCTACTCCTGTCCAGTGCCTGTGAGAGATGAACACCTATAGATTTGTGTTCCCTGTCAGAATGTCACGTACATGTGGCACAGATAACACAGGGATGACCCCGATGTGACCCCTTCTACCATCTGCTTTGGCTGGGCTAAGCCAGCAACTCAGCTCGCCTGCCTACACGGTTACTGACCCATTCCACATGCCAAAAACAAGACAGATGCCCCTGATACCCCAACTCCAGCCCCGCCCCACCCCCACCTCTCAATAGCATTTCAGCGCCTCTCCCCGTCGTCCAGACCAGACACCCTGACCTCCTCCATCTTCCTCCTCCTCCACTGCCGCTAGGCTAGCAGCTAGCCTCAGTCTGTGCGGAGACATATGCTGCGTGATGATGATATCAAAGTGCCACACACAGGTGGAGTTTACAGGTTGTGGATAAGCCGTATGGCATCGTGGGTATAAAAGGCCCTGGAACACTTAAGCAACATTCATAAAGGAACCTGTCACATACAGCCGAAACAGAATGAAAGACCTTTAAACGCATAGAGACATAAACTCATGCCTGCTTGTGCAGACACACACACAGACACACACACACACACACACAGGAGGCCACGGTCCATCCTCTGACCGGTCGGTGACCTGACAGCCCAGCAGCTGCTAGCTGTTTGATGTTTCACTCTAAGGATCACATTTCATTTCCAGACTCTCCAGCCAATAGCAGAAAGACAGAGAGACAGAGGGAGGCTCTTCTTCCTCTTTTTACCCTTTAGCAGCATAGTGCTGCTGACCAGACACTGCCAGGAACACCCTCACAACATGCATTAACCACAGTGTGAATGTGCTTTACATAAACTTCTTAGTAGTGAAGCCACTCTACACATGCAGGTTGAAAAGCAGCACTTCACAGTACACTTCCCTGTACGCCTCTGACTGAGAGCCTTGTTCATAATGTCATAATGCATTCACACATTAACAAAGTCAACTGACAATGGCACATCAGAGGGAAGTGTATGTGACCCTGCATGTGAGTCCCTGTGTTTGTGTCTGTGTGCGTATGAATGTGTGTGTGTGTGTGCGTGAAGCAGATGGAGAAAGGCTGGACATTAGACCCTCTGGCCTGATGACATGAAGTCATCACATGACAGCAGTGCTGAATACAGCCTTCAGAGACACACACACACACACACATACAATCTTGTTAAATCATCATGTCCAAGCACACATGAGTGAATGTCTTATTCAAAGCACTGAAAACACACAGCAAATTACGTTTCTCTCATCTGTTGTCACTTCTCAATATTATTTTCTTTTTTTCCTTGAAATCTACCTGAGTTTTCTATGTGTAAAGCATTTTCTAACACTAGTTTTGAAAGGTGCTATACAAACAGATGTACGACATTTTGTTTTATTGCTGTTACATATTTGTTAACTGTAGCTGGATTTTTATCATAAGCGAATTATGACATCACCTGCCATAGAATAGGGATGTCTTTATGTTCCTTTTAGGTATTTCTTGTGTTGTAATGTAGTTTAATGGCACATTTAATGTGTCTGCACTGTTTTCCTGCAATGGTGATCTAAGTGAACACAGACTTGGAGCACGCTGTGAGGAAACCTAAACAAGTCTTTAAGAGGCTCTTATTCGGCTTTGCACTACAAAAAAATAATCATTTAATAGCTTCATCTCATACATCCTAAATTACAATCTTTGCGATTTCGCTGCTTGCATTGTTATAAATTTCGAATTTGATTTAAAGTCAGTTCATTCAGTCCAAATACAAATACACAGACATTTTAGGGTACCAACCCTAACACCCCAATCTAACCTTTGAATCTAAAACCTGAAAAAATCTGCTCTTTACTGCCCCATAGCATAAAATGAGGTGGCTACTAATCCATTATCATGAAGTCACTGCTTTCCCCATCTTTGAAGATGGAACAAGGAGTAAAATGGAATCATGGAAAAGGAAAAATCACTTTCACCATGTTTATAACCAAAACCTTAAAATAACCAAAGGTCCTCTTGAGAAAAGCCTTCGCCTGACATGGTTCTGCTATGGTTGTATTTGTGTTGGAGAAATGACACCAATTTGACAGAAAAAAAGTTACAATTCTCCATGTCGGACCTTGTACGATGTCAGAGTGAATGTAATAGAAGAGTTGTGTCTTCACTCGTGTCCTTGTCTTTCCCTCTGCTGTTCAGAGTGGATCTGGCCTCTTAGTGTGTGGCCACTCAAGAGTGAGAAGAAGAAGAGAGACTGCCCCGGGCTAAAGGGCAGCTTTAGTCAGTTCACTCAGAATGAACACACACACACACACACACACACACACACATACACACACACACACACACACACACACGCACGCACACACACGTCAAGAGGGTCTCAAATAAGCATCTTTACCAGGAATTCAAGAAGAAGGAGGCTTCGGCGCCATGCGTGGCTGCTCACCCTCAACTGAACACACACACACACACACACACACACACACACACACACACACACACGCATACAGGCACATGTGTAGATGAATGTACTTGAGAAGCAGCCACAAACACAGAAAATACGCACAACCTCTTACATTCCACAATCACATAACAACTTATCGGGACCCTTTTTCTGCTAAAGGGTTGTGTACAGCACAGTGCATTCCTTCCTTTCTGATAGAAAGTGGGATAATCGTTCTTTGTTTGACGAGAAGGAGCTAACCAGTGGGCCTGACATGTAAGCTTATTACCTCCTTTAGCCTTCAGCCAACGCCGCGTACAGTACAGCTTTCCACACTAAAACTGCTCACTGGAGGTGTTGTGTCACATTGTGTCTGGAAGGAAGGTGGTAAGCAAGCTTACACGTAGAGTTCAAGGCCAGTTGAAAAGTGAAAGGAAGGTGGATGTGTCGACTGTGTTCAAAGTGGTTATTAATCACCTAAGAAATAGAAACTAAAACCATTTCACAACCTTCTGATAGCTTAAAATTTTAGACTGAGTATCACTGGAAAGGATTCGATGTAGGTGCCTATACAATACCTGTGTTTTGGTACCCAACTAGTAGTTTTTCAACATGTGACTAATGAGGAATGTGAACATAAAGTATTTTTCCACTGATACTGAGATTAGAAGTCCAAATTCTCCAAGCACACCCTACCCAAGATCTTACCACCTATCTACAGCGTTATATTTACCTTTTCCATTCCATCCTCTAGAGATTTTGTCCCCTGATATCATGGTGATCATGCTTTTTCTTTCTGCCATGCAATGACTTTAGTATTTTAGAAAAAAAAAACTATATATACTTGAACAGATAAATCAAAATCACCCTCAATACATCCAAAATGTGCATAATATATGTTCATGAAAAGTGTACCAAAGCCTTGGTAGTTGTCTTCATCTTAGTTTGTTCTGTCTGGGGGTCAACTTCAATCTGTTTGCATCTATTTGCATCTCTGACTGACTCTATAGGTACATTTGCTTTGCATTCAGCCTGGACTTACCTTAAGAAACCTGATTTCAAAGCAGGAAGAGTGCTCAGACCTCAGCCCAGAGGTTCAACACTCAGCCCTCAGTAGCCCAGACTATTTTTTAAACTTCTGAGTGTCTAAGCTCATAAGGATGGAATAACCCCGTCCTCTGCAGCAGCCTTTAGTAAGGAAGGGTAGATAGATTTTTATACAGGCAACAAGTCTTGTCTGAGGAAGACCTAAAATGGTATGAATTAGACTCAAAAGCTTTAAAAGCCTTTTGAAGACTTTCCTAAATGATTGTGATAAATGATTTTGTGTGTGAGAGCACAAGCATGTAGAAAAGGCAATAAAGGCAACTCAGGACGCATGCTCACACATAGTATTAACCTAACATGGACGTTTTGCCTTTGATAGTCTGTGACCTGTTTCTTTGGCCTGGCTTACCCTTCTCAACACCACCATAAACATGACAAGGCCTTGGGATCAAAGCTGTCTGGAACATCAGCCCCCTTACGTACAGAGTCAGACAGATATACAGATGCTGCTTTAACTCAGAGGAGGCTTTGTGTCTTTAACCAACCACCATCTGATTAGAGCTGGTGGTCCAGGAGTGTTTCCACATCACATTGCACTTTCTGGCAGAACTCCGCTCTGCTAAGAGGCACTAAAGGCCACAAGCTTTTCACCTGATTGCCACTGAGGGAAAACACTTCTGTGAAGATTAGCGTCTTTGTCCCAGTTCTGTGAATCCAAGCTGCTCGAAAAGGAACAGCGAAAGGAACTGTCTCATTTTCACAGCAACGTAACAGGCTAGACCTGCCTTGGGCCAGTCAGTGCAAAACATGATGATGAAGAACATTTCCCCGACAAGGTCAACAGAAGTCTGACTGATAGTAAAAAGGTAAATTTAAATCGAAAATAAGCCGTGCATTTCAGGTTTAAAAGGTAAAAAAGTGGACAACAGAGCGAAAAACTAACAATGTAGAATGCCTATAATGTAGTAATAATGTCAAACTTTTCCAAAAATGGTCACCATGTTAAGGTGAGTTTTTTTGTGGGTGTCGCTGATGGAGGAAATAAGCATGTTTCTGTTTTTGCGGTGTCTGTGCTCTCTGTACATTGTACTGTATTGTTTTTTTGTTGTTATTGTTTTTTCTTTCTTTGTGTTTTCCATGCCTTTTGTAAATGTGCCTGGACAGCGGGGGAGGGATGGGGTGGGTATATGTATGTGTATATGTATTTATGTTTTCTTTTGGTTTTGTATTTTATATAAATGTCATTTGCAATATAGAAAAAAGAAAGAATATGCTTTTGACCCAATGAGGGGGACGGTGTAAAATGGGGGAATATGTGTGCAGCCTGTGTACTGTATTCAAATGTCACCAAATGTTCAAAATACCTTGCACACCTCAATAAATACTTGATCACACAAAAAAAAGTTGAGTTTTTTTTGTTAATGTCATCCAGTATAAAGCAATCACAGGAGCCTGCAATGTCAGGATATTGGCTATGTTACCACATATTTTCCTATATGCCTGACATATATCTTGTTTTAATAATTCATTCAACAAATACTGATTAATTTACAGGAGAGTGACGATAGGTTCTCTCTGAATCCATCGCTGATCTGTTAAAGTGAAGAGGGATCAAATCAGAAGAATGATGCAAAGTCAACAGTGGAGCCAGTTGTGGTCTGAGGGGTGTGAACAGAGGAAAGAAGGGAAAAAGTGATGAGGATTTTGCATTTAAGCAGCAGGCAAGGCGCAGTTGAGAAGACATGATAGCTGAGTGCGACTGCTCCTGTGAAAGCCATTAGCCCACACTGCAGTGGTCCACAGCAAGCCATTCTCAGGTTTGCGTGCAAACTTGCATGTGTGTGTTTGTGAGAGTGTGCAGAAGAGCTGCTTTTACAGCCCCTGCTTACCAGTGAACCAGCTCAGCTGTATGACTGTGTTTGCCATAAGACTGAGAGAGTGAACCTTTCAGACATGAGAAACATCTGACCTTGAACTTTTGAACTCTCTCCTTTGAGATCTCGGTGAAGGGAACTTTTCTGCACATGCTAACAAAGACATTTAGGAGGCAGGACGATGTCATTTTGTAAAAAAATAGAAACACAGGCAACACAGGTCTTTTTATGTAAGAATATCTTTCTATATATTATATAATAAGTGATGTCACTGCAGAACTGCAGGGCTGTAGTCAAAATTTGTAAATGCTGTTTGTATTATCCTTTCCACTCCCACCGCTTGTTTCCTCTCTTTGCAAACATGCTATACATAAATTCACACAATACCTCACAAACACTAAAATGGCATAAACACAAACACAAATAACACAACGGTGCATCAGCATATGCACATTATGGCCCATTCACACTTTGTGTCTGCATGTCTGCAAAGGGCACATGTAACGTAAATTTTGTCATCCACCGAAGTCCATGAAGGTCTGCACAGACCCTCCTGCAGATGTCTGTGTGCAGCCCAAAATTTATGACCGCACATTGCACATACTGTACGTGTACACAGAAATACTTGTTAGGAAGAGAGATTTTACAGTTATCTACACTTTGATAATTTATCATTAAAAGAACTGTATTTGAAGTAGACACAGCCAGACTTTGGAGATGCTTTGATTTGTACATGCTTTCTACCAACAGTGACAAGAGTCACAAGTGATGTCATTACTGTGGGTGTGGGGTGCACTTTGGTGTTATTTCATCTGGTCACATATCTAGCATGCAACGCGTATGGAAAATATGGATGCATGGATGAGCATAAAGCACAAATACTTCTCTGCATACATCTTTAAAATAAAACAATTCAGGAAGATGGTAAATGAACTCATGGAGGGAGACTGTGGCTAGAAAAGATAAGAGGTTTTGCAGAAAACTGGAAAAGCTTCACTGTGTCTGTTTTATAGAGCACACCTTCTGTATATTGCCTTTGCTATTCCAGCAGTGCAGATCTTGTGTTTTTTAAAAGTGACACCTGCGACTTATTAGAAGAATGCAGCAAGTCAACCATGAGTAGAAGAGGTTATTTAGATGTGTTGACATCACAGCTCTGATGTTTTTCTCTGTATTTTCTGGCTATTTTGTTTAACTCTCTTTAGCTCTCTTTGTTTGCTATGGTATATTGCACCGTTTGCAGTTTGACTGACAAGGCATTTGATATATGATTGATTAGAATAAATGTCTTAACTTAAGCATACCTTAATAAATAAGTGCTTAAGAACTCAAAGTTTGCTTACTTAGAACAGAGGTGTCCAATCCTGGTCCTTGAGGGCCACTATCCAGCATGTTTTAGATGTTTCCCTCTTCCAACACACCTGATTCAAATGATCAGGATGGTTATCAGGCTTCTACAGAGCTTGATGATGAGCTGATCATTTGAGTCAGGTCTGTCGAAAGAGGGAAACATCTAAAACATGTGGCCCTCGAGGACCAAGATAGGACACCCCTGACTTAGAAGGTCTTCATGGGTTCACCCAGTTTCTAGTGACCACGACATGACCAGGGGCTCAAGCTGGGTTGTGTCTAAATTATATTTAGTCTGACTGCACTGGATACAGTTCAGTTGCTTTACAGCTGTTCTCAGATTTGATTGATCTCAGATCAATAAGGCTAATATCCAAACTGAACCCAACAAATTTGGTAGCTGTTTCTGGCACATTTAACTGCTGCCAGTGTTGTAGCTGTCGCTGTTTGGGTCTGTTCTTAGACAGATAAAGACTAATTATCCTCAGGTCTGGTCAGGTTTGGTCTGGCATGCATTTATGCAGGGTTTCACAATATTACATAGATAAAAACAAAAACAAAAAAGACAAAAAGTGTTTAAAAACCTGTATCTTGAGCTGCTTTTTAAAGTTTTTCTCCCCAGATTTTAAAGAATACTGCAGGATTATTTTTGTAGTTTTAGCCAAGAACTCCATTGATAACATTTCATTTATAAAGTTAATCACTCAGATCTTAGAACAGAGAGAAATGCATTGAAAGACGGAGGCAAACTCAAATTCAGACAATCAAAGAATAAACATGAAATTACGACTCAACTGTCCGTTGTAAACATCTATTCCAGTTTGTGCATGCTTTTCCTCTGCAACGAGGGATAATAACTGACATTTCAGGAGTGCTCACTTTCATTTTTACCTCCAAACAGTAGCTTAGATGAGCAAGCTTAACTTCTTGGCCACTTATATTTTGAGTAAGTTGCTTTAAAGGCAATTCAACAACAATATTATGAGGGGAAATGTAGGATCCTTTTTCTGAAGACGTATTTGGCAAGGTCATTGTTGAATTTAAAGACACAATTTATGGCCAAAAACTACTAAAACAGAACCAGAGAGAATGAAACTGATGCATGTATTTTACCCAGTCCAGACAACAAGGGACACATGCAACAGGAACACACACACTTTGAGGCTGTGGACAGGTCCAGCAACACCTCAGGGACTGTGATCCCACCTTTTCTTCCAGTGCGATGCCACTTGGGTAAAGGGTGAGAAAGGAGGAGGGAGAGATGCTATAGAGCTAAGTGCCTAGGTGTTAGCTCTCTGCCTGAAGACATAAAGTAGCACTCTGGGAGTCTGGGACTCCAACTCCCAAAGAGCTTCTGACACAAAATGGACACCTCAGTCTCAGAATGCCACTCCACATTTAGAAGGAAAAAGGTCAGCCATCACAGCTTTTTTTGCACAGAAAAAAATTCCAGCTGGACACATGAGGTTGATGGTTCATTTTTCTTCCTCTTTGTGTGTTTTGGTAGTGTTTTAGGAATCACCCTTTGCTGTGGCTGCTTGTCCTACCTGAGCTTCATCAAGGTTCCCTCACCTTCCCTCTAACTCTGTGACAACTCATTCACCTGCAGGGTCTAAAGTGTCTCTCTCCTCTCCTGACTTTGTCACTTTCTTTCTTTACTTGTCATCTCCAGTAGACCTTTGTCACGGCAGACATTTTGACTTATCAAGGCAGCAAAAGCACAGCTGGTATGAGTTTTGTTCAAAAGGGCTCTTGTCCTATCACGTGTCCTGGTGAGCCGTGGTTATGAATCCAGTACCAAAATCCCTAAAGCAAATGACCTAAGTGGAACGCTGTTGTGTTTGGTGTTATCAATTACGCTTTGACACGTCAACCAGCCTGCTGTGAAAAGGTTTGATTTTGCAGTTTTTCTGATGTTGCTACTATGCTGGTATATGATGAAGGAGCTCATTTTTCTGCTGGTGTTGAACTTGTGAGGGTCTGCATCTGCACTTAAGCAAGTCCCAGACCTTCCACTTCCTAGTGGAATCAAAAACAGGGCTACCGGCACTGCCAAGCACCAGAAAGCATTTGCTAAGTACAAACCATCTCAATTGATGTTGCTGATGTTGCACAGCTTGACACCTTTCGAGTCTAAGTCTTGGCAGCTGAGGCCAGATGAATTTACAATGACAGGCGACATGTCTACTCTGCAGTCTTTAAGTCTTTTAACAGGAAAATGACTGCACCGTATGTGACGACTCATTCATTGGGGGTCAACCTGAATTTTGAGATCTGAAGCACATCAGCCAAATTTCTACATCCAAAATTTCACTTCACATTGGTTTAAGATAAAATGGCACCCTCATACTAAAACACCCTTGCTGACACAAGGAGGGTGGCACCTTGTTCAAGGAGACTGTTTATCTGTGTATCACTTCCCTGCAGCCTCTCATCTTAATGCTGCATTCTTCCTCCTCACAGTTCTGAACCTCTTTCTTCCCCACAGCTAATGCTGTGGCTGGATCCATTAGCTCACTAGCGTTAATGCTGCAGATTAATGGAGGCTCAGAGTCACAGGGTAAGCGAGGGGCCAGACAACATACACACACCTTATCCCACTAGCGCCCACTGGGCTAGCTAGGGTGGCCCTCGTGATAATCAACACAACCTTAGCTTTTCCTCACACACACTCCCAGCTTCATTGGTGCTGTAAATCTGGCCAGCAGGCCATGGAGGGCCAGCAGGGAGTTAATGGCTGCCTCATAAAACCCTGAGGAGCGAGGTCAGGACTGCAGCCGAGATGCCTGATGCCCTAAATGAGAAGCATGTGGGGGGGTCAGGAGGACAGGGTGCGGTAGGGGTGAAGGTGCTCCCATGCGTAGCCAACACTTCCAACAAGGGAAAGGGTGAAATTTTACATTCAGGTCTTATGGAATGACCCACAGTACAACTTGACCGCAAGGAGCAACAACTGTAGTCAGGGATCTCTAAGATGAAGGAAAGATTTTTTGGAACTTTGTTTTTCCTCATCAGGATTTCCAAGTTTTCAAACAAATGTATTTACCAAGGATTTACTGATATAAACCAGCAGCTTAAATTGTGTACTCATTCCCTAGAAAGCTGGGCAAAAGTGATCATACAGAGGAACTAACTATGGATGACAACGGGTGAAAACATTTGCTGCAAAACCTACTTGAAATATTTTAACTGAATACCATATGTCATATTGAAAACCCGCCTAGCCTAGTGAAAGCTTTGCTGGCAAAGTTCCAACACCAACCTGTCATAGATAAAAAACATTGGTCAGGTGACATGTCCTTCGTCTGGAGTGTTTTCAGAACAAAGGTGGACTTGATGAAATGGTCTCACAGCCTTGACACAACTGTCAAAAATACTCTCATCATAACAGAGAGATTATGATGACAATTAAATCTCTCTCGATGCCGCCTTCTGGATGCCTGATCGCTTCGGATCTCAGAAGCTAAGTGAGGTTGGGCCTGGTCAGTACCTGAATGAGGGACCATGAGGGAACACCAGGAAGCCTGGGTGAATGCAGTGTGAGAGTGAGTGACTGGTGGTGGTTGGAGGGGCCGATGGAGCAGACTGGCAGCCTGGCCTCCATCAGTCTACCCCAGGACAGCTGTAGCTACATACATAGCTTACCACCATGGAGTATGGAGTGAATGAATAATGCAATGTAAAGCGTCTTTGAGTGTCTAGAAAAGTGCTATATAAAACCAATGCATTATTATTATTATTATTATTATTACTGTGCAAGATTAAAACTTCATTTTGCATTTGTTTATTCACTCAGCAATTGGTCAGTCAGGTATTATCATGTAATCTACGTCTAGAACTTAATAAAGATGTCAAATTTCTAAAGGTCATCAAAATCACTTTATTCTACATGCCTAATTTAAAAATTGACCAAAAATGAAGCACTTGCACTAGATACTGTTAAAAAATAAAGAGTTGGGTTAGTGTTAGGGTTGGTTGTTGGCACAACCAAGACTCCATGACTGACTCAGTTGTGACTGACATTTAGGATGAAGTGCAGGTTGTGTTTACACAGCATAAAGACGAAAGGTATGGAAGCAAATTAAAAATAGAAGTAGTAATAGAATACCTAAGTATGTAGATCCACTCTTTTTTTCCAGTACTGGTAAAACATGTGCACACTTGGTAAATTGTTGTGTATGCTCATTTCAGTTTTTCTCTTATTTATGAAATAAATAATAAAAGAAATGAAATTTTCATTTTTTCAGTTTTTATGACTAATGTGTGATAACTTCATTTTACTGCACAAAATATATTTATAATATTTGTGAGCATGGCAGGGCTGTTTCCATGAAGATGTAGAGGTTTAAACATTGTCCCAAAAAAAGAAGCAGTGCAAAAACTTTGTTTCAAATAGTTAGAAAAAAGACAAATAATTTTGAAATGGATGGCAGTTTTTGATCACCTATGTGAACTGTTCCAAAAAAGTATTTGTATTAGTATCCCTAGGGCTGGCTATTAGTGTCACCCTGTGACAGCTGAAATTAACTGCATTTCTGTTTTCTACCATAATGCTTCTTCTACATTCTCCTGTTTATAACCCGGACACTTGGGTGAACAATAGTTTCAAGAAGTGACGTGTTATTTGCTATGCAAATGTGGATGAAGTATCATCTTAATTTAAACAAATGACAGTTTGTCCAGCCAAATGTCCAGCAGGATCCTCAGTGTCACTGCAGAGCTGTAGTTTTACTGAGCTCCATGTGGCCTCAGGGACTCCCATCTTATCAGCTGAAGGCCTTCGCTGCTTTAGCGCCAGCCTCTGTCATACACAGCTCTTCAGTTCAAAGACAACACTGCATGGGAGATCAAAGCATGGCCAATCTTGTATGCACACTCACTGCACTAACACACAGTACATATGATAACACGTTCATAATCTCAGTCACACACTCGCAAACTCACTGGCTCCGACCACACGTGCCCCTGGCATTGATCAAAGGGAGGAATGTGATAGATAGAGGGGAGATAAGGGGGGAGAGGGAGCAAGAGAGAGGAGTTGGTTGTCTCACTTCAGTAATCAGGCTGCTGTGTGTGGCAATAACCGAAGATAAGAGTGGGACACAGTTACAGTTTGCACACATATAACCACATTCCATGCAGTGCTGGAACAGTGACTATACATTCAAACACACTAAGCACACAAACCCTGCATACACTTCTTTTGCTGTACTTGTTGATAAATCCTTACCAAAGGTGAAGTTTACAGTGATGTACTTCATTTGTCAGTGCCTTTAAATGATCTGACATAATTCTTTTTTAGCAAGATCATGTTCATACAAAACTGCATCAATGCTTGTCTTGGGAAGACAGTATCACAGACTTGCACAGGGTTAACAAAAGCACTGCAAACAAACTTATTTTAGCCTCAGTGACAAAATAAAGTGTAGTTCCCATTGTTTTCAGACTGTAAAAGAGTGCTTCCCAGTGGACAGCTTTTAGTATGAGGCAGCAGCGTTCAGAGTTCATGATGGTTAAACTTTTTCAATGTGCCACCATGTTGCAAACTATGACCACAGCAAGCAAAAAAAGTATAGCAAGGTCTATGATAAGGCAGCTCATTTCATTTTTTTTCTAGCATGGAAGAGGCAGATGAACAAAGAAAAATGGCTTTGTAGCAGCAAAAAGTGTAATTGTCCAGACAACAACAGCATTTATGAAACTAATGGACAAAATAACTATAATAATCACAGGTAGACAGGTGACAGTGGTCAGCGGCAGCCTGTGGAGTGTAGCCTGACAGACGTGCAGTGATGGTGTTGTTCCCTTCTGCCACTGATTCAACACACTGAAATCCTTGAAAAACACTCACTGACTGCATCTATTGTCCTACTCAAAGCTAAAGATGACAGCGTGCTTATAATGAGGCCAAACCTCCCTGAAATGGACTCAGTATGTAAACGTCCTGCAGTTTCGGTCTATATTTGTTTATTGACACTCCACACCAATGAGTGCACACAAAGGTTACAGAGGTAACTGAACCTAGTGAAGTCAGAAACAGTGGTGATCAAAGCTCAGAGAGCAAAAATAACATCTGTGGTCAAAATGAAAAAGGCGACTGTGGGATGCCAGAGGCCCTGATTGTATAGTGGTCTTGTGCACCAAGCTTTTAACTGGCGGACTGTGTATTTCTTTGCTGCTTTGGTGTTGTATTTCACAAAGATGAGGATTAAGGCCAACAAATCAATATTTCCAAACCTAAAATTAGGAGAAAGAAAAAGTCAGACTATAAAAAAACATGACATTCACATTATTCTGACATTTATGTTTAGAATTTAGACAATGATCCAACAACACTGCCTTTATTCTCAGAAATGTGTGACTAAGCTAAAAACCTATGAATGTACTTGCTGTCAATGCTACCAAACATTTCATAAGTCACACTGGTGCACCTGATATTTAGCAGGTCTGTCTGTGTGTGCCTCTGGGTGCCTTGCTTAGGTAGATAAAACCGTTTGGGATCAACTAAGGTAAACCTGACATTAGAACCCTTATTATATTCATTTCAAAGCCATTTTTTGATATACACCTTTTTGACTTGTTGCGCTCCAGTATCTGTGTGGAGACTAGAGGCGTCTGCACGTGAGCCATTTATCAAGCATCTGTAAATCGCAGTGCCTACCAGTGGTCTGCATGTAAGGCGTTAAGGGAATGTCAGTGAATTGCAGCTTCAGAAAGCAACCTGGGCTACACTCTCGCCCTCTAAACTCTGAGTCTCTGCATGCACATCGATCAAGCTGTACCATTCACCACGGGAAAAACTGAGATGGAATAAAACAGCCGACATTATGCATTATATTTACTGCAAAGACTGCAGCCAAAGCATGACTGCGAGAAGTGCTTTTGTTGTGAGAGCATTGATGTTCTGAGTAGAAATGTTAAAAAAGTAAAATGTCTGCAAGAAACTCATCCTGTGCCATGGCAGGTGTGTTGTTGGCAGAGCTCATCTCATTTTCTTACACTGATGTGAATGCTGAAAAAAGGCTCCAACACATTCAATGATCTGATACAAGTTTCTGTCTCATCTGAACAGCAGATAAACTTTTCAGTACAAAAACACTGACTTTGTCATGTAGCTTTGCATACGGTAGACACTAGCCGTTGATCTGGGGACACGTGGCAACACACATAACATTGGCACACATCGATGTCCTGCATGAATTAATTAGTATTTGTCTGCATTTTTGTCCTTTTTCCACTGGACTCTGGGATTGATTTCCAAACTAATCTCAAAACTAATTATTTTTTGAGTGGCGCAAATGTTTTCCTGTCCTTTAATAATGTCACATTCTTTTTAAAGCTAATAATAATTTAATTGGTACATGACAGACAAAGACACTGAAAACTTTAATTCTGGACAACTTCATGGCCAAGAGATCTCCTTCCACTTAACCTACAGGAGGGCAACGGTTTATCTGATGCATGGTAACCTTGACAACCTCATGTGATAAATTTATTTAACCAAGGAAATGAGAATTAATAACCAGGAAAAAAAGGGAAAATGCAGATATAGAGCTAAAAATATTGTTTTATCTGTTTACCCAATTAATGAATGAAATTACTAACAATTGAAAATTTGGCAACAATCTCTAGAATCATTGATAATGAGAAATAATCACTGCCACCCTGTACAGATGTTTCCCACACATGCAACACATCCACTTATGTGATACACTATATTGCCAAAAGTATTGGGAAACCCCTCCAAACAATTGAATTCAGGTGTTCCAATCACTTTGATGGCCACAGGTGTATAAAATCAAGCACCGAGGCATGCAGACTGCTTCTACAAACATTTGTGAAAGAATGGAAAAGGAACCCTTAACGCTAGATCATACCAAGACATTTTGGACAATTTCATGCTCCCAACTTTGTGGGAACAGTTTGGGGATGGCCCCTTTCTATTCCAACATGACTGCGCACCAGTGTACAAAGCAAGGTCAATACAGACATGGATGAGCCTGCACAGAGTCCTGACCTCAACCAGATAGAACACCTTTGGCATGAATTAGAGTGGAGACTGAGAGTCAGGCCTTGTGGTCCAACATCAGTGCCTGACCTCATAAGTGCACTTCTGGAAAGATGGTCAAAGATTCCCATAAACACACTCCTAAACCTTGTGGACAGCCTTACCAGAAGAGTTGAGACTGTTATAGGTGCAAACTCCATACTAAACCCAACAAATCAGAATGGGGTGTCATTAAAGTTCATGTCTGTGTAAAGGCAGATGTCCCAATACTTTTGGCCATACAGTGTAGTTCAGAACAGTAGTAGGCAGTCACACAGAGGTCAGCCCTGTGAACAACTGGACTGACTGGACCACTGAGTGTGTACAATCTGGAGACCAAAGCATTCGGCTACAAAAATGATTGAGTGGAGCAATCTTGTCCTGTTCTTCTTATGGATGAGCTGAATTTTCTGCCCTTACTGTTTTGCTATTATTATTTCTAGAACATTACTAATAGCTTTACAATTGTATCTCTTGAAAATACAAACATACGCACACTCGATACAAAAACTTAAGAGTCCTCATGTTCCCTCATTTTCTCCATCTTAGCTCTCACAAACACAGCACTCCTCCTCCTATATTCCCTGTCCGTGGGAGCCTGAACTAATCTCCCATCTGCCCCGGCTCCTGGTACACAGACTGCTTTCATTCCTAACGAGGGCCTGATGAATTTTCTTAAAGGCGGCGATGGGCCAAATTGGAGCTGATATGTCCCATCCGGCAGGGTGGATGGGGCCATAAGACGGAGCCTTGTCCTACTGCCATGTGACAGCCAAACCAGGCCAAAGTGAAAGAACCTATTAGCACTAACTGGTCAGTTTACTGTGTATTAGGGTTGCTTATTCCATTACCAAGCATGTGCGTGCGTGCGTGTGTGTGTGTGTGGGTGTTGAGGTTTGAGTATGATATAAGCCCCAAGGAGACAACTTCACTGTAGGTACTAAAGCCTGTGAGGGACAGTTGTGGTTGTTGCCACCAAGAAACAAAAGATTCATTGTGCTCTCAAAATGTGTGTGTATCCATGTAAGAAATGTGTGTGAATAAAGTGTGATAGGTAATGAAGTGTGTAAATGCAGTCTGAATATGTGTGTTGGAGGGATGTTTGAGTGAGGAGGTGTGTGACACGTGACTGTGTGTGTGTGACAGAGTAAGGTGAGGGAACGAGGGCATCAGATGAGTTCTCTGGATGGGTTGTTCTGACACACACATACACACAAGCCCAGTTTGAAGAGGGTAAGAGAGGGGGGCATGACGCGTCAAGCTGGAGCCATGACTCGGTTATGTGTGTGTGTTGTGTGAGCGCGAGGGGGCTGATCCCATTGTGTGTGTCAACAAGCCGTCCCATTCAGCGCCTGTGTGGCTAAACTCTGCTAATGAGCGTTGCCTCTGGCTGAGCCTAGCTAGCACGGCGCTCATCACGGCTAAACCCCTTCAACACACACACATTCTACAAAGCTGCAGCAAAGGGCTGGGGTGGGGGGCATGGTGAAGGAGACAGGGAGGTAGCAGAGTGTGTGAACAACATAGAGAAAAACAGACAGAAAAGGAAAGAATGAGTCAGGATGAGACCTCATCAAAAGAGGACACATTGCAGCTACAGTAATGTGACTGTTTTTATGTGTAAACATTCAAAAACAAAAGATATTCTGGAGTTTCCACTGGAAGCGACTCATGTCAGAGTGGAAAATCCTCCCATTAATAACACTTTCACATCACTGCTACACAAATCATGTACTCTAAAGGAATAATTATATTAACCAAACTATGCAATATCCATGATACTGGAGTTGGAGGAAGCTCTTTGGAATATATCACATCATGGTTTATGATATCATATCTTCTACCGAAACAACCAGTGACAAAATCTACTTAGAAGGTGTGAAGATACAGAAAAACTATGTGACAGTCACGCAACTCTGTTACCAGACAGAACATTGATATCAGATGACTCAAAGATAGACAACATCTCTGATATGTCTGCATGTGTGAAAACAACACAGAGAGAAATTCCTACATTAACCCTCTGAACCCTGAACAGTTTCTGCTGGTTTTGTCCTGCTATCACATTTTTGTTCATTGTGGACCTATTTTTCACTGCTATATAAAGTCCTGCACCTTTGTGGAAACAGCTCAACTATGGATAGAAGTAGAGAGAACTTAAAAATGTCTCCAGTAATAACTCTGGTGCTACCAAAAACAGCTGCCTCCATATACCACAGATGTTTGCTATTTACATTTTTTATTTGTTTCCATACCTGTCTTCTATCTGCTCAGCACAGCCTGAGGTTCAGCCAGAGAAGTTTGTTGTCACAGGACTGATGGCTGAATGAATGGCTTCATGGCTGAGCCAAGGACAGCCTAATTAGTCATAAATGGTTTATTTTTTAAAAGATCTTTGCCACATACATGCTCACATGTAAAATACCAGTTACAAACCCTGTTGCATGCATCAACTGCCATGAAATTTTCTTCAGGTACTTCACGTACCACCAAAAGTTCACGAGCTTTCATTTCTTAAAACCTAAAGTCCAGGAATTTTGGCAGTGGCTCCTCCAAGTCATAGTAATTTGTGCTCTACATCAGGATAGATGTCTAGGCCAGATGGAATTTTAACTCACTATGTCACAAGATGTAAACTCAAGATGGGGGCATGAAAGTCTGGAGAGCTAAGCATCTATCCTCCTCAAGCTTCATAGCATTACACTTCATATTTTTACCTAAAGCTCACAAAATTTGAATGTAATGCCTGTGGATACAAGGCTAATAAACTACATTTTAACTTACGACTGGGTGGCAGCATAAGCAAACTGTCAACGCAACATTTACACATCATCATCTATTGTAGATAATATTGCTCTGTAATTGCTTATTTAGACATCAAGCAATTACAGAGCAATATTATCATTCATTTTGCACAGTGGTTTTGGCCACCTGACACATCTAAGTCTAAGGGAAAAAAGGAAAAATAAAAGGGCCCAGATAACTCTTCACTGCATCTGTATCAAAACAAGGTGGAGTCAATGTAAAAAGCAAGATCAACAGAAAGGAAACAAAATGATAAAACCCAGGGAGGCTAGTCATATGAACCATTACACAGAAGTAAGGAAGACGGGAGCTAGGGGAGCTGAGGGTGAGAAAAGGAGGGCATGTCATCCTCCATCAGCACAACGAGCTCTCTCTATCTTTTTTTTTCTGTTCAACACTTTTTCTCCACCACCAGCAAGCTATTTCCAACCCACAGCGTGCCTGCAAGTGTGTGCGTTAGAGTGAGTGTGTGCTGGAGGTGAGGTTTGGGGCCGAGGCCATTAAAGCTCTGTTAAAACACTTCTGATGCTGTTGGCTGATGCTGAAGCAAAAGGAGAGTGAAAAAAAGAGAGGAAGTGAGACAGTGAGGGAAGGAGAGCACACTCAGTGGATATCTCGGCCCGCCCAGCAGTCCGCTGGCAGCCTGTCAATACTATGAGCACAGAGGTGCGAGATGAGTCAACAACCTAATTCTAACATCAAACTTTCATGGGCAGCAGAGGGGAAGAGCAGGCTGGAGAGAGAAGAGAGGTTTGCTGTTAACGCTTTCTCCATCACCTGACCTTCACTCCTCCAAACCTTTTAAAAACCCTTTAAAAACCGACCCCTTTTACACACTCCTGCATACATACAGTGCCAACATACAAACGCTGGGACACACGCAGCTGCACTTTTAAAGTTCTGACCTGCGGCTGAATTACATTTGGAGCGTTTTAGCAAGATATAATAGTGTCCCTCTCACTCTCTCTCACTGCCCCCACACTTTGCAGAAGCTCTCTCGCCCAGGCTGAGAGTGTGCCGCCGGCTTTATTTATTAAATATGGCCTGAGAGAAGAAGCAACTTGGGCGAGCTGAGAAACGGGTTTTAAGAGACTGGCTTTTAATGGCTTTCTGACACGCTGGGATGGTAGTGGTTCGGTGGCGGCTTGGAGGGGACACCTCTTGAGTGGCGAATGGTGTTTGTCCAAGCTTGTTGACCCACGGTGTTACTGTATGGAAACATCTTGTGGTCACCGGAGGGACGGGGAGCTTTGGATCATAGAGTAAAAGAAGAAGTGCTGCAGTGACTGTCAATGCAATTAGCAGAAGGACGACTAACATTACAAAGACAAGTCCAGGCTCCGAACTCTGCTGGGATCTTACTAGTTTGTCTGTGGAATAGAGTAAGATATTCTTTAAGTGTAGTACCAGATATATGTCACATAAAAATATTTTCTATCATTCAGACAAAGCTCTAGGTAGCTCTACACACGTGATTAGGGCACATTGATGTTGTTATTGTCCATTAATATGTTGATTTCTTTCTGAATTTTTCAACTAAAAAAAAATGTTTTGTTTTTGAAAGAAGCCAGAAAAGATTCAAACTTAAGAAGCAGGACTCAGACAGTTTAGACTTTTTTCCTTAAAAATCACTCAAAGTAAATAATTAATTATCACAATAGTTTGATCACTTATTTGTTAAAACTAATCCATTAATTGATCATATGAAATCTGTCACACTGGTTTATTTAACAACATATTTCAACACATTGTTATTATTCATTTGTAAATGAATGATTTTGTCTTCTCCACAATGACAATAGTGGAAAAACATCAACCAAAAAAGCTGTTATGTCAAAAATGAAGTGATTGAGTAAGTAATGTAATAAATGGAGCTTGACAGAGAGGCTTGAAGCCTGCTTATTTCCTCACCCCCACACATTAACTGTGCGTGTACAGTGGGCATGATTGTCAGACGCAGCTCCAGTTCTGATGCTCGTGAGTTGCTGTGGGAGGCCATTTCACACGCTGTCTGACCATCCGACAGGCTCTCCTGACTGTAGCACAGCAAAGCCTTTAGTAGTTAAAATGGGTCCAGCTCCAGTAACACTGCATCCTTAAATCCCTGTATTATTTCTCAATAGAAAATGTCCATCACAACCTCTCAGAGTCTTAGGTGGTGAGTTTGCTTGTTTCGGCGGTCGGCTCAAACTTACAATTCCATCTTCTGAGAAACTAGGACCAATGACTGTGAAGTATTTTGGCTTTACCAATTAGTAAGACCACTGACCAATAAAATATAAGATTTACAGATCAATAAATGTTGTGACTAATCAATGATGTTGTTAAGCTATAATAAAAAGGTTAGTAAAATGTGTCTAGTATTATTCTAAACCCAATATGCAGTCATGCTGATTTGACTGTATGTCTCTTTTTGACAAATACAGGCGCACAAGTAGAGAAGGTGTTAGAGATGAAGACAGTAAACAGGGATCTTGTCAGACTGACACAAGCAGCAGTACAGCAATGTCATTCTAATGCTCATAGTGTCTACTGACAGCTCTACTGATGCTGCTGCTGGTGACTGCTCTGTGCACCGAGGCTACTTGACCTGCGGGCTACAACACTGGTGAGAGGGCTTCATTATGCAGCATGGCAGGACCAATGGTGTCGATGAGCAGTTGCAAGGCAAGAGACATAACACTGGCACTTTACTGACCTACTGAGACTTGCTCAAAGCAAGGATTTGGGGAAAAGACTTGAGAGGGAACGATGATGATGTAGACAGAGAGATGCCAGTGGAAGTGGGTGGCAGTGCCCTCCCTCAGGTGGCAGTGCCAGCACAAGCGTGATACATCAAAGTTTAATCATCCTCAGGAAGAAATTGGGAAATGGTTCCAAACAGTGTTACACTTTCTGAGTTCTGCTACATGAAAAAAAAGCTTTGTTAAAGCAAAGATCTGTCCTGGGAGAGTGAACCTTTTTGATTAACACCCTCTGGTGTGCCCTTCTGCTGGGCTTCTGTGGAATAAAGGACCACAGTTCAGGTCTAGTAAAGAGTTAAATACCTTGGGTTCATTCATTAAAATCGTGATTGCTTCTGGTAGTATTTCAACATCAGACAAGATTGGAAAGAATCACAATGCTGAACAAGAAGGTGTTCAGTGGTGAAAAGGTCTCTTATTGAAGCTTTCCTCGAAGAGGATACTGTGTGCACTCATAAATCAAAGCATTTCTGCCTACAGTACAATCGCATGATGATCATATGGTGTTAATTTGTATCACATGCAGAGGCACAGTATTTTGTCCATTTTTACATAATACACTCCTGTGCCAGTGCTAGACTCCCCTTGTTTCTTTTCTGTGGATCCACTTTCTTGACACTGCTGCACTCTACTCCATAAAAAGATGAAGCTACATAAAAAATACAAAAACCTAAATAACCAATGAGGTACATTAATCACACACCAGACATACTATATGGACATGCTGAATAGTGATAATACAAAGAAAACGAACTGAGGTTAAGTAGGGAATTCAATTATTTATACCCACATAAAAATATCACTGAGCCCCATTTCATTGTTGCTGGTCTACAGCAGGGTTACACTCAGTCAGTGTCAGTCAGTGCCAGTCACTCTCATCTACTATTTATATGATGAAGGTTCTTGAACACAGTGACAATGGAGGATACTCCTTATTAGAGTTAGGATCATTTCACAGCTCAGATTGTTCAAGTATGAAGTAAGATCCTGACTAGTTTAACAAATTCATCTTTAAAAGTCTGAAAAGTCTGCTTTAGTGTCCTACTGTATCATGGCCTACATTCTTTTTTACACTATGCTTACTTTGGGGAAAATATTTCAAAGGCAAGAAAGTATAATTAGGTGCAATAAAACTGTCAAATTTACTAAACTGAGTATCAGCTAGTGGTCACCCTGCATGTATCAACGTATCGAGTAGGTCATCGAAAAATACTGAATTGTTCCAAACTATTCCATCGTGATATGTGATGCTGAGTCATGTTTAATCCTGATTTATAGACACTGAACTTCCCCACAACCAAGCTCAGACAGCTCAGCCACCACAACACTGTCAAAACCGTCACATTGCCAAGCTGAGGAACACACCCTGCTTGGTAAATCACATTCTCTGTGGTTGCAAATGTGCGGGAAAACGCTGACAGCCAACTCCATCTTGAAGCTCTAAAAGTTACTTTCCTTTGAAGGGCCAACTGTAAAACATCTTGTCGGGGCTCGTGGTTGGGGGTTTTGGCAAATGAGGATGACAGCAAGGCAAACAAACAAGTTTGGAGGGTTCCTTCAAATGCTCTCTGACGGCTGTGTGATGGGCAGGATGGGAGAGCAAAAAGGAGGGAGGGAGGGAGGATAGAGGAGGGGAGGGACAACATGGGAGGAAAGAGTGGGAGTGTTGACAGAACAGAGAGATGACTGGGAGTGGGCCTGAAAGTGTGAGATAGAGATGAAGAAATGGAAGGACTAATAGAGGACACAGATTAAATAGTAAATAAGAGCATGGGAGGTGTCAGGGCTAACACAACACTGGGACTATTTTTGGACAGAGGCAGCTGACATTGTTGCCAATATCCAGTTTGGTCATTTTAAGGCCAAAAATGTCAAGATATGATGCATTCAAAGCAAGATTACATCAGTAGTTAAGAGGAAATAATACAATTTTCTTGTTACAAAAGGCAACACCCTTAGTCAGTTCAGTGCACTGAGACATTCTGCTGCTACAGGCTTATGACTGGTAGCCTGACTCACTGGATACAGACTGTGGGTATAAGCCTGATATTTCTGCTGGGCATTACACGTGGAATTCTCCTTTTCCTCTGCTATCTGTATCTTACAGTTTTCAAAATCCTGTTTCAATTCAGGAAACAACAACCTCTGAGCGGCAACTTACAAGCTGTAAATTTTAAGTTTAGCTCAAGATTCGGATCATTCCTCTGTATGATAGAAGGCTTTTAACCCCACAGCTGGCCATCTGGAACAGCTACAAACACTGTGGCTATTAGACATTAGTCAGTCAACACTTTTTATGGACTAGTTAGTATCAAGCCCAAGTGTCGCTGTACAAACAGCTCACACAAGCAAAATATAGTCATTACTGCATTTTACCCAAGTCATTAGGAAAACCTTATCCAATACCTTTATAACCTTTGACACATAACCAGACCCTGCTCTAAGTCCTGTCAAACTAACAGCTCCTCGCCAAAGTCCTACATCCCCCACCTGCATTTTTAAAAGTAGCAGAGGAAATATATAATGGGGCAACAAGAGCATGGATAACACCAATATTTACAGCGATAACAGTCGTCACATTAAGGAAAAGCAACATATATTCCTGAAAAAATAATATGGAAGTTAATGAAGCAGCTGTCCAACCCAAAAAAATCCCAAACAGACAGGAACACATGATCAGGTATAATGTTCGGTCCTGTACAATGTAGTTTCTAATTCTGTAATGTTGTTCATAATCAATGCTAAATTACGTAATACAGTAGCATTTGAACTGATGATATAATGGAAGTGAGGATAGGCAACCAAATAGACAAGAGTTTTTGCAACAGTACAGCATGCTAGCCAAAGGCTGCTGATCTTCTGTCATCTGATGATGATCCCTCTGAAGCATTAATTACAGACTATATTTAAAATTAATCCCTACAGTCTAGGATAAGAAATCAGTCTCCTCCTCTTCTAGGCTCTGCTGGCCATAAGCATCATGTCTATCCTTTCATGAGTAGATGCTGCTGGCTGTCTCAAATTATTATTCCTGGCCCAACATTATGTGCACTAACTTATCTCATCATGTGGTGTGGTAAGCTGAGCATCAATACATGATGGAGTGTAAATAAAAGAAAGCTTATGGAAGGAGGAAAACGTTACATGGGCTAGAGAGTGGCACATTTTCATCATCAACAGAAGTGAGCTCAGTGCTACACTGACGCTGCCGTTTGTTGACTCATTGGCCTAAAATGTTGAATGACCCTAATGCAGGGTCATTTTTTCTAGGCCCTGCTGTCCTCCTGGGTCAACGCTACACTGTCCTGGGGAGAGGCCAGCGCTTGCATGAATAAGTAAAGACCGTTGGGGGACCAAAGTCCGTTGGCTGACGTTTCCACCCCACTGAGTTTTAACACATTAGGAAGCTCCACTGCCAGTAATGAGCCAGAGACAGAGGGATGGAGATGGGGGTGTTGAGGGGGGAAGAGAGAGTGTGCTTACATCCTCAGAGCATGACTCCCTAAGCACACTAGACTGTGTCACTCTCAACCTGTTATTGTTGTGCAAATGTTACTCACATGCCATGTGAAAAATATTGCACTCCTGATTGGTAACCTTTCGTGTAAAGTGCTTGGTATGCTTCATAACTGCAGTCTGAAACAGACAAATCATGAATACAATGTAATGTGTGCAAAGTGTCACAGTTTGATGTCAGATGGTAGCTGGCATTCCAGTATCACAACAATGGTCAACTTTAGTCTCTATTTCCTTCATGATAATAGTGTTTCTCTCAGTCTAACTTGGTAATTGCAATGGCCTAATTTAACCAAAGTAACCACATATGTAGTATCAGGAAATGCTTATATAAAGCACCTTCATTACAAGTAGAACCAGTAAGCACACCTAATGTTGTGATTTAGATATGATGTTTAGCTAGTTAGGTATGTAGTCCTACATATTGGCACTACAAATCAGAAAATGTTTGAATAGGTATTGGTATAAGGACTTGTTGCATCATTCATCATGTTCATATCTAATTACATAGAGCCACAGTCAACTCTGGACTGTCTTGATAGAACAAACTTTGTGGGCAGTGAAGCTGTAATTAAAATAGAGCTTTCAGGTCGTTTCAATTCACTGGATACTTTCAGAGGATTCATCAGGCTCTGACCAAGGGAGTTCATACTGTAGCCAAGGTTGTGAGTGTTGTTCTTCAGAGGAAGAATGTGTGTGTGTTTTCTCCTCATCTCAGCCCCAGTGCCCCTGTGCCCTGGCCTCTCTTCCTCCCCCACTGTGTGCGAGTTTATTCACAGGAAATGCAGGGGAGCCTCACGGGTGGCTGGGCTGATGCGAAGCGACGTGGCGTCTCCAGCGAGCCAGGAACTTAGCATGTCAGGCAGGTCAGCACGGGGCAAGCAGACAGTCGATAAAATATTCAATACAGCACTCCCAGTTCATGGATCTAATACCTCAGAAAAAAGGTCCCCCTCCAAAATCTAGAGAAAAAAATCATCTTCTCTTCACACCGGCCAACTAGGTGGGTGTATCCAACTCAGGGTGAAAAAGCCTCCTGTCAATTAAGATCTAACTGAGTCTGGGGGCAGAGCTGGAGTGGATTCATCTTTGCAAGACGTCTTATGGATTTCCAACCCCTCCTCGTCCCCATCCTGAGGAGGGAAAGCTATCCTTATTCAGAGTGAAAGTTCAAAAGTGCATTATGACCTTTTCCAGCCTAGGCACTGGTATCATAATGCAGGAGGCAATTCTCTTTGTTGAAAAAATACTCTCTTACTCTTTTCTTTCTTGGTTGCACTTTACTCAGCTTTTATTTTCTATGCCCTGCATCTTTGCAGAGCCCCGAGGGCGAGAAGAAAACATATGGCAGTGTTTGGCAGTGTGGTGAGTAGAGTATAGAAGGGTGGGCCCTGGAATGTCTTGTGTCACTTTAGCGCAATGGGCGCTAATCCCAATTAGCATCACTCAGCTGCACTGAAGGCGCATCACATCGACTCAGTCTCTGCTTAGACAGGCGCCCTCCGTGGACCGGGCGGATACAGTGAAACACCAGCTGCTATCGGCCTGTTTCGCTGATTAACCTAGACACTAAGATGTCGTTGCTGTGTCTTTTGACTCCCGAGCCGCCGCCTCCTCCTCCTTCTGTTGTCTTCGGGTAGCTTCCGTCTACTTACATTTTTAACAAGCGTCTCCTCTGTCTCCATCTCTTTTATTGTGTCGTCTGAGTGCGTGGTATTTTATTACTTACACTGCATAGATTGGTTGAGTACACTGGATCAGTGTTACCCACTCAAACGGTTTTCCTTTCTCCCCCTGAATAATTAATGGAAATGGATGGTTAAGGACAAAGGCAGTGAAGACTCCATTAAGGGGCGAGATGTTGAGAGGTGCTGACTTCATCATTGGAGTTGTTAGCGCCAGAGGTAGTGATCCAATTCAGACAATACTCTACAACAGACATGGACCTAAGAATTACTGGATTCTGCACTGAAGCACAGTCACTAACAAGTACTTTACATTTCTGATGACAGGGCAGCAAGCAATACTGACACCTTGGGTTGCTCACTCCAAAACCTCATATTGTCCTAACAGGCATATAGCCTTACACTGGACACCTGCATCGGTTCTGAGCACACTAAGAAAAGTGTTTGGACTAACAAGGTAATGTGGGAAAGGGGAGGAAGATGGGGGGTGAGAACGCGGCTTTTATGGAGTACAATTGGGAGCTAGCCTAAGTGATAAAAATAGCTGGATCTGGCTGTAAGGGGTTTTGTTTTTGCTTTTCCAAAGGCACGTCATAATACATCCCAGAGTTTCAGAGCCCCACAGCTTTCAGATACCTATAAATAAATGCTTTCCTGAGCTTTACTTCTCTCTCTCAATTGCAGACACACACTCATGCAGGGACTGGAGCCGAGTAAATAGCCCCCTTCTGATGAAAAACATTCCAACACTACCAACACCGTGAAAGGGGAGTGGATGGTGGATGGGGTGGTGGTGGTAGGGCTTTTAAAATGGACTCAACCGCCTGTTTTCCCCAAGCACCATTTTCACTGCCACCATTTTCACAGAGAAAGAAGCCCTCAGCACTCTCTAAGGGTTTACTGTGTTTAGTTGTAGACAGAGATGAGCTAAGTCTCTTCTTGAGCACCGCATGTTCCAGACTGGAAGGAGGAATGAAATTTAACCCTCTCACATCCCTGATTTTCTGTGCTGGATGGTGGTGCCAAGGAGATGTCTTCTCCAAAAGGCTGCCTTCTTTAATGGCTGAGGACATGTTGAGAGGGAATGGGGAACTTAACAGAAAAGGACACATGCCATGACATATGTCATACATAATCACTTCCACACATTGCAAAAACACAATACCTCCATACTAGGTCTTTTCAAAACAAATATTAGTAAATGTATGTATTTTCAAGACAAAATGCAAAACCACAGTGAAGCTTGAGTAAGCAGCAATTCAGTAACATCGACTGAACAAGTCCAGGTCTTATACAAAATCTAGGCAAATGGTCCGAAATTGATAACATTCAACCTAACATTCTCCAGAGCCACCGTTAAATTCAGTCTCAAGTCACTGAATAAACTCCTAAAAACTCATCTCTGTGTATCAAATTTGCATATTTAGAAGTTCTCTTTAATGAAAATAATCCCTTTATACCTTATATCGGCTTAGATGTAACCCTACACCATTGCCTCCTTTCAAATGTGCAGATCTATGATATGCCTGCCTCTATTACCACCAACCCCTCCACCAGCTCACCTATGACTCTGCTCAAACCCTGTAGAATTATTCTGCGCTACACAATGGCAAGATGTGATACTGGAATAGTTCATTCATACATGTTCAAACTGGAAACTGATTCTGAAGATGAATAATGATATGGACAGCACCCACCATGCAAGTAGACAGGATTGGTTCCTTAAGTTTGTTACATATGACACCACGAAAGTCTGAACCCATGTTTTTGAGACTGTCATCAGTACACTGCAGTTTCAAGGTAGAGACTCTGCCATGGTGTTGACTGCTTATGCTGCTAATGTTATGTTTTCTAGCATATTAAAAACACCATATAGACATGCTAACAAGGTAAAAAAAAAACTTAACTTTCCCCGGTGGGAGTCTTTAAATATCTTTTGCGGTGCAGGTGGGAAAATAATTGGAATACAGTACAACAGATACAAGTCAAACAATACTCAAGTTAAATCACGCAATAAAGAAGAACAGGAAAACAAACCCAAAATCTCAAAAAGTACACTAACTGCAATAACAGGTAAAAGTATTTGTAATCCATTGCCATCACTCTTGGAAGTTCTAGGAGGAGGGGTTGGTGTTGCTGACTTCAGGAATGCTGTCAGTTCAGAGTTGTAAACGGAGTTGGCCTTCACCAACAATGGGGCATATTTTGCGAGATGCTGGGAGTCGATAGCAGGCGTCCGCCGTGACAAAGGGCCACTTCTCTGGCTCCGTGAGAAAGGCATGTTAGTTCAGCTCTTTGATACAGGACACTGTTTCTCTGACCACCATTCATTACCATGTATAACAGACGACTCAATGGACATTGCGCATTAGGCATAACTTGGCCCTCCTACACACTATCAGAGGCTGTATTATGGAGGCCTGAGAGCCATGCTCCTCTAAACACTCCTAGGTGTCTCATAAAAACGAACTTGGAGTGTAACACAGAGTCTGGGACAAGAAAAAAACTTGTGCTCTGTCCTCTACGGCCTCGGTTTTACTCAGTAGTTAAGACGTGAGCTGTCTCGAAGCCCAGGGCTTTGGCGGAGCATCGGAAGAATAACATGGCTGAGGCATCCACATTTGTTTCCACTTATGTTACATGATCTTTAAGAGGCTAATTTGAACAAATCCCTTGCTTCGACCGCACACTGTACTTTCTGAGAGGGCTCTTAACATATGTATGCTGGGTGTTAATGTCATGCTCAAAGTAAACAGCGCCGATGGTCAGGGCTGGGTAGAGCACACCCTATTTCTGGCCTGAACCACCTCTAGTCTTTTATTAAGAAACCATATGAAATGAAGCAAGAGCAACAAAGGCTGCCGGGACCCTGTCATTTCTGAGTCTCTCTCTAAGATTTTTTTCGGCTCAGTCTCACAGTATTCTTTCTTTAAAAGTCTATAAACCATCATCATGAAGACTTTGAAGTGTAAGTTAATAAAGCAGAAGTGTAAATCTCCCAACAGGGGATAATTTGAATTTAACTGAATTCATTCGCCTAAACTTGTTTCTCCTCTATAACCTAATTAACCCTAACAATACAAAACCAACAATACACAGCTGTAGCACAAGGTACTTTAAAAACCCAAACAACAATACCTCAACAACAATAGCAATAGAGCTATAACACTTAAAGAACAAGAAAACCATGATGAGGTTGAACCATGATTGCATACACTTTGTAATGTTGTAAATGCGCATTAAAAAGTAACAAAAAACAAGGCATGTTTAAAAAAACGAATAAAGCAATAACAATAATGACTAAAATGTAATTTCAGGATAATCTTCCTATATTATGGCCTTTAAATGCTGTGTTATTTCAGTTCTAGTCCAAAACTCAGTTTGCACACTAGAGTATATCATTAAAAGCAATGTGTGAAAAGGAGGAATAGGAAGGTGATGAAAAAGTACGTTTAAAAGCTGTCTGAGAGGCGAGTACCAGGGGATGAAGGAAGCAGCCTGAGGCTCTTCAATCACATGAGGGCTTCACATTTTTTGGTTCTCTTTACCTCACTTTGCTCTATCTTCCTTCGCAAAGTGGCTGAGGCTCTGGATCGTGGCACTTCCCCCAGCACACTGAGAGTGTACTACAGCTCTGGGGAATGCCAGCACCATGTCAAAGGAAAGGGTAGAGAGGGTGAGAAAAAGAAGAGGTGGAGGAAAGGTGCTGGTGAAATGTTAATGTCTTGTCCTATTCAATATCCGTATCTTTAGTCAGGGGACGGCAGCCGCCCTCCCTGACATCAGAGCATGGCAGGGAGGGCGGCACCGCATGTGGATCAGGGTCAATCTTGCCCCTTGTTTTTTTCGAGCGTGCATATCTACACACCGTCCCACACACTGAAAACACAAACATTTCATGTTTGGTTAGTAGCCATGCATGAGGAATTCCCCCACCCTGTTGGTGTGTCATGTTTATATTGCCTTCTTGTGCGGGGTGAGCATCATCACACTCCTCTAACTTCACCTCCTCCTTTTTTACACAGACTTGCAATCTACCTGAAGGCGAGTCATAAGTTTCTGAGACACTAAGTCCTCTCACACCAGGAGGGGGCCGCTGAGGGATCCGCTTGGTTATTGTGTGTCTGGTCTGGGGTGGAGGTCACCCAAAGTTACAGGAAGGAATCCTGAGGATGGCTGGGGGAAGAACTGGGATGTGGATATGTGTGTGTGTACGTGTGTGTATGTGTGTGAACCAAAAGGGATGGAGGTGGGGGTAACTGGGGTAATGTCTGGCAGATGACAGATCTGTGAATTCTTTCCTTGTGCCCACAAGGCAAAAGAAGTGGTGGTGTGGTGGTCACATCTTCAGAACACTTACAGTCTTTATCCCACTCTTTTTCCCCCATCCTGGGGGGCTCACCCTCCTGATTACTACACAGGAGGCTATTGAGCAGCTGCCCCCTCTCCTTACCTCCCTCCCTTCACACAGACATAACTGTCTTCCACTCTCAGCCGATCTTCCCCTTTCTTCTGGGATCATCTGAAAACATATTTTGCAGTGGTGCAAACGTAATGGGAGGGGTGAGGACAAAGGCCGGCCTGCTTTTGGTGTGAGCATCTTTTTGTCGCTCTGCACAAAAGCGGCCAGTTCAACGCCTCATCCCACAACAGCGTCACACGGTCTTTTAACCCCCTCCCCCCAGAGCCTCGCCCACCTCCTGACCAAAAGAACGCCTGGATGATACACCAAAACCACACAGAGACACATTCTAAAACACACTTTGCATTGGGCCCAGACAAGCCAACCAAACACAAGTCTCACTTAACACTTCAATCAAATTCTTCGCCCCTGCACCGAGCTGGTGAACCGTGGATGGACAGTACAATGTGTGTTTTCAATCCCTGACCCCTCCATCCACTCTAGCCCACATGCCTGCCTGGCTTTTAGACTTTTAACTCTTGTCCTCTTGCCAAGACAGTTGTCGCCTATGTGTGTTGTTGTCTGTGTGTGTGCAGTGGGCGGGTAGTGGGGGGTTAACAGAAAAAGGGCAGTCAACAAAACTCAATTGTACTCAGAGTGGTGGTAATTGCATTTGATTAAAATAATGACAGGGTGTCGGGACAGAATAGAGGGTCCCTTGGTGGGAGTGTTGAGGGCCTGACACCGAAACTGAGGAGGGGCAGAGGGAGGGAGAGAGAGAGGGAGAGAGGGAGAGAGAGAGAGAGAGAGAGAGAGAGAGAGAGAGAGAGGGAGAGAGCACTGTGTGTTTCTTTGTCATAAAGCTGAAAGCGGCACTCACCTGTATCACCACATGAGACCGGGGCATGAGGACAGCACCACATGGAAAAGAGAAAGAAAACAATTGCCATTATAAGTGATTTGCTCAACAATGAAATGACCTAATGAAAATCAATCAATTAAAAAAAAACAAAAAACAGAAAGGCTTTAGAGAATCCTAAAATCATCGTTCAGTTTAATATCTGGTGTTCCACTATATGCCATTTTTTCTCTTCCTCTAGTAAAATGGCAGTTTAAGTTTTTAACATAATAAACAGTATAGTTGTACCAATACATAGCATAGCATATCATAATTTCGCACAATATTTTACCTTTCCAGGAATACCCTTCACAGGCTTTAACATCTGTGTGTACATAAAGGCCGACATCATCTACCCAAGTCCATAAGGTTCTACGCAGACCCCTCTAGGTTGTCTTTATGGAGTCCAAAATGTGTTCCCATACAGAATGTACCCAATGTAAACGTGCCAACCGAGCATTCACCACTAAAAACAAACACTTGACACAAGGAGAGACTGTATAAAGAGATTCTCCATTATCTACACCATTGTATTTCATGAATAAAAGAGGTGAAATTGAAGTAGTTGCCTTCGGAGCTGTTTTTATCTGTATTTGCCTTTCATGGAAGGGGCCAAAATACAGTAGGTTTAAAATTCTCCATAAACCCTCCACCATGTCTGTCTCAGACTGATGCGTACCCACTGTGGTATGAAACACCCACTGTCCACTTTAAAAGTCTGCACTGGTCATATGGAAATCATGAATTGGTCTTATAAAACCAATACATATGACTGTTCCAGAAAGCAGTCAGGAACATTTTGGCATCAAGTACCTCTAAAGTTAAGGCTTGGTTAAGTTTAGATGATTAAAGTCCTGGGTTAAGGTTGGGGTAAGATTTTGGCTATGCTACTCTGTTACCCATGTTGCCATGGGTAGCGGAAACTGACAGACTTTTGGTACGAGAATAAGTGTGAAAAAGTGGTTCTCTCATGTCAAAGTCACACACTATGTTCACCCAATCATCAGTCCCATACTGTGACGTCTTACCGCCCTCACAACGTAGAGACAACAGCAACTACTCAAGACTGCAGGTTGTTTTTTGGTGTTTGAACAACCAGGGCTGTCGTCTTTTTTTAGCAGTCTCAGAGGTAATGTTACTGTTGTAGAGACCTCATAATATCAATCTCTCTTTCTCTCCACATCAAAATTCAAACTGCTTTCAGGCAGTAAACTCAAATACAGGGCAGTATGAACCTCCACACTTTGCCATTCTGTCCTCTGCCATGACCCGCAGCGGCCGGCGGCATTGTTAAACAGCCTCTGCTTTTGATGCACGCCGAGGCCAGAGAGAATGAAAGGAATAGAAGCTTTTACAAGTGGTCCGACAGCACAAAGTGTCTCTGCGCTCTCTAAAAGCAGCGCTCAGGGTCACAACAGGGGACAAGTGAGAAGAAAAGAGCAAAAAAAAAAAAAAAGTGTGTGTGCATGTGTGTGTGTGTGTGTGTGTGTGTGTGTGTGAAAGAGAGAGAGAGACAGAGAGTTGTGTGTTAAGGCCACGGAAAATATGATAGCCGGTAGGGATGTCAGGAGCCTCTGAAAGGAGGATGTCTAAGCCGGGCTCAGACTCTCATCTCCTCACACGGCCTCGCCCTTTCCCAGCATCCCTCTCTCCGTTTATCCCTTACACCTACACAGGAAGTTCAGCCTGGCCCTGGAGCAACCCACCTCCACTCCCCTCCCCCCTCCCCCAACACTACCAGAGCACGGGTTCACACAAAAGGAGAGGCAGTGAGTGTGTTGTGCATTGAGGGTCACAGAGATCAGAGATGCCAATGAGGCTCGATGAGGTCCTGCTGTGCCCGTCTCACAACACACTGTTGCCAGTCACACCCCAGTAAGCATGCTTTATTTCCCACCCTATTAATATCTAAGCATGTTTACAAGAAATAAACAGAAAAACACTGTCGTCCCCGCAGCAGAGGACAGGTTTTCTTGTTTCCCTCCAAATGTAAAGGCACTATCATTACTAAATGATAAGCAAGGCTAGACATATTCTACACAAAAAATGTAACCCTATGAACCCTGGGTGACTGTTAGGGTAAATTGAAGACAACTTTACTGTTGAGCTCTTATCTTTGTCATTAGAAGGGCAAGCCATCTCATTTATTAGTACAGGCTCAGCTATCCTCATCGTTATCATTTGAAATGATAACTGATAATACTTGCAGATTGTTTATATTGGCCTTTATATAAAGAAAAAAAACATTTGGCATTATGAATCTGCTGTGTTCTTACATGTATCTCACTTTAAAATGCTGGCAGTGGAGATATTTGTTCATAATTGTGTTGGGAAGATTGTATGAAATCTGACAATCACTGTTCTATATTCAGTACCAAAACAAACCTAGTTATGAATGATAGGTTTCCTGCTATCACACACTGTATATATATATGTCATCTAATTATCTAACTATAACTATATATATGTATGTATGTATTCAGTAATAATAATCCTTATTAATGAACATAGTTATGAATGACATGTTCCCTGACATCACAAGCTGTTAATAAATAACTCTTAATATATATCTGTCTTGATCACCACAATAATCGATATTGACATTGCCCTTAAAAAACCATACTGGTCGTTCCCTACCATCTGTTTATACAACAGACTTATGAGTCACTTATTGTTTTCTGCAAGGGGAGGAGGAGTTACAAACTTAAAATACATGAACAAGCACTTATATCTGCCTATAGCTACAGTACACTGTTTTATAAATCATTTATAACATGCTCGCTTAAAATGCTAAATTTGGGGTGGGGGTGATGGCATATATATAAATAAATTCCCCCACCCTCTCCCTTCCTCTCCCTTTCCCCCTGCAGAGAGTTGTGTGGATCAGTCCGAACTGCTTTCTTTGTTTCCCTTTTAAAGCACCAAAGCTGTGTAGAAAAACTGGATGTTTGTCAGACAGAGCGAAAAGCTAGCGGGCTGTATAGAGATATTCAGTGAATTTAACCAAAGCTGTACTGGATTTGAAATGACCCTTCTTATAGACAGGGATGGTAAAAAAAAAAGATGTCAGTAACAGTGCTGTACAATATTGCTGCACAAGGTCTCAAAAGCCATAGGTCATTTGAGGTCACCTGCCTCACAGACAGAGGGCAGGAATGTGGCGAGCTATGAGAATGGAAAGAGTGTTTAATGACATTAGAGACTGCGGCTAAAATAATTGCTTGGGAAGAAGAGCATGGGTGGATGCCACTGACATGGGAGGAAAAGGACAGTTAGACTGATATATCACTTGTTAGAGAAATTTCAAAGGCGCTTTTGCATGCTAATAGATAATATGCTGTGTGAAATGAAAAAGGATTCAAATGAGATAATCCTTTTTATTAGATTACGGATAGCGAACAGCACAAACACGTGCTCAGACAGACAGATGAAACAAACATTTAATAAGGGTTAGAGGCTACTGACAGGCAACTAGACGAGAAATCGAAACTTCTCTTCTATTACACTAAAAACACAAACTCCAACATAAAACTTCACTGTAATGCCTTCATCTATGTCTTATGTATCTGTTTTATTAACAGAGAGCTGTTCAACATGTATCTCTCAGTGCTGGTAGTTATTACTATAACATGTAATCATAGGTGGGATCCCAAAGTGGTAACTACAGATAGAAGGAAGAGGCAGCATCACAGTCAAAGTGCTGCATTTTTAAATTGATTTAATTAATTGGAAACTGATTTTTTTTTTTTTTGAAAAAATGACAGCAACTATTAAAAAAAACACTGAATATCACACCTAACATTTGACCTGGCAGACAAGCCTGTGCTCATTCAGCACTGATGCTGTAAACTGTTTGCTCTCTGAGAATATAGGACAGTGCATGCATGAGCGTGAGAATGCGAGAGCGATACATGTGGCAGTCACTTCTTTCATCATGTGTGGCGCTCGGTCTTCACCCCTGTGGCTCAGCCTCCCAAGCCCAGTGTGGAAGAACTGAAAGTTCAAAGTCCTCCTGGCTGTGCAATAGGCCTGTTTCACCCTCAGTGTCCAAATATTTACTGTCCAGCAAGTCCAGGCTGGAGAGTACCGAGAAAAGCTGCTGCCTGTCTGTGAACACTTGGCAAAGATCATTTGTATTGTGTAATGTGATGGAATACAAGCATTGTGAGGCATGAAAAATTAATTCTGAAAATATTTGGAATGAATGATAACTGCAAATCAGGCATAATGTAATAAACACAATGTAATGTCTCGACTTTTCCACAACACTAAACTGATCAGAGTTTACTGTAGATAAGAATTTTGTGTATTCTGTGATTATGAATTCGCCTATATTGATCACAGTGGACTGCATGCCAAGAAATGCAAAGAGCGTGTTGCTTGCGTGTCTGTTAAAGGGGCACTCCACCAATTACACACAGTAGTAAAGTTCAGTTTACTACTCAAGAGGTATGTTACTCAACCTGACAAAACAGTTGTATAATGCCTTCTTTGGTTCTGAACTGAGCCTGCCAAATTTTGAAAAAACCTACCAGGACTTTTTTTTTTTAAACTAACACAGATCTTCTTTTAGAACCCAAAAAGAAGAATTCATAAGGGATTTAAAAGAAGATACAGATCTAACAAAATGCCACTGTGCCCCGAGCTTAGCTGGGTGTTCTCTACTGCTGTGGCAAATGTGTGGTTTTGTTTGGTGTGCAGCGCAACCACTTAAGAAAATGTGAAGGATCACTCGGGGACATGGCACATACTTCATCAGTGAGCAGATTTGATTTGCTTTTCTGCTTGCTACTGTCTAAGTGTACTTAGTTATTGAGTTATACTTTGCTGAATGTTTCTCTTGTGAGGCCCTACATTTGATGGAACTGCAATACCAAATTGTACACCTTTAATGCATTCATCAAACTCTAGAAAATGGTATTCAGCTAAATACAAGAAAGAGATGCTGCAGCTACAAGGCTGTATGTATGGTTTATTTATTTATTAGAATTAATAGATAGAAAATGTATTGAGTTTTCAGATGCTTTTATGGTTTTGGTACATTGTTTATCCTTAAATAATAGCTAATTTAGAATATATTCATAACGATCTGTTGTATCGCCAGTGTACTTATTCTATAATATGATTCTTGTATTTGCCCATAATAGGTCGGCAAGAAATATTACCGAAAGGCACTGAAGTTGTATGCTGCCTGAGATAAGCCACTCAGAGGCCCATACTAGTCCTCACTGCCTTCCAACAGTCCTTTACTGACATTAGATAATACAACATATAGCATTAGAGTGCTACATCACAAGTGTCTCCTCTTGACCCTTCTTCCTGTCAGAGTGCAAAAGCTATCAAAACTGAAACACACACACACACACACACACACACAATATTTCTCTGTGTCTTCCTCTGATAGCACATTCAAAACACCAGCAACACTGTGGTGATAACATTAGTGGGACAGCTGATATGTACTAATGATAACGTGCTCATCCACTCATCCCAACTACTTCATACTCACTGATTCTATCAAAATGTTGGCATTAGAACTCGAATTAGGTGACACCCTCATTAGGCATCCCCATGTAGAGAGAGGGTTAATCCTAAACCTCTGTCTACATGGCTCACAGTATATCATACCCTAGGGCTGCACCTAACTATTATTTCAATATGAAACAGTCGAATAACAATGTTTGATGTAGCATGGTGTAATGTTATGATAACATTAGTCTTGCACAGTCAAACCATTTTCTAGAGAACACAGAGCTGTGTAGAACGGTCTGACTGCACTCAGCTATCACTCTGCTCTGGGGTATTTTGACGTCATTGAACCAGTCTTGGTGGGAGCAGGAACAGGATGCAGCGATAGTGGTCACTAAAACTGTGACGGGGAAACTGTTTTGGTTTCCATTTGCATGATTCAAATCCTCAGCAAAACTTGAAATTTTCAGTGTGACAGGTTGGTGCTCGGAGACGGTTGTAGTTGTTTCCCGTAGTAAAGAACATTTTGAAAACGCTAACACATGGATAGAGGAAGGGGAGGAGAATGTTGCATGAAATGCACAAGCAATGGCAGGCTTATACCCTCAATCTACTTTAGGTGAGTCAGACTACATGGGGGCGATGAAATAACACTTAGGAAATCATTAAGTGATACAAACAGAACATGTTCCATGAGTTGATAATCCTAACAGTCTATATCATGCTTGACTGGGGACAAGCTAAACAGGACGGTCTGTCTGTCGCTGCAGTCTTGACAAAGTGCTTCGGGATCCTTTCTCTTTAAGTGCTCATGCAGCAGTTGTACTGGCATGATCAGCCGTTTCCAGTTTGCAGTGCTTACAGAGCACCACACTGTTGGCTCCCTGTGTGTCTCCACACTTTAGATGATCGTGGGTGAGGGTTTTAGCTGCAGCATGTTCTCCGAAGGAATCAATGCTTTGACCGCATGCAGCCAACACTGCTAATGAGCTGCTCTGGTCCTACCGTAGTCACTGACTTAGAATTCTTTTACTTTTTTATGAGAACCTCCCATTCAAACTACATTTGACACTGAACTTCCTCGGGTTCTGGTCAAGACACCTGCCAAGTGTGACTGGTGGCTGAGAAAAGCAAACACACACACACACACACACACACACACACACACACACACACACACACACAGAGACTCCTTCCTTTTTGCGAGACGCAGTGATCAAAATTTCCAACCAGCATCTAATTGGGGTGTCATTATGCAGAGTGCTGCTGTTGGTACTGACAGGAAAGGGGAACTGGTTTTTGTTGGCAGCAATGATAAAGAAAGACTTTGTTCACGAGTGATTGAAAAACAAGTGGGAGAGAGAGAGAGAGAGAGAGAGACTCCGAGGAAGGATGGGTTAAAAAGAGTGAACAAGAGGGTGATAGAAGAACAAATGAAGCTTCCAGATAGAGATCACGAAGAACCACATGTAGAAAATTAGCAGTTCCCGACTATCAATAACAGCAGGATGGTGTGTGTTTATGAGTGTGTGTCAAGCGTGTCTTTTAAAGCCGTGTATGTGAGCTCTAATTTCTCCGAGTTGAAAGGCTTTACTGGAATTAGGTTTCAACACAATTCACATTTACAAGTTTTCCTCCACCTGAACATTAGATCCTGCTGCTGAAACTCACAAACCGCAGATAAACATGGAAACAATGAAGGACATTTAATATGATAAACAGCTGCACATGGTGACTTATCTATTCTACAGTGAAAATACTTCTGTTCTGAAACAGCTGGAACAGATAAAGTATATTTTATTTGTCCGTTAAAAGCATATATATCAAAAAGAAGTAAAACAGCAGCTAGTTCCAATTAATAAAGCATGAACATGGGCTACACATCATCATGCCATTATAAACTAAATATTTTAGGGTTTGGAACTCTTTATGCATTTGTCATTATGTTAACATCTTGCAGGCGTGAAATATATATAGAAATGTTTTGATTTACTTATTAATTCTCAATTAATGGTAAAAAAAAAAGTTAGCTGCATGCCTAAATATATTCAAAATACCACTTTGATCAGATCACTTAATTCATAGTTTATAAAACAGATAAATGAGCATTGTCTTATTTAATTCTTATTCAAATGACACAATAAATAAATAGTAAACTAAGTGTAACTTGTAATCTACTTCAGACCTGTATTTATAAAGTACTGCGCAGGGAAAAAAGGCCCGTGTTCTGCTCCAGTTGTGGATGTCAGAGCTCCACCGAGCCCGGTGTCGCACCAGAAGGCTGTTTTCACATTTAGCTGCTGAAGGAGGAAAGCTTCTCTGAGCTCGCCTAAAATCACTGCCTGCAGGTTTGTTACATCACAGCTGGTCAGAAAGTCAATCAGTGTCCACTAAGTTTGATGTAGTAACTTGAAGCCTCTAGTCAGCATCTGTTTTTTTTGCTCCTGTCACATTTTTCCTTACTGTGGGCTCATTTTTCACTAAAATACAAAGTCCTGCCCCTCTATGGAAACAGAACAACCATGACTAGAAGTACACAGAACTCAAACATTTGTGCAGTACAGCAAAGTTCTAATGCTATTAATCATTAACAAAAAACATCTTTCTAACATCCATCTACCCACAGGTGTTATCACACCTACTCATTATAGGCTGTTAACCACTTACATTTTTACAACCACTACAAGCTAGCTGTTTTTTTTTTACAATGCTCTGCACATCAGCTCATGACAGACACTTCAACATGCTGAATGTACAGTCAAGCCTGAAATTATTCATACCCCTGGCAAATTTGGACTTAATGCTACTTTTATTCAACCAGCAAGTTTTTTCCCTGATTGGAAATCACATAGACGTCTCCCAGAATATAATAAGATGATCTAAAAGAGGCATCATTGTGGAAAAAAATATTTCTCAGCTTTTATTTACATTTGAACAAAAAGTGGCAAGTCAAAATTTGCCAGGGGTATGAATAATTTCGGGCTTGACTGTATCTTAGTCACACTGCATTTATTTAACTGATCAAGTGTGTTGGATTTCAGTCTCAGTCTGTCATTTGTTTCTATTCTTGTTTCTTATCTGTTTTGTGTCAACACAGTCTGCACTTCAGCTGATTAGTCTCTCTGACTGATGTCACACATGATCACTTCAAAGACTTCTGGAAAGCTGGAAAAAGCCCCCCCCCCCCCTTTTTTTTTTTTTACACTTTCTAGCTCTGGTACGTTGTGTAATTTTGGGGACTTTTTAATAATATCATGTCTTTCAAAGCCAGCGGTTGGTTTCTCTGTTTAAAATATTCAAGAAAATGATCTTCTTGTAACAACCATTCCTTCATCTAAGGAAAGTATGAAACCTAAAACACTACATGATTCATAAAACACTGAATACGGGGATTGTCAGACACATGAACCTCGTATTAGTCATTTAGCATTAAATATACTCCACAACTAAGATTAGAGTGCTGTTATCTTTCATGTCCAACGCTTCTGTCTTCGTATATATTTCCTTTGAACACTGAAGGACTGTAGCTATAGATGTCCTAATGGCTGCCTAATTTATAGATCTACACATGTTATTTGTCAGATGAGGGAATTATTAGTTCCCCTGCCCCTAAGGTACCATCTTATTCCTACTGCTCTGTTCACAATGAATCACCAGATCTAGTGAATCACCCCAGCCCCCAGAAAAAAAAAAGAAAAAACAACACTCCTTTGAGTGTGTGAAGGCCAGGACAAGCCGGCTCTTGAGCGAGAGACAGAGTGGACGACGGTGTTTGGAAGCTTCTGGAGTGTTTTCCTGGCCAGAGCTCCAGCCAGACTCCTCTGTGTCCTTCAGAGCAAAAACAAAAACATTTAGAGTGTACGGCTCACAGCTAGAGCACATCTCTTATTTGTTATCACTTATGCTCCAGGCCCGGTTTACATTCTCCTGAGTGTGTCCACTGGCGTGTTCATCCGGAAATTTGTCCCCTACGCCCCCTCCTGATTTAGATTTGGAGAGCAATAAAACCTGCTGAGTTGTTGCCTTGGACAAATAAACTGACCAAAGTGTTGATGTAGAGATGTCCGAAAGAAACAAAAAAGGGCGAGAGAAGAGGGAGAGAGAGAGAATGATAGCTGCTGGTCTCTCGTTCCTTCCTGTGAAAGTTTCCGGCGAGGCAGTAAACATGGCAGTGTCTGTCTCCTGTGGGAGCTGAGGGAAATGTGTTTGTGTGAGAGTGTGTTGTCGACTGGATCCGAGTGTTTATGGATGTTTGTGCGTCTGTGTGTGGTGATGTAGTGCTTGTTGGTGCATGCATACGCTGTCTGTACGTGTGTGTGTGTGTGTGTGTGTGTGTGTGTGTGTGTGGAGGTCAACAGTTCTTCTGCTCTCTGTGAGGGAGTTGTGCTGGAGCCAAATGCCCAGCTGCTCATAGGTGTCTGTTTACAGGCTGATTCACAGAGCTAACAGGGAAGACACACAAATACACACAAACACACACGCATGTCTTGCATCACTTTACAGGAATTCTCACAAAAACATGCAACATTGAAGGTTTGCCCTAACAGCTTGTGAAGTAATCTCATTTGCTTCATTTGTTAGCGTGCACACTCAGAAATTAGGTATTTAACCACATTACAGCGTAATTATATCACCTGAAACAATTACCGATGTGGATTGACTTAATTATAGTAATTTCAGGATTTACCTGCTTGACCACCGAGCACATGTTTGGTAGTTAACCGGTTTGTTCAATTACTCAGAATAACGTGTCATTGTGAACAACTTTGGCTGGCACATTTGAAGGCTGCTGGCCAAGAAAAGCAGTACATAAATCCTTTACTTAAGTACAAGCACCCATCGTATAATGTGAACGTACTCTAGTGACTGTCCTGCATTTAAAATCCTCTTTATGTAAAGGCTCAGATGTATTAACAGGAAAATGGATGGCAAGCGTCAAAGTAAAAGTGCTGGTTGTGCTTTAGAATGTTCGCTGTGACACATATAATATTATTTATGACATCAGATTTGTAATTCTGATGCATCAGTGACTAAGCAGTAATTTACTGCTGCAGCTGCTACCAGGGGAGCTCATTCTAATTTGACACAAGACAATTCTAAGGGATCGGGAGATCATTAATACAAAACAAAAAACCTCTGCTTTAATTTTGGGTTGTTTTCGATCTGAAGCACTACACAGGGACCCCATGATCTTTCTGTAAACCCCTAACCTGAAAAGTAACTGTGCAACTATTTTACTTTCCAGTGAAGTCGACATATACCAGCCTAAAATGGAAATGGTTGCAGTACAATGACTTTCCTAAAGAGTTTGTTAGCTAAACTGTTGTTTTTATACCTAAAAAAACTCTACCTGCATGTGTAATGTATTAAAAAGTACATAGCAGAACACTGTAAAAAAAGCTTAAATATATTTAAGCTTTACATATGTGAACTTATTCAGACTGGAGTTGAATAAAATCCTGTTTTACATCATTGAGGTTGACGAGTGCAGTAGTTAACACTGTCACCTCACAGCCAGAAGCCTCTGGGTGTGAACCTGCTGCTCAGTCTTTCTGTGTGGAGTCTAACATGTCCTTTCTGTATCCGTGTGGGTTTTCTCCAGGTGCTCCAGCTTCCACCCACAGTCCCAAAGCCATGCAAGACAGGGTAACTGGTGATTCTAAATTGGTCATAGGCGTCGGTGTGAGCGGACATGATTGTGCTTTTCTTTGTGTTTGCCCTGTGATGGACTGGAGAGCTGTCCAATGTCAGCTGGGATAGGCGCCAGACTGCAAACATGCACATTACACACAAGGAAAATACAAGAAGTCTCTAAAGCACAGATCACGGTTGGAATTGTTTTAATTTAAATTTTAAAAAAAAGCATTGACTTCACCAAACATGAGTAAGTGTTAACAGACATTCCTCACTTTGTGATGAACTGCAGATTAAGACTCGCTCTTCTTCATAGAAACAAGAAAGTAACTTGATTATCTTGTATGATTTTAATTTCATGCAGGTAGCTTCTGTTTCCAACGCTGTGGCTACACTGAATGTATAACATGTGCAGACCGCTCATGGAGCAGATACACCATGAAATGTATCTTTCTACTGGCCACACCTGCAGCGCAAGTACAGAGTAGGGTTGGGGTAGGACAAAACGATGAGCTCATTTATTGGGATTGTTGTATCTTCATTTGATGGCAACTGCAAACTTTTCATCAAGTCTGTGTAGCTAAGTTAGCATCTACAGAGTACAGTAGACTTGTAAGGGTAAAGTGACTAAGCCACCTTCAGTTGGTACTGGAAAATCAGTGAAAGACTGGTCTATCTCCACTCTTGTAGCGGAACCCCCAACACCTACATGCACCACTTACATGTTGAGTGTCAGACTGACTGAGAATTAAAGTTGCAGTTTTTACAGTGTTACAGTGAACTTTAATCACAAGTGTGTCTTCTCCATGTCTTTGTTGTTGGACAGCACTGCAGTACTATCATTTGTCTTTTGCTGTATTTCATCGTAGAAAAGCATTCAACCCTACAGCCGGTAGGCTTCATAATTCTCTAAACAACGGGAGACGAACTGCTGACACCTGAATTTAATTTAATGTGAATTTAATGTGAATTTATTGATCTCATGTTGTTTTTTTTCTTTGTCAGACATCTGAATTTCCCTTAGGAGATTAATAAAGTCTATTCTGTTCTATTCTACTCTTTACTCTGTCAACACAGCCTAGACTAGTGATGATTAAAGATACTTATACTTGCTCTTCACATGAATAATAGAGGGAGAATGATTGTTTTGTTTCCTTATTTTTTTCTTTAGTAACATTTCCACGGGGGTATATATATAATTCCAAGTGATAATCAGTGCTAAGTAGAATTTTGCCAGGGCTCTCTGTGCCAACAAAGGACTTCATGACTCCTGTCTAGATATTTAATTAGACTTTTAGATCTAAGTGATGATTTGTGTTGTGCAAAATAGTAACAGACATTTGGATCAGCATCAGACAGACAAAAGGTCACCATAAACAGCCTGGACTCCCACACAGAGGACTTCTTCTACTGGCACAATTCAGTGTCACAGTACCATGAAAGTGCTTCATGATACATCTAAAATGTTGATGTGATTAATTTATTTCTGACATGATAGCACAAAAAAGCTAAGAGTGCAGTGTTGTGAAGTAAAGGCTGTTAAACACTTTACAAACACATTAGATTCCATGAGCTGTACATTCATTTGTGCTTTGGAATAAATTCTAAAATCTTTTTCATTGCAACAGAACCTCTGAGCTGTTCTCAGAGCGTAGCCCTGTTTAATCAAGAAGCTACACTATAGAAAGTCATACAGGAGACCTATTCCCACTACTGAAATTAAAAGCATTCTTGCAAGGTAAAAATTCTAATGCACTAATAAAGATAAACATCTTCAGCTCCAAACATTATTTTTGATGGGTGTGGTTGACATATTATTGGTGGTGTACCAGCAAATATGACACAAAGCACATTTCAGTATTAGCATCATGTCTCTAATGAATGAATTTCACTAAAACAATGAATTTGACAGTACTTTCAGTCGCACTGTGACCAATAGTGGACTTGTGTAACTTTTAGCTCCACCTACACTTTTCATGTTTGTTCATATTTCCTGAGGCACTTTAAATTTGTGTTCTTCTCCTTTTCAACGTTTAAACATCTGTTGTTAAAGCACACAACTCCAGTTCAATTATATCAACAAAAACATGAAAAAGACAAAAAAAAAAACCCTACTGAAAAAGTTATTTTTTAGATATTTGTCCACTTAAAAAATATGTTCCTAATTATGGTAATAAGTATGCAACACACAAAAATAACTAACATCTTGATTTTCCTGAGTGATCAAATTAAATACTAGAGTTTATACTATGAATCATTAGTCAGCAGTAATTAAACGTACTGTTACCTCTTGCTCAGGGCAGCTTGTTGTCTGAACATAATTTAATTACAAGTCGTCTCAACACACAAAAAACAATAATAATGCAAACTTTGTTGAGCCCACAAGTTACTTTTTAGATGGTAGAAAATTGTATGAATTGGGGCAATAAGAGATGAATAATAAAACAAATCATTTCTATATTGCAGCAGATCAGACCAACAGGAACGACCACTACAGCCTTGTGCGTGCTCTGGGTGGCTGTGCTGCAGGCTGAGGTGGCAGCAGCCATGTTCAGTGTGTAAGTGAGCAGCGCGCTGGATGGCAGTGTGAGAAACTCCAGGGCTGTGCGGCGTCTAATTCAACACGGCTGAAGGCTAATGAACTCGCAGGGCGGCCTGGCTTTTCTCATTAAAGGTGAGACCTTGTCGCTCTTACATATGTTAATAGGTGAGGGGATTGGAAGAGTGCAGGCAGGCTTAGAGGGAGACCTGGAGGGTTAGAATTACACCTGTGAGTGTGTGCTGTAAAGTGACACACAGCTGGGGTTTGGGGAGGCTGGTTCCAAGTAATATGAAGTGATGTCCAAATTGCGAAACAGAAACAGATTTTTTTCTGTTTTTGTAGAAACCAGGAGGTGTGTGTATGCATGTGTGCTCTGGAAATGTCCCAGTGTATTTATGGAACCAAACAGTGGCCCTTATGTTTTTAACTAAGGCCTGAATGGCTTTGCTATTCTTATTCCTGACACACACTCCTACATACACACACATGTGATTTGACCCGGGTTATTGGCTGCTGGCTGCGGCCTCTCCAACAACACACTCCTGACCTTTCACCCCTCACCCCTCTCAGACCAGCCTCCATTACCTAACAATTACATCCTACAAATGGTTTTCCCTAGGAAGTGTGTGTGCATGTGTGTTTGTGTTTGAATGGGCTTATGGTGTTACAGGCCAAAAACCATAATCACTCATTTCTTTCATCCAGTCTGGTCTTTCTTTCTTTGTTCATTACATAGCATCAATTAAATCATAGCCAGTAGATAACACTCACTACTCCCTGCTGCTCATTTAGACCACAAATGTTTTTCAAAAAGATTAACTCTGCACATATTAACCTGTATAATTCAAGGAAATCTAAAGAAGTGTTTGAGTATGTCACCTCCTTCAGTGAGTGTGTCCATGTTTTGGATCTAAAGAGACAATGCTTTTTGCCTAGATGTCTTGTAGTACGTGCATGGAAGCTGCTGGGTGTGCATGCTGAGATAGCTGCTGCGGAAAGACGACAGCACCCCAGGACACTTATCTGCCCCGAACCCCCAGAGGTCATGGGTTCTGACCTTTAGGGGGCAGTAGGCAGTAAGCCCACAGGGCTGCAGGTAGAGTAGGATTACTGCACTCTGCCCACAAACACACACACACATGCAGCGCACAGCAGTATGACGAGTGATATGGCAGAGAGCGGCAGCGTGAGCACAGATAGACACACAGTCACACATGTGGATGGCTTGAGGGGAAATCAAGCTGTCGCCTCTCAATGACCTCTAACAAAAGGGCCATTGAAAATAACAAGACAGGCTCTCACAGTGGCGGTTCAAGAAAAAGTTTCCCTTTGTTAGTCGAGGCAACTTCTCAGCGCCGCGCCATTCAAACACCAGATCCTCTCAGTAGCGCCAAGCAGGTTTTACAAGGGTTCACTGCACTCTGAAGAGACGACTACTGGGTGCTGGTATCGGAAAACTGACATCTGACTCTGGCATCCTAACCTACAATCTGTTTCGACACTGCATATCACAACAATAAAGCGTGCGACACATTATGATGCTTTAAAATGAATATGGTTTCCTTTCAAACGTCTGTGCAGATGATTTTTACATCAGTAAAACTACCCGGTGGTTATTCTTGGGTTTTACATAGCCTTATAAAAGTCTGAAACTTGCTGGAGCCTTAGCTCATGTGCATATATAGGAAGTGACGGGGGTCTGGCCTGGGTTCAGTGCACTTTATACTCCTACCACAATGTTTATTATTTCAATATTGTTCAAACAGTAGAGTCCATCCCTGGAACATATATAGGGCTAATTACTTTCAAGTCCAACTGAGGTCTGCCTGAAAACATAGAAGACCGTCTTAGCATGAAACTTTGGTTGCCAGATTTAAAACTCCTACATCAGTCTGCCTTTACGTCGGATGATGGAGCTTCTCTCTTGGCACTGCTCCCCATAAGATCTGCATTAAAGCCTCCATCCAGTTCCCAACACAGTTTTCCACTTAAAGCCCACTTTTGAGTTGAGTCTGTGAGCTACTTAAAGATGCAATTTCAACTTTTTAAGCACTAAAAGGTAAGCACTGGTAACACAATACTCTCAACAGGATTTTCTTGGCTCCAGTATGAGCAGCATGTGTGCCTTTATGTCCGACCAATGGTATAGATGGAGAGGGTCATCAATTCTTATTTAAGGCCATTTCATTTCATATGACACCCTCTTATTACAATAAATTGACTGGTCATAGCCATTTTGCAACGGATGTCGGGTCGGTGTGTAATTTCCCAGTGGCTCAATTTAAGATAATAGTATAGTGTAAGAAGCTGAAAGAAACATAACCTTTTTGCCTCAGCAGTTTTCAAACATTCAGTTAGTCATGATATATGAGCCGAAAACATTGACAATATCTGAATTTTCAAAAGTGGTGGACAGAAAATAAACAGCAGGGACAGGACAAGGGGTGAAGGAGCTCACGCAAATATCAATAAACACTCCTCTTCCGTCTCGGAAGCTTCCTGCTTTATTTGATTAGGCTGAAGACGGAGGGAGGGTTGGGGGTGAAAAACAGAGCAGTCATGCTATTTTGCTTTTCTTCCTCCTTTCCCTTCCTCTGCAATCTTCAGCCTCCCCTTAATGGGAATGGGAAGTTTGGGAAGTGGAGGGGAGAGCGGGGAGGGGTGGGGTGGGCTGCAGCTAGCCTCAGCCTAACCTCCCCCATCTGGACTGCGGAGGGGAGGGGGCGACTTGCCAGCCTCCAGGCTACTCCCAACCCTTCCCAGCTGTTGGCTGTTCAGGGGCAGAGGCTTTTTTTCCCCCAAGTGTGTGTTTTTGGTGGGCTTGAGAAAGCATTTTTTTCATAAACAATTGCCATATCCTCCACCAGCTGCTGACCCCACGGCTCCTGTCTCCAAGCAGAGCTGGGGAAGCAGGCGGAGGGGAATGGTTTTCATTTAGGAGACTCGGCTTTGCAGGGGAGACTTGCTAAAGGGTGCTTGGCCCCACTGCTGTTAGCACGCTAGCTATAATGCAGAAGCTAGATAGGTCAGTGGCTGGGAGCGAGAGATGATAGCTGATAGCAGCCATAGTGACAGCACGGATGCTATCAGCACCTTGTGTTATAAGGATGGAGCTGGAGGCTGGAGGTGCTCAAACAGGCTCAAGTAGCTCGAGTGTCAATCTGACAGAAACACATGCTGTTAGTATTCATCTAAAACTCCTGCTTTATTTAACTTGTTGACTGTTACTGAGCAATAGACCAAGATGAAAACACAAGTGCATTAACATGTGTAACTTCTATTATTAATAGTATCTGTCAGAACTGGAGTCCTCTGAAATACTGTTCCTTTGGCAATGCTATACAAATTTTTTTCCCTTCCATATTTCTATTACCTGTGGTCTCATTTTTCAATGCAATATAAAGTCCTGCACATCTATGGAAACAGCACAACCATGGCTAGAAGGAGAGAGAACTCAAAATGTCTTCTGTGCAGTGTGACAGTTATAATGCCATTATTTATAAAAATGGAAACTAATTTTCTTTGGTTATTTATTTTAATAAAAGTCCTGGACTTTTTGACCACTTGGAGGCAAAAATTAACTTTAACATATCCTTGTGTATAGGCGATGCAGTGACGGGGAGTAATATTAGCACTTTCTTTAGGGTCATGTCTCTGCAAATTAATGGTCCCTTAGTAGACTGCAGCATGTTAGTAGAGCAGCAGCAGCAGCTTCAACTGCGTCACTGTCTACAAGGCAGGCATTCAGGCACAGCATGGTAGTCTTGGTCATTCATGATCTGTAGAGATCACCAATCTCTACACAATGTAAAATAGCAGAACACAGCTGATGTGTAAATAAAAAGCTTCTCGGTGCATCTTAAACACATAAAACATGGCGCCTGACTAAACGCATTCAATTAAAAGAGTATCTGTTCTGTCAGACACAAAGGAAATGGACGACTAAAAAACACTGAACCACCTCCTGTGGAGATAACCCTTGAGAAATTAGTTTCACATTTAAGGTGTAAACTTTAGTTTGCATCTTAACTCTATGTAGTAACATGAACAGCACTGCCTGTTTTTATTAAGTACCTCTCACACCACATCAAAACGAATGTTTGAACTCACACATGCCAGGTCTAACAGCCTGCTGGCTCTTAAGCTGGTAATTTCTCCACAATGTTCAACACCTAAGTTCTTGTCTGACTGCTGTTGGGTGTAAAGTAATTTTATCAGTCTTTTTTGTTGAAAACAGCTGCCTGCTGCTCACAACTAGGTTGATGAGAGAGGAGTTTGTTGGCTTAAAAAAAATCAAAACCAGGACATCACATTCCACATTTGATCCATTGTAAATTAATAAACAACTTTAAATAGATGCTCATGCCCTCACATGGACATTTCTCCTGGGCAGAAACAGCAGAAAACAAAGAAACTAGCAAAAACACTGCAAACCTGAAACGCAGAGTGCCGAAAGGGAGATAACAAAGGACAAGACACATCATCACCAACAAACATCTACCACCTCCTACGTTCCTGTCCTCAAACAGCCGTCCCACTGCATGTGTTGATGAAAAATGGATTGGATGGTTGTTAGTCAAGGTGGGAGCAGGTGCCAATGCAGTATGTATATCATCCGATGGCATGTTTGTGCTCTTGCAGTATGCATGAGGCGGCCGGGCCTCATGCAACATTCAGCAGCCCGGGGCGGCCTTAGGTGAGGCCAACACAGCCTGCAGCCAAAGACGCCTGCACCTCCAAGTGTGTGTGTGAGCTCAAACCGAGCTTTGTCACAGCTGGCTGGTGGATCCACACATTTAGAAACACAACTGGGAGGACCCTCACGCAACCGCCTTCCTTTACAGCACACGCATTGTTACACACACAAACAGGCCTCGGCACAGTGGGGCTATTTTTCTACTTGCATAATAAAACACATACAAACACAGAGAGACATTCGTACACACACTGTGGCTGGTTAGACACTTTGTACTCGGACATCCCATTTGAACTTTCACCTCAAGTGTCCAGGACAAACACACACCCAACTTCACACACACACACTCGCTCTCCCCTCTTTGTACTGGTCTGTCTTGGAATCGCATGGTAATACTTCATTATGGCAGCACTGTAATTTAGAGGGAATGAGCACTTCAAACGAACGGCAACCCACACACAAACACACAGAGACGGGGTTACTGTAAATGTGTGTAACCTAGAGTTCTGCTGGGACCAGTATCAGCTTTTTTTTTTTTTTTGGGTTCCCAGAACAGTCCAAAATACACCCGGACAGTAATCAGAGGCGCACTGCGAGGTTATAATTGTTGGAGCTGATTACAAAGCGGGGAGTAATGGTTCAAATTGGGAGAGGAGTGCAACGCCAACTTGTACAAAGTGAAATGTGAACTCTGGGACACAGGGTCTGTAGGGTTCAGGTTCTAAAGCCTCCCGAGTTAAGATCTTATACCGATGTTTCACCACAAAATGTTCCTTGAAGTTTTCATAGTTAGATGGTCTTTGCTGCTCAGAAATCACTTGGATGCTATAGTTTGAATTTTTACTCCCTGTGGTGTAAAGTTGTTTTGTGAGTTATAAATAAAGTTTGCCCAGTGCAGCCTTCAACTATAAACAAGAAGCACATGGACAATTACGCTGTGAAATGACTGTTGATGGACATAGCGTTAACACTGCAAACAGCTTTACAACCAAAAGCTACAATGCATCCTCCAAGTAGCTGTATGTAAATATGTCAGGATATAGCTGCCATTGTATTAATCTCCTCAACAATACTCTGTGCTGTACATTAACATATCCTTTTACATCTTCAGTTAAGCCATGAATTGATTGCAGTGTCTCACTAGAGTAGGTTTTATTTTTAGGTTGACCTTCCATGCATTGTCTAATAGTGACTAATACTGCCAGCAGTGTCACCATTTCTAATACACAACCTTTTTTCAACTATGTCTCTATCAGCGAGTTCTAGTATTGATGGTATTTATCAGAACTGCCTGGTGGCCCAGAAGTCTCCTGAACTATCCGCCCCTTATCCAAGCTATACAAATTCACTGACCAGAACCTCAGAAGTCCAAGCAGTTTCTGACCAGTTTTGCTCTTGTCGCATTTTTTCTCACTGTGGGTTAATTTTTCTCTGCAATATAAAGTCCAGCACCTCTATGGGAACAAGGACAAACAGAGAGAGAGAACTAAAAATGTTTTCTATGCAGTATTACACAGTGAAAATTACCGCAAATTAAACTTTGTCCCAGTCTGGGATTCTCATCGCAAATCTATAGCAATCTTCGAAACATCGAAATTATTTCCGTGCATGAACCAGATAACCAACACTACATTTTCCAAACAAGTAGTTCAGAAGTAAGAATAGATTTTTTTATGCATAAACTCCTGTTTGAATTGCAGACAGATATCAATTTAATACATCCTGTCAGCATTTAGCCTTCCTGTTCCTCACTATCAGATGATGTTTGGTCAAGTTCTGATTCAGAACCGTCTGAGACTCTTTCCTCATCACTACTGGGTGCATTGCCAGACTGACCAGTCCCCCTTCTGAGACGTCTCGGACTTGGGTTTGAGGATTGCAGACTTTATAGAAATCCCTATGTTCACCAGGGATATACTCACAGAGACTTCTGAAGTCTTCCACCTTGGCAGCAGTCATTCCTCTCCTAGTACTGTACAGCAAAGACACCTTGACAGAACCCAGTGCCCCTCTAGGACCAATCTGAACTTCCTGATCATTGGTTTGACTGTAGGACATGAACATTTTACCAGGATGAGCAGCACTGACTTTTTCATGGCCACCGCCATCTTGAAATTGTAGCTTTTCTGCTTCTTGCATGGATACTGACAAGAATTATTCTGCTAGTAACACCTGTTATCCTTTAAATGAACTAATACTGATCTAACAATTCTAGGTGGGTTATCTGGTTCTTGTGTGGTGCCACAGAATTCAAGCTGAGGTAACCCAATAAAATTAGCTTGATACCTCATTTTTTTCTTCACCTTGAGATCTGTATTGAAAGTCCCTTTACCAACCTTCTCAACACTGGAGTAACTTAATATTTTAAATTTGCTTAACTTGAAAATTTGTGTTCTTAATTATGGTAATTAGGTATAGAACGTTTAAAAAAAACCTTTCATATATATGTTAAAATACTAGTTGGAACAACTCAGTTTTAGAGCAATCAACTTAAAAGCATGCTCATATCACTCATAAGTGGTAACTAAAAATAGGAGGCTATGGTATATGAAAATAGTAAAACAAAGTATATATGCATAGAAAATTTATATTATGTGAATATATTCAGAAAAATATGCTGTATGGAATTAATGTAAAACTATATTCCACTGGATATAAGACTGTATGTGTGTGTGTGTGTGTGTGTGTGTGTGTGTGTGTGCATTCCACAATCATTTATTTATTTAGTTTAAACAAAGACCCCTTTCAAACACTTCTTCATCCATATGTATAAATAATACAAAACACGCATCCATACAAGCACCATTCTTGGCTCTCATTGTGCCGACGATTAAAGTCACACTGTCTCACAAACACACTGCATCAAGGGCCCACATGACGTGGGGCCGCCCTCTGTCCTCACACATGGCAATCAAGTTGGCTGTAAGGCCCAAATGAGCTGGAATTGAGAAAAGGAGGTAAAGCGTGGGTGGCTGTATGCGTGGGAGTCCAGACACATACATATAAAGAATTCCCAGTGTAAGGTAAAACATGTACAGTTTAATGGCACTGCATGATGGGAACTTTCACAGGAAACCAAACAAATGGGATGCAGGTTATTTACATGTGAAATTAGCTTTTATACATATACACAAAAACACAACGTTACCTGGTATCACAGACAGGATAAATTCAGTCTCATACATGAAAAAGGCTGAGGTTTGAAATGTTCAGGGTGTGTTGAGCCTTAGTAACGAGTTTTGAGTTACACAGTGAGTGTAAATGTCTGAACATTGCTCCAAACATGGCATACATTTTTGTTAGAGTTCCTGGATAGTTGAATTTCATTGTATTAATTTTAGACATCTGCTGAAACGAAAAAACATGTCTCTTTCAACCTAAAATCTGAGGTCCAGGTGAGTAGGATTTGTGACATCACAACTCGTCTGAGGATCCAGTGGGCACCCGTCTGACATGTGTTGACACCTAAAACCTGCATTGTCCTGGGAATGGACATTCCAAGATGTAGGAGACATCTTGTATCAGGTAATGAAACTTTAGAGAATTAACATATTGGTTTCAAAAGCGCAAGATGGTGACAAACTAATTCCAAAAATGAGGCTTCAAAATGGTTTTCCACAAAGCAATCTGTGATATGATGATGGCCTGTCTATCTTTTATGTATAATCTATGCGAGGCAATGGAACTTTCTCATTGAAACAATCATATCAGACACAATTATTCAGTGTGATATTTTTAATCTAACTTTAATAATAAAGACAGTAAATTACCAGAGATATTTCTCTGATGTCACTGTTTGTTTCCCTGTGGTCAAATGCAATGATAATCTGTCAATATGGTCACATGCCACTTGAGACTATGCCCATGTAGCTCCACTTTATCTGTCTAATTGTGTCCACTGTTTTCATTTTGTTAAAACATTAGAGTGTTCCTGATTAAACTATTTCATTTAAGCTGTTCCTGCTAGTTTGCTGTCCTGGCTGATTCATACTCATTAACTTATGAGGATCACCATCATTCAACATAGTGCATGGTAAGACAGACATGAGCATGAAGCCTCAGAGCAGACTACTGAGAGAACATTGACAGTTAAGCACTTTCCAATTTCATCACTTAATAGGGAAGCTCTTCAAAAGGTCAGTTTACCTAAAAACTTCCATATGCACTTCTTTAAAGTGGTCCTATATGCATATGGGCAGTTTGAAGAGGACTAGAGGGAAACACTGGAGGAGCCTCGTACTGCCCGCTCCTCTGCAGACACGAGTGCACTTGTGCACTTCCTCCCTCATTCTGTGACCCTTCTTTCCATCTCATCCTGAGCTGGATGTATAATACGTGCTTTATTCTCTGCCTAAAGGGCAAATGCTGCTGAGTGTGTGTTGAGTATGTGTTTGTGCGAGTTGCTCCATAGAAAAACTGTACCACGACACAAGAGACAGCTGAGCCCAGTGCCCTTTGCTTCAGTTTCTGTTGCCAACTGAAGGCTGGAGGGACTGTGGAACTGCTTCTTATGAGGCAGTCATTTTGGCTCCAGGAGACTAATGACTTCATTATGTTAAATTTTACTGGACACATAATAACATAACAATTGGTATTGTACATATATATATATTTTTTATAAATACATCACCATGCAAATTTCCACCATACATAAGGTGCAATCTTTTCAAATGTTGGGCACATTTTTCTTTTCCTTTAATACATGTTGGTGTTATTTTATACACATACCGTAATATAAAAGCTCATGTACTAAAGCCAAATCATATTTTTCTTACCATGGCAGTTTCAATGACCTCTTCATCACCTTCCTCAGCGCTTAAACGAATTATGACATTAGATCGACGCTGTGGCGACTTTATTAAGTTGCTGCTTGTTAACGGTAACCAACAATTTCTTCAAACAGTGAATGATGTGGTTGTAACTCAGTATATGCAGGCAGGGTTAACAGGTTTAGTTAATGCTAGACTAAATGTTTGAGTGGGCTAGACGTTTGATCTGAGTTTGAATGTGGTTTGACTTTTGTTGTCAGCGTCTCAGAAGCATTCGAACATCAAACAAACAAACAAGGAGCTTTCTAAATCATCTGACTTCTTTTTCAGCTTTAAAACAACAAAACTGTCAATTACTACCATTGTCAGGTCTGACACTTAACTCTACTCACCAGCTAACATGTCTGCTATATCATTTCTGAATGCCCATGGAAACCTAACTGTCTGTAGCCTATGGCCTGTTTTGGCCTGTAAGCAGCAAGGTCTGGTGTGAATTCCACTAGATTCAACAGGTCCCCAGTACTCTGGGCGCTTTGACCCAACTTGATCCAACAACTCCAAACAAAATTACCTGACTTTCCTCCTAATGCATGAGCATTTTAATGTGCATGTCAGTGAGCATGACTGTAAAGCTTGAAAGTTCAGGTGTCTGTCAGCCCTACCAAAGACAGCTGTAGGATAACAACAGATGGAGCTGTGTTACTGGTTTACCATTTAACAATCACCCCTCTGTCAAAGTTAGTCTTGTGAGATCTTTAGGAAGGCACCCTAAAGACATTTACAATGTAAAAAAAATAGTGATGTGGCCTTGGTAAATGACTGCTATTAACTGTTATATACAAAACTCTGCCACTATTTATTTACATGATCCTAACACAGTTGGTGTGTTGCTATTAAATCGTTTCATTAAGATTTTAGTGTGCATTAAAAATGCATTTCTTTACTAAATATTTACATTATTATCAACTGGGCTTGAGCTCAGGATGGCGACTATCAGTGAGGCCATACCTGGACACAAATGAACAGACAGTCAAAATGACAGACAGACAAGTAGAAAGCTGGCCATCTTCCTCTCTTCCTCCTTCTCCTCCTCCTCCTCCTCCTCCTCCTCCTCCCGCCTGTCCTCTTCTCTCATACACCAATGATAAAACAATGATTGGGTAGTGAGGGAGAGAGGGAAGGGTGGGTGGATGGATGGATGGATGGATGGATGGATGGATGAATGGATGGATGAAGGGCCATGGAAATGGTGCATGCTTGTGAGGAAAAAAAAGCAAAAAAAATCAATTGAAATGGTAACTGGCAGAGCGAGGAGCTTCTTTTTTAGGAATAACCTGCAGGAGAAAAACAGGAAATAAAACAAAAAAAGTTGGGTTTTAAATCTCTGCTGGCGATATAGATGTGTGTGTATTTTTGCTGGCATACTTGTTTTTCCTCAGCATGCACATCCATGGTTGGAGAGGGAGGATGAGTGAGGGAGACATGCAGTTCACTGAGGCACAGTTTGGCTACATATGTAACCACAGAAAGAGCCTGAAAATGCAGATAGCTGGCTGATAGATGTTTTGTAAAAAGGGATTCTCTGTTCGTCTCTGTTCGCAGCATACAGATGAATCAGATACTGCTTAGGCCTAAAAGCTAAACCATGTGGAGGCCAAATTTTGCACAAAAATACCGAGTCTGAATATTGTCATCATGTAATTCAGTAAAAATAAAGAGGTAAGACAAGTGACAGTCAGAAAAAGTCAGCTACAGTCATCGATCCTGCAGGACAGGTCCAGCCAAACAAGCTATCGTGATGCATTATGGAAAGTCCACTGTATTTGGAGCTTGACTAATACCTAGCAGCTATAATAACGTCACAAATTCTGCATATGACAAACCTGAGTGTTGCATTTTGTTTCTGTGAGAAGATAATATAAATTTTAAAAAAAAAGCTATTCAGGATTTTTCATTTTGCTACTCTGATCTCAGTCCCATCAGGTGAAAAAAGCAACAATGAATTGTCAGTAAAAGGCACATGAGCTAACTGTAAAAACCACAGTCATACACTGAAATTTAAAACCAGCTCCATTCAATCCTCCATGTGACAAGAGGCTGTCAGAAAGCTTGACACCCTCATCATGCTAAACTCATTTTCTGCAAAGCAACAAGATGGCCCATACTCTCTGATCATGACCTTGGTGCACCAGCCAACGTGGACCAAGGTGAGCAAAAAGATCGTCGTGACTGAGTTCTGGCTGCAGGCGGCTGGAGGGCAGCACTGCTGACTGGGAAAACACAACCCCCTTATATAGCTTGATGGAACTGTAAAGTAGCTAACACACACAGGGGCAATTGCGGCTGTGTGTGTGTCACTATGTGTGCTTCATTAGTGTGCATCTTGGCATTGTGTGTTTCTTGTGTGTGAGTGTAATGGGTACCGTGTGCTTGCTGAGGTCTTGTTTGCCCATCTTAAGTCAATTAAAAGGAAATAAGGCGGCTCTGACCGGCCCGTGAACCAGCTCCCTCAGCTGAGAGCATGTCTGCACAAAAACACACACACACACACTCGCTAACACAGGGAGGCTGATAATACTCCACAACTGGCAATCGACCCTGTGCCCTGCTGTGTGAGAAACAATGGCTCGAAGGCTCTCGGAGTGTGTGTGAGTGTGTTAAGTATGGCATGTCTGACAAGGCTTTGGAGTGAAACCGTTCGAGTCAACATCAGACACAAATGCAGGACACACAAACACACCTTCCTTTTGTTTCAGAGGAGAGCCAAGGAACACATCTGTGTCCGACAGACATGAACAGCAACACACACAAACACACAGACACAGCACCCTGTTAATAAAGAGTCAAAAAGGCGAGACAAGCCAAGTCCAGGGAAAAAATTCACTATGAGAAAACTTCCCACCAAAATTATCTTTACTTTGCTCACATTTTTCTAAAAAGAAATCAGTTCTTTGATAACTTCACACTGTTTGATTTTTGACTGATTTTGGTATTTTGACAAACCTATTAAAATGCTCTTATTGGCGCAGAATGACAGTTTAGCAGGTACATTAACTAGGCCTGGCTTTATGAAGAATTTGGCCCAGCATATTGACAGTGATCCATTTAACTTTAAACGATAACAGACTGGTCAAAGAATGTCTCGTGTTGGGTTCCAATAACTGATTCTGTTTTGTATCTGGTTCCAGGTTGATAAAACACCCAAATCTGCTACCAGAGCCTGAGCCAAATCTCTTATTGTACTTTGAATGTCCAATCAATCTTTTCATTTACAAAACATTCAGGTACATTAGCAGCTGTGTTTTTGTAGTTTAACAAGACAATCAGTGCGATGAGTTGTCCTACCTAAAGTGATCTAGCTGCACATTACACATTAGTTCAGAGAAACATCTGCACATTTTTAAATGCAGCTATAAATGCTGCACTCAAATGGATTCAATGGGGAATTTCAAAATATTTACAAGAATTAAAATTTATTTGAAAACTGAACCTGTAGATTAAAAGAGATTTGAAAGATGTCTTCTCACTGTACTCTGCTAACCAGATCCAGTGTGTATTTGTACACAAAATAGTTATGAGGGAACTGTTTTAATCTAACATTCACATGGGAGGCGAGCACAGTTATTAAAATGTTTCAATGAGTGAAAAATATCAGTCCTGCACAATCTAATTTCACCTTCAGCAGAAGTTGAAATTTTCAGCATGTCGTTTTCTGCTCAGAGGGAAGGGGATGAGAAATCCTTGTTAAATGTGTCCCAGTCACAGGCTTATACTCGCAATCTACATCCAGTGAGTCACACTTAGGATTCTTCTGTTACTACACTTAAACCAATAACATAGGAATTCACTTTCTTCATATAATGAACAGTGTGTTCATTTATCTTTTCTTATGTCCAGCCTTGGACTGCTGATGGTTCAGTCAAATGCCAAAGCTGGGAGCGTGCCTATGTTCCCACAGCCCTATGTTCTAACAGCCCTATGTTCCCACAGCCCTATGTTCTAACAGCCCTATGTTCCAACAGCCCTATGTTCCAACAGCCCTATGTTCCAACAGCCCTATGTTCCTACAGCCCTATGTTCCCAAATTTCTAAGATTTTTTTTCCCCAAAATCAGGCCCTATGTTCCCACAGTTCCCACATTTCCACCCCTGGTAATTAGGGGTTCGCCACCCAATCCCGCAGCTGACGATTTGAAGGAGAGAGCTAGCTTCCAAACTCTCGAGTTCAACACCACTACTCCACCATGGGGTTGCTGTGGAGTGAGGAGCCACGTGGAAATATCTGCGTTTTCCCTTCGTGTAAACAGGGTCTAAGAAATGTGAGACATGTGGGAACATAGGGCCTGATTTTCAAAATTTTCAGTGAAAAAAAATCTTAAAATGTGGGAACATTGGGCTGTGGGACCACTGGGTTGTGGGAACATTGGGCTGTGGGACCACTGGATTGTGGGAACATAAGGCTGACCCCCCAAAGCTGATGCTCACACATAGAGACTGACTAAACAGTGTGATGAAAGCAAGACAGAACCCTTCAGGAATTTACAGCAACAGTAGTGTGGTGGCATTCCTGAGGTCGTGCAAAGCAATTCAAAAGTGATCCGTGCACAAAGAAGTGAGATGACTGTGTTGCGATACCTTTTCCTGAAACAATAACATGTTGTCATGTCTTTCCAGGTTCTGAAGTTTGATCTCAGCAGGTCATTAGTGCTGAAGGTGTAAAGGCAGGCTGTGAATGTTTCATATTATTCACAGTCATGCAGCTCAGTGTTAGTAATGACGCGCTCTAAAAATAGATGTCTGCCTCTTTGATTTTTTCTGCTTCATAAAGCTGTGCAATTTTGCTCTCTCAATTTCCATTGTAGCTGTATTGGAAACACCTAAAAGTGACATCACGCTGCGCAAAGTTGTTCAAGCAGGAAACAGGAATAACAAAATACACCACCAAGCCACACACGTATGTGGAGAGTCATTTTTTTCTTATGCTAAAATGTTCTCTGAGGTAGTTTGTTACTGGTATTTGTCAATTTTGCAAAAAACAGAAAGAATAGGTTTTATTTTGTAGATTTCATGTTTGTAGACCCTATTTTCAGATCTAATATGCTTATCTTTCTCTGAGCGGGTCTCCATGCTGTGTGGTAGCATGATCCTTCTGAACGTGCACCCACAATGCTCCACACTTTCATTTAAAACCGCCACGGCAGTCCCCATAATTCACCTCTACATGCAGAGCCAAGCCTAACAGCCTCCACAATTCTCTCTTGTGCATAAAAACAAAACAAAAAAACGCTTTTTAAAAAATAACCCAAAATCACAGAGATGCCGATTTGCATGGGACTAAAATTATCACAGGACCTCTGTGTTTGGTGAAATATAGAATTTAACTGTGGTGGAATATTTGCTTTACAGATTACAGATATGGCACATTTACAAGGGATTAAGAGCACAGACAGCTTTGAAGCAATTACTACAAATTAGTAGAGGTCCACAGGAAACACTAGTCCCATACGATGAGGGATTAAGCAAAATTTTCAAAGGAAGTAACAAATTTGACTCAGTATTTCATGATTTGGACTGGAGTAATTTGAACTCAGTAGCTCATTCTGCCACTTTTCCTGTGTTTGTGGAAACTGGTTTCAACTGTTTAAACTTCCATGAAATAAATAATATTCTGTATGTTAAAACATAGTTAAGATGTCTCTCCTCTGTCCACGAGGCAGTGAAGAAAAACCCTTTCGCTGGCTTGTTTGTGGGTTTATCAGGGATGGACCACCTGCTGCTACCAATCTGCAGAGAACATGTTGCGAGATACACCATGACACTGGATATCAGGGCTTCTTTGTCTGGCCTTTGTCCAGTTGTAACCTTCCTCAAATCTTAATTAAAAGCGAGTCCAAATCAACTTGTTCTGTAAACGCGCTCTCTGTGCCCCCACTGTGAGCAGCATGGTAAGTACCAGGTCCTAATGCATCGCTTCTATCCTATGACAATCCCCGAGCTGTTCTTGTAGAGGTGAGGGACCACTTAATCCTATATCCCCAACCCCAGCTCGTAATAAACAGGCTACATTTAATCCACAACACAGAGGAGCAAGGGTTAAGTCTTTATCGCTGGCCACGCCAATGTTCTCCCTTTTATTCGCACTCACATTCCATCTCTTTGTGAGCGTCATTATAATACTGCTATTGTAAAATCACTGGATTAAGATCTGGACCAGCCGTCTGCATTAAGTTAGAGGAAATGAATCACTATTGCTGCTGAGGCAGAAAATACAATGCCAGTAATTTATTAAACAGATGTTAAATAAAATAATAGAGGCTGAAAAATTACGGAGATATCTGGAGTTCAGCATACTGTATCTGTCAGCGTGTGAGTCAGTCAAATGTGAAAAAATCCTCAGGGGGAATATGCTACTGTGAATTATCTTTATGTCATCATCATTCAAAGCTCAGCTTGCAGTGAAGCAAAAGGTGTCCAGATGAATCAGGCTTTTCAGGTTTCCAAATAAACAATTGCATACTGCAAAATGAAAAAGCCCCCATCCCGCTACTGCAGTGTATGATCTAAAAGTAGCATCTTAAAACCCTAAACTGGCCTTATTTGATTTACAAATTCTGAAAATTTCCTTCTGTATCTGGTCACATGTGCAGCATCAAATACTGAGGTGTCTAGTATCTTACAGTTCAACTCCCTAAAAGAACAACAGGCCCGCAGTTGTGCTATAACCTGTAGATCTTAAAGGCCTTTAAGGTAACTTCTAGCTGTTGTGCCAGGTTCTGCTTTTGTTCCCACTGTCCTTTGCCTGCTTTGGAGATACAGTCCAGGAGGTCAATTTCAGCACCCACCAGAAGGTATACTATATCATGTTCTGGGTACTGGATGAAGGAGGAGATGGAGGTGGGTTCCTCATGACTGTCAAGCAGCTGTCACTTGTGATTTGTCAACCAAGTGTAACCTCAACTGCAACAGCAAGAACCATTTCACTTGTGTGTGTGTGTACACCAGCGAGGTCTTTAGCAGTGGTTTATAACGAGGAACAATAAATGAGAATCAGAAAGAGAAACTTTAATAATCCCTGCCGGGAAACTGTTATACAACAGTTGGTCAAGACTGTGGAAGTTGTAAAATTATACAAGAATACAAGAAATACAACAAAGCACTGGGGTGCAGTCAAGAGTCTCATGGCTACACAAAGAATGATGTCACACACAGGTGCCAAGGGAGGGACGTAAACAACAACAACAATGGCGTGTGAAAACTCCCTAGCATGTAGTGTGGACGTAGCGCCACAGCTAGCAGTTCAATATTTGGGCTGCAGAAATGTTCCTTTACTGTAATGTGTATAAGTGTCTCAACAGTGACCCAGTTGTTTTCCATCATAGGTTTATTCCTCTTTGAATACTCTTTGGGGACGTCCGTTGTTGCCGTTGTTCTGGTCAGCGAGTCTGCCAGCTTCAGCATTATCAGCTGGTCTATAGTGTAAACAATGTAAACGTAAAGTTGTTGGGCACCAGTAACGCCGCTGAATGTATGACAGGTGAAACAACAGACCAGAACTCTGCTATCAGGGCAAATATACCAAGCTGTGCACACAGTTTATGCATGTGCAGAAAAAACAGGAGAGTGCTTTTCAGAGATCCAAGTTATAGTTATGGGTGATTAAGTTCCTGTTGTAGAAAAGTAGCTTTGGAACATGATAAGTGTTTGATCTTTGCATTTGGTCTGAGCTGATGAAATCATAGCAGTAGCACTGACGACAGAAAGAGTACATGAAGAAGGTTTGCAAAGAGGAGCACAGAGAGAGATCCATCATGCACCCAGTCCATTAGATAAAGACACAGCGTCCATACACGGTGGGAATACGCGTACCATATAATCATTCAATCAGCCCATATGAATAATGAATGAAAAGAAAGCAAGGAACTGTGATGGTATGAAGTGCTCTATACCAAGTAGAGCATTTCATATCATGGATCCCCACACTGACACACACCAGCTCAGTGCTCCTAAATTCTATCCCTGGGACAAACAAAAATAAAAGACATCTGCATTGATGTTGTGTTCCACCATGTAAACTGCATTTGGGAAGCTGATGTAAGCGGTGATGGTAAAACTTGAACATAAATGAAAGGAGCCCCTCATTAATCCTGCTTGGAAATAAAGTTTGTCTCCATGCCACAGGTGTTTTATACCTGTTCTGAATGACTACACTGGAAGGCAAGACAAAATAACTGATATCAGGGCTGCCATATAACTCGCCCTGTCTCTCCCTCTATCAAATCAAATCCTACCTACGTTCACACTTCCACACACACAGCCAGTCGGTGCATCAAGGTTCCGTGCTCATTGGATTGCAGGATTTCCAAATGGAGCCTCCAAATTCTAATTTTGGAAAGGAATATTTTGTTGTTGGTTTCACAAGCATCTTATCTGCAGCTTGATGCCCCCTTAAAACCCCCATCAGCAGGTTTTGTTGTATGTTATGAACGCTGTTTGTGAAATGACATTAAATTACACTGTATTTCCTGGAGGATGTTCTTGACCTGCAACAAAAACCTCCTTGAACAACAGAAGCCTCATGATAGAGACTTTTATTGAAGTTATGGGTTCATGTGAACAGTTGAAGAAGTAGAACTGTTCTTGTGTCAGCCTAAGTTGCCCCTGTGCAGCCTGCCTGGTATGAGGAGCTGTGACTGGTAAGTCAAAATGTGAGCAGACAAGACGACTTCAGCATTCTCCATTTACATGCTCAACAGACAACTCCTCCCACACTCTGCACAGAGATGTGACCAAGGTGTTGGCACTGACAGTAGTTAAGGAGGGAGGAGGCAGAGAAAGAGTGAAATGGGCGTTCGGAACTCCACTTGATGAGTTGCATATGCAATGTTGGCACGTCAGTATCCGTGCAGCCATGTGCACGAGCTCCTGTCCGTTCAGTTTGTTATCCTGCATTCCTACATGCCACAGCACCCCAGGACATGGCCATATGCCATCGGCTTGGCCCGCTGATCAACACTGCTCCAGCCTCGCATGACAGCTCGCAATGCACACATAGGCACACACTCACACACAATAGTTCTGGCAGATGGGTGAAAAGGTGGGCCACGTCATGTGTGAAGTGAACAGAGGGCAGGGGGGTGTTAGCAATTATGGTGAAACAGACTGCAAAGACAGACAGACACGTGTGCCTGTGTGTGTGTGTCTACAACAAAAAAGATATACATGGGCATGTACAAAAATATAAGCAGAGCATCAACCACAACAAGGGTGCGCTCTAGACAGGAGAGCCATCTAGACAACCAGCACAGACTGAAGACATCCCTGACAGAGCACCTGTAAGTGTGTCCAGACCTCTGCCTTATGGCCTCCATCTATCCTACTGAGAAGCATAAGGTGCATATGTAGGAGTCAAACACTCCACTGGGCAGTTCACTTGTCAATACATAAGGCCTTCTACCGTACTTCATTAATTTTGCACTCAGAAACTCAAAAAATTAGTTAAGAGATGATTCATTTTTCCTCAACTGTCATTTCAATTACAAATCCTATCCAGCAAAATGGATCTTAAAGCAAAGACAACGTATGCAGTTAGAGGACAAGCATAGAGGCCACAAGAGTATCCATATGTTGGCCCTGCAGCCTGTCACATCACATCACACAGACGGAATCTTCTCCAAATCAGCTTTGTGTGCACAGAGACTGTCTTATATGTAGAAGATTATTAGTGAACTGAGGTGCTTTGCAATTTTTTTAATGCAAATACAGGACATATAGAATAAGTGGCAAAAATGTTACATGTTAAATTTAGGACTGGGGGTTGAACCAATATGTGTTTTCAAGTCAGTAAAAAAGTCATTTCAGTCGATACATGGTAACTCTGCATTTTTCAAATTTTTGTAAAATTTATCAAAGATGTATCAAAGATTGTAAGCAGCTGGACCTCACAGTTTATAAAGCATTTTTAACACAGGGGGCTAAAATGACACTGAACCACTACTACTAATTAGATATTTCAATGATCTGATAATAATAACATAAAGTGCTGTTGTGGTATATTTTGCAATAGATGTATAATCTGATCATCTGGCTGTAGTAACTCCTAACAGGGCCTTGGTAAAACGAATAAAGAGCATCTGTGGGCCGCTGTATAGCTCGCTGAGTTAAGGCGTTGCCATGTGGGTGCAGGTCGGCAGCAGCGGTCATGAGTTCGAGTCTGGCTCACGACCCTTTGCTGCATGTCTCTTTCTCCTCTCTAGCCCCTTCCACACAGTATCTCCCTTTATCAATAAAACTAGAAAAAACTCCCCCAAAGATATTTTATAAAGAGCATCTTTAAAAACAACACAACAGACACACAAGCCTGTGTGTATATTTGGGGTATATTGTATATTTATTTTATTTAATATCAATAAATTCCAATAGGTTTAAATTCAATTTAAATATATATTTGTTAACAGCCAAGTGGACTGAAAGGAAATCAAATATCACCCATTCATAACCTTTGAACCGACAGGTAAATTATTAATTTCAACATGTTTAAAGTTTATTTTTTGCTTGTTTTTTTTAAAAATCATTGTGAATATTTTACTCAAATGATCTCCCATGTGTTCGTATGTTGGACCCATAATTTTCTTATCGAAGTGTCACATTAAGTCAGATCAGCTGAAGTGTCTGCAGCGAAGAGTTGATGCACGTAAAGTGTCCTCATGAATGTTTTGTGAAATTCGCTGGAAGAGAAGCATGTGAGAGAATATCACTTTTTACCATGTTTATGTGTGTATTGAATGTTCCCCTCTCTGAATCAGTGGCTTTTCTGTTTCACAGCTTGCAAAGCACTATGAGGCAAATGTAATAGACTTGATCGTACAGCACATGATACGTAAATATTGAAAAAATGATTTCATTGTGGTTGCAACAGTTTTGTTCCACTTCTGTTTTCTACTTCAGGCAAACAGTATTATAAAAATTGAAAAAACACTGATACAAGATATGAGTTGATATACGGTATAAAGGTATTCCTGGGATTCATGTATTAAAAAAGGAACTGAAGAAGCAGTTGTTGATGATGAGTGGGAGAACGTACAGAGTGAAAGTGGTGTTGAGAGTGATGAGAATAATCCTCTGCCCATGTAACAGAGATAAAGACACACTGAGGTTTTAGCTCCACACAGGAGATTGACCTCATTGCTGGCAACAAGCTCACAAACCAACAGACACACACACACATACAACACATAGCAGGAATGTAGATAAGTGGCAAAATATAGATGTGCTCGACTGGTATTCTTATTGTCAATGACTCACTCTATAAAAGCAGTGTGTGTGTGTGTGTGTGTGTGTGTGTGTGTGTGTGTGTGTGTGTGTGTGAGTGTGTGTGTAATGAACCGAGAACAGCCCAACCTTGATCAGAAGTGGAGAAAAGCAGCGCTGCCCCCTCCGCTCTCACATTCATCAAGAGTGTGTGTTTGATCTCTCAGCCACATCACACATGTGCCCTCCAATCAACCGCTGCTGCCTCTAAGGCCCCCTTTGGCCTGCCGACACACAAACACACTCACACACACACACGCAGAAAGGAACGTCCCACACAGAACCCATTAGGACTTTTGATTAAATTTGAGGATAGCTCATGTATAAAGGCTATGGCCAGTGCAAATTCATTCAAGTGTGTGTGTGTGTGTGTACATGCGCGTGTGAGAAGAAAAAGGAAAGCAAAAATGAGTGACTGCAAAGCCTTCTAACCTTTGTAATATAGATCCTAACTGCTGCCAAGGGAGGTTAAAACCTAAAAGGGCTCCATAACACTTCATAACTCTGACTTAAATGAAACAACTACAACTCTATAGCCATTAGTGAGATGCATGTGTGCACGCACACACACACACACACACACACACACTGAGTGTCTTTAGAAGTTGGTGAGGCAACCAAGGTCATTAGGTTTATTTCCATTGGCAGAGAAAGGATTTTGGCAGTCACAATCTGCCCAGCGACACTCAGGTTTGTCAGAATAAACAAATATGATTGGAAGAGAGTGTCCACATTAATGAATCACTCCAGTGAAACAGGAGAGTTAGAAAAACAGAAAGAGAAACATTAGGACAACCAAACCGACCAATATGTAACCTTTGCTCAACAGCAACCATCATGCAAAGACGAAACTGGAAAGAAATACCAAAAACTGGGAAAGGCAATGAGGTATGGGCCTTTTTCAGAGTAGACAGAGTACTGCTATTGATAAGTCTGTTTCATTTAGGTGTACCACTGAACAACATACACAATAGCAAGGCTTGGAAATAGTATACAAAATAGATATTACTCATGCAAATAATCACACCCCTATATTTCCTACAATGGCATGTTAAAATTATTTTAATCTTCTGAACTCCAACCATCTCCTGGGTTTTTTTTTTTTTTTTACAGACTGTAGGTTCATTTTTTACTGCAATATAAAATCCTGCACCTCTATGGAAACTGCACAACAATGGATGCAAGTAGAGAGAACTCAGAAATGTCTGCTGGACAGTATGATAAAATCATACTGCCATAAATCCTAAAAAAAAAAAACACAAACATGAATGTCGAATTTCTTTGACTGTTTATTTTTCCCAAAAAAAGAGAGACATGAAGGGAATCAACATGCACAAATATTTCAAAGTGCCCACAGTGTTACCAATACTGGAATACTGAATACTTTGTTGTCTCCTATCTGCTCTGAGACTTTAAAAAAAAAATTGACTCTTGATGAAAGTGAATGTTTTGTTTATAACAGGATGATTTATTTTGGTGATTTTTTTTAAATGAGCACGTTGATTTGAGTGATTTCAATGAAATATCACATTTTTAACTTCGATTTGCTTGTTTTCATGACAAAGCCAGATGTAACACATGATACCTTCAACAACCATGGGAAAAAAGAAAATCCACCAGTTCTTTGTTTTTAAAGTGTCTGGCTCTGATAAATTGTATCATTTTGGTGACTTATTAAAAAGGAAACATTCCCTTCAACCTGTGTTGCTGAAACAGGTAAGACAGCCTGATGTCTGTTTGTTGTTTTCTTCTCTGGAGTTTTGCCTTATTATAGACAGTGGTTGTTGTCTTCAATAGAGATTGTAAATCCTTTTGAGCCCAGTGTTATTGGACTGTAAAATTAGACTGACTATCATTTTCTTTGGCGTTCCATGCAAACCTGTTAGTATACAGTATGCTGAACAACAGCAGATTTCATGGTGTAAATATACTGAGCTATGGTACTGCTATGATCATCAGGATTATCCAGATAGATGTGACTGACCTCTTAATACAGGGGAACATGGAAACTGTAACCATTGTGGTGGCCACCTCTTGTTCCGTGGCTTATCCACAGTGAAGGAAACAGTGTGGCACATGCTGCTGTCAGATTCCCCAGCTGTAATGTTGCAATGTGTGAGACCAACTGTATTTATTGTTATTGGGATAAAGAAGACATTAATAGTTAAAACAATTCTAATAAGAAAGTCTTGTTTGAAGCAAAACATGCCCTGTACCTCATATTCACCAATCTCTTATCTTCAGTGGTCCAGAATTCAACATGTTTGGACCAGAGTGCTGGTTGACCAAAATAAATAAATAAATAAACAATACAATAAAATATCATCTGAGGCTTTACAAAACTGTGGCATCAGTATTTTTCACTATTTTCTTAGATTTTCCGGACTAAACGATAAACCAAGAAATACTCAGAGGAGCTCCCTGACAGCTGAATGGTTCTGGTGCATCCTACAGTCGTGAGCAACAGTTTACCTACCCTTGTAAAGACCGTGTATATCACTGCAGTCTTGAGTTTTCAATCACTCCAATAACTCTATGTTTTCTGTGACAGAATAATTGAAACCCATGCATCTCAGACACAAAAAACCAACCAACCAACCAACCAAACAAACAAACAAAAACAATCATGCATTTTGACGACAGTTTCTCAATCGTTTGAAAGGTTTAAATTAATTTAAATGTGTTTGCAACATAGTGTACCTTGTTTTCATATAGGTGTCCATTTATTTTCTATCCAGTAATCTATTTATTTTTTTAAAAGCCATCCATATTGATATGGATGTAAGAGACAAAGCCTAAAAAGTCCTGCGTATCGTATGGGCTTGTTGTCTCTAAGTTGAGCATGTATAGAAGCTACAGGGCAGAGCTTTTGGGACAAGATGGAGCAGTCAGTGGAACTCTCATATGATTCTTGATGAAGATCTTTGTTTAAGCTAAAAATAAAGTTTTGGGATGGTTTTTAATTTCACCTTCAACCAGCTATTTTCTAATCAAACAGTCCCATGCCAATTATTCTCAACTTTGCCATCTGAAAAGTCCGAGCTACACCTGACCATTTGGCAGAACCTGCTGTGTCATCTACCTTTAACTGGCTCTTTGTTGGCTGTGCTAATACATAATGACAACATTGTAAGCTTCTAATAAAAATCAGGTTGATTGTAACAAACAATAATGTCCCATCTGCTGTTTCGTAGAACTTTTTTCAGCGGCCGTGCATTGTTTACAAATTCTCTTTATTACATTTGAAATGAGGATCATAGTCTGTAATCTGATTTCTAAATCTAAAGACTAGATCAACCAGTCAGATGATATCGGTTTGTTTCTGTACACTAGACTGGATGATATCTATGGTTCTTATTTTTATGATTTAAGAACCATGAAGCATTAAGCTATAAATTTAAATTTACCTGTGTACTGCTTTTAATCAAAGCATATTAAATGTGATTACTCCTTGTTATCCCTGTCCATTGTTTACCACATCTCCTCATTCTCTGCTGCGCTAACCTTGATCTTTGAAAACTTGATTTTCTGTATTGTACATCGCACTGAACACTCCATTACCAAGCCGGCCAATCCTTTTAGATTATGCTAAACTTCAGTCTCTCCATCTCTGGCTAGCTGACACCAAATGACTAATCCACGGCACGCTGTTTCATTTTCATAAAAACGTGGTGGTGGAGGAGGGTGGGTGGGGAGGTCAGATATCCCCAAATAAAAAGGCTCATGTTGGAGTCTTTATGAGATGAGCCCTTCCTCTGAACTTCTGCTGCTGGAGCATGTAACAGGGAGAGAAATGACCTGCTTCCTGTCCAATTCATGTGGTTCAAAAATGTCCAGCAAATATAAATGAGCTAATTGTGGCTTTCTGATGCTGAACCTTTTGCAGTGTGTGTGTGTTGTGCTTGTATGTTATTCTTCTGAGCTCATAAAGCATTTCTGTAGTCGTTAGCTGGGGTTAGATAAAGGCGAGCAAATCCAAGAGGAGTGGAAAGGCAGGGTATTAATTATACTAAATGGAGAAAGATGGTGAATGGCAACAGCAACAATACACATGTGCACCAGACATAAAACTCATAATCACACAAAACAGTGCATTTTTACATATTCATGTAATATTCCAAATTCCTGCCCTTACAGTACAGCTCACTATATATACAGCATGCACACACTCTGGAGCAGTGATGCTGCTGCCTGGAGTGTCAAACAAATGTCCTATTGGAGACTGGACTAGTGTTCCCAGCTTAGCACCCCCACAGCAGATGTCCAATCATCCTAATATAACAGCAGGAACAGAGCAGCACAGTGGCTAAGGCCTCAGATTAAAACTAGCTGCATCCCAGAGGATCAAACACAGCAGCAACACAGCAAACTAATATGTGCAAGATGACGTGAGATTTACTGCTGTGCAGCATTGCAAAACACAAAATCATCTACATGACCGGACAAACAGAATTTAATAATATCTACAGAGGCCTACATACGTATATGAGGTAAAGAGTACCTCAGTTCTTTGTTCAACTTTGTTAGGGGGACTGATATGAATTCACTCCATGATGATGTTTGACATTGTAGCTGTCGATGATTGAAGAAGCAAGAGTGAGCGCTCACTTATCAACTGAGGATGGATCAGAGGATCAGAGGAACTCATGGGGAGCCATGATATTTAATGAGATAATTACAACAATGAGTGATTTTTAAACCTTTAAAGGTAAACTATTCTTAGCACATGTGCTATTCTTGCAAGCATTAGTGAAAACAAATGAATGAAAGAAAGAATGATTCTTAGAACAGTGAATATTAGGTATGAATGCAATTTTAGGTAGCACTTTGCATCACAGCTGGTCTGTACAGCCTGCTTGTTTGGTTGGTGTGAAACAGAAGTTCCACCCTGAAAGCTCTGACAGTCCTGCCTGGTGATAGCTTATATGCTCGCAAAGGAGAAAGCAGAGTTTCACCACCCTTCCACAACACAAATTCACCTGACTGGGGTGCCATCAGCTCAATAAATGGCCTGTTGTAAGTGCACGTCATTCCCATACATATGGGCTAGTAGGGACCTCTCCTCCACCTTGGAGTAGGCTCAGTATGCACGTCATCATTTATTATGATCAGTGATAAACAGAAGCTAACCCTGATCATAGAGGTAACTGCTTGTGGCCTTGTCAATAATGAAGTTTTGGACAAAGTGGAGCTTCGTAACATACCAAGCCATGATCTTTTTCTAAACGTAACCATGTCTTTTTGATGCCTCACCACAACCAAGTTGCTCTGGGGCCTAAACCAAACACCGACTGAAAAATAGAGTGGAAGCAAATGTTAAATCCAGATGTAAATCACACAATAAAACTACAATCATGGTGCAGGACAGAACTTGAACTCATGTCCACTGACTTATGTATGGAAAGAGACGGCTCATACATGCTAACCATTTAATGGCAGCATCGCCTGCATGTATTCAGTAGTGGTACAAAACAAAACTAGACATGGGGTCAAGTCACCTTTCCACTGATTAAACAGCATCTTTTTGCAGAAATCTGTCCAAGCAGAAACAAAATGCCAAAATTCACCACCATACAACAGGAGGGCCTGACACTGTGTACACTATATGTACATACAACATCTGCTGTTGTTAAGACACTTGTCAAAGATGCTCCTGACTTAGTCCATGATAATGTTCTTTCGCATATGTTTAAATGGCCCAGTTACTGTTTAGTGTTGGAAGCTGATCAGAATAAATAATATGAATAGTTCATGAATTTAATATACTTTGTTCTACATGGACCTTGAAATTTGTATACTCCAGACGTGTTAATGCTTTTGGATGGTTCGAGAGCAATGACATATTTACCATGTTAATTCATGTAGTAGAACTTGCTGATTATGAACAGCAAGAGGATTTTAGGGAAGTCATTTTATGTTATAGACACACAGCATGTTTCTGGCCTTCTTAACATCATAAAAAATTCCACAAATAATCGTCCATAGTGCACTGTGGTTTTAAACTTCAAAAAACGTGCATGCGATACCTTGTTGGAACCTTTAGTGACTGTTTGACAGTGAATGGATTTCAGCAGATAGTAAGGTTAGAAGGATCTTTTCATACACATAATTTAAGAGGAAACAAAAGTGCTGCATATAAATCTAATTCCAGCTCTACTGTACATGCACCAAGCTAACATCAGCCAACTTTAATCTGCCATGTTAGCTTTCAGGGTCACTATCCAATTGACAATTGTGTCCTCTCCAAGGCAAAATGACTAGCTAAAGAGAAACATGATCTTCTCCTCCTCTTGTTCGGTCTCTGACCTTCTGTGAGGAAGGATCATCCCACCGTCTGGCACAGTTTGCCAAAGAAGCAGGATTTATGAAGGGGAAATTGCAACTGGCAAATGGGCAGGGTGGAAAAAAAGGCCCCCCGGGGCAGAAGAGGAGGGATGGAGAGAGAGGGACAAAAGCAAATATTTGACAGCGACATGGGAGGACTAATAGTTGGATTTGACCTCCTTGTGAACTTTCATTGTCTTTGGAGGGCAGCAGAGTCTATGATGAAAAAGCCTCTTACCCCCCAACAAATAGGTAATGAGTGGTAATGAGAGACAATGAGTAAGAGAGGGAGAGAAAGGGGAGGGGAGGAAGATGCAGATAATGTAAGCCAGACACAGACAGAGAAATTACAGAGAACCAGAAAGGGGAAGAGAGAGCGAGAGCAGCTGCAGCAGGGCAGAAAGTGAAGCTGAGAAGGTGCCGGGCTGTGGAGGGAGCATCCAGGGAGTTGGGTGACGAGAAACACTGTCCGTTTGTGGCCACTGATAATACTTTCCATTCGAACGGGCTCTATGTGGGGGTCTGTTGTGTGTGCGTGTGTGTTTGTGTGTGTTTGCAGGCCTTGTGCGAGCTGCTGATTCCCCTGATTGCAGGCTGGCGCCCTGCTGGCGAGCCCCCGCGCACTGAAATTAAATCCACTCTGCTCCGTTATAAATTATAATGCTTTACAAACAACACCCCCACCAGGGAAGCCAGGAGGGGGGAAAGAGAGCAAGAGAGAGACTCAAAGAGAGAATGGATGGCGTTAGAGAGGAACAAGGGGTAGAGGAGGACTGAAGAGGGACAGAAGGAAGGAAAGGAAGAAAAAACGTTGAAATGAACAAACAGAAGACAGAAGAAGGTGGGTACAAAAAGAATACATTAACTTTTCTGGAGCCTTTTAAGGTAACCTGGATTGAGAATTTAAGACTTTACTAATATAAAACACAACTGGAAAAAGCTGCCTTGTAAGCAATTAAACAGCTAAGCAATAAAGCAGTGGTGTACAGAAACAGATAAAGATAATTAAATCAGGAAGGCCAAGAAAGGGACAGAACTGCACTTAAACGCAAGTGATGAATCAGCCTTAGAATTCGAACACAAGCTTTAAAATATGCAGGGCCTTACCTTAAAAGTGAAGAAAGAAAGTGAGACACCTTCGTGAAAATGAAATAAACAGGAAGAGAGGCAGATTCAGCAGGGATGTGAGCGGAGGAGATAAAAAAAGTAAAGGAAATGCAGTGATACTGTAGGGGTGGGTGTGTGGGTGGGTGGGGTGAAAGCCTGACCTAAATGGACCTTGTGGTGCCAGAGAGGCAGCTTGTCGTGCTGATATCCAGCTAGACTGGCACCATACAAGGGTTTTGGTAGCAACAGAGAGCTAATATGTGTAACCCGCAGTTTGTGTGGGGATGATAAGCAGCTAGCTGGTGCCAGGCTCCTCCAAGTAAATCAGGGAAGAGATGAAAAAGCCATGATAGTAAGTGTCATCACCGTTCATCTCCACGTGTGAGAGAGGGTTCAGACGTTCGCCTTTTCAGTGCTTGTAGAATGTTTGGACTGAGGTTTGGTCTTTTCAGCTGAACTGCAGGCTGTGCTTACACAGAGCAGAGTAGAGACTACAAGAGAGATTCAGGAGAAAATGAAACATACTTGACAAGTTGTCAGCAAGTTGCTGAGAGCTACATTCAGTCAAGTCTTGATTTGATGTGCAAACTGGTGTGAAAAACATCTAATGTGTAAAGGCTGGAAACAGGCCAAGTCAAATAGTCCATCTATAGTATGCAGACCCACTGTTTTTTCCTGTACTGGTAACATCTGTCGGTACTTGGAAAAATGTTGGACATACTGATTTCATTTCAATTTTTTATTTTTTATTTTTGTAAAGCAAATGATCAAATAAATTTAATTTTTGTTGTTCTTTTGAATGGTTTATGGCATTATAACTAAACATAGCACAAAAAGTAAGGACATTTGTGTTTGATAGGGTATTCCTTTGTTGTAACAATACTTCTCGACAATAATTTTTACACCTTTGGAAAGCCTGTTTATTTCCCTTTTAAATAGAGACACATTTGTAAGGAACATGCATTTGTGGGATGAGCAGCAGAGCTGAGTGTGTGGGTTGTGCCCATGAAATAATTGCCAATTCTTCTCTGCCAATGCCAAACAGCTTATTCTGCTATTGACTCTTGTTTGGTGGATTGGATGATTGAAGTCTGAAGAAACAAGACATATTGACAATTTAACAATTTATTCATTTAACAAACAGGAGACTCAGTAGCATGTGGAAGAACCATACACAGTCACAACAGCCTGGCACCTCCTCCTCATGCTGGTCACCAGCCTGATCACACACTGCTGTGGGATGGCATCCCATTCTTCAACCAGCATTTGTTGCAAGTCAGCCAGCGTGGCTGTGTTGGTCCCTCTGGGACAAACAGCACGCCCAAGCTGATCCCACAAGTGTTCAGTGGGGTTGATGTCAGGTCTGCTTGCTGGATATTCCATCCTCTCCACTCCCAAATTCTGCAGGTGGTCTCTGATAAACCCGCTCTGTGGGGGTGAACGTTGTCATCTTGGAGGATTCAGTTTGGTCCCAGAATGTGGAGATATGAGGTTGCCACTGGTTGCAGAATCTCATTTCGATATCTGTCTGCATTATGACAGCTTCCAATAATGACAAGCCTTGTTTTTTTTTCCAGTGAGGGAGATGCCATCCCAACCATCACACTGCCTCCACCAAAAGATGTTACTCTATTGATGCAGCTATCAGCATAGCGTTCTCCTTATCTTCTCCACACTTTGACCCTACGATCCAACTGCCGTAAGCAGAATCTGGACTAAAAGCTGAACATAACGTTTCTCCACATGTTCTAGTTCCAGTGCAAGTGTTACTTGTCGTCTTCTTAGGACGCCCACTTCCCAGCCTGTCTCTGACATCCTCTGTTGTATGGAACTTGGCCCTCAGTTTGGGGAAGGTACTAGGGCTCACACCAAATACTGCCACAACTTGGTTTTGCGAAACACCAGCTTGAAATTCCCCAAAGCACGGGCCTTATCCAGATCAGTCAAACTTGGCATGCTGATTCTTGGAGCAGACACCAACTGACCACTGTGGCAGGCCCATGCTCACCAGAGTATAGGGTACCAGAAGCTCAAAACAAGAGTCAACAGCAACAGCAAAAACAAGCTTTTTGGCATTGGCAAAGGAGATTTGGCAAATTTTTCATGGGCACACCCACCTACTCAGCTCTGCTGCTCATCCCACAAGTGCATGTTCCTTACCAATGAGGCACCATTTAAAAGGGAAATAAACAGGCTTTCCATTGGTATAAGATTTATTGCCAAGATGCATTGTTACAAGAAATAATCTACCAAATACAAATTTTCTTACTTTTTGTGCTATGTTTATGTCATGCCACACAAGGAAGTTTTGAGTTCTCCCCGCTTATATCCATGGTTTTGCTGCTTCCATAGAGGTACAGGACTTTATATTGTAGTAATAAATGAGGCCGAAGTGAGTAACAATGTAAAAGGAACAAAAACAAAACAAAAAACCAGATAAACTGCTTGCAGTTCAGAGGGTTTAAACACCTTTAATAAAACAGCCCTACAAAGCTCTACTAAATCCAATAACATGGGTCTGGATGAAGGTTTTAAATGTTTAGAAAGTGCAATAATGAATGATCATTTAATTAAAAACAATATTATAAAACCTGCAAGATGTTCTATGCAATAAACCCATAACAAATAATATCCTTAAGGTGTTAATTTAACTCTCACATGTATTTCTGCAAACTCATCACATAACTTGTCTCTATTAACCCTGTTTCAAGCATAGCTTTTTTACTGTACAACATAGTGAATACAACAGTGTAAAATAAATAAAATATGATCCTGATATTGTATCCACATACTGTCTGTGATCAAATTAACTGCATTACATTTGTCATATCAAAACGTTCTAACACAGAGAGACTAATATTGTATTTTTAACTCAGGGTCCCACATCTTGGCCTGGCTGTAGCTCTAACTGGCAAACTGTTTTCGCAACAACATGCCCATTCTCCATCCCAGTAGGAGGTTGGGTCATGTGCGGCCATCTGCATTGTCTGCCAATCAAACGTGAGACTCAGACGCCTTCAACATAACTCAGCCCCACTTCCGTTAATGCCCAAATACAAAGCTCCAACCACTGATACAGGACACAGCTGTCACTACCACCTACAGCAGGCTGTCACTGCCTGTGTTAAAGCAGCAGAGAGTTGGCCACACACATTTACTGTCATCACTACTCTGGATAGATTGGTAACTGGTGCGTTCACAGTGCGACTGTATTAGTTGGTGGATCACTGTAACTGCATTTAGACATGCTTTTTATTAGTTAAACTGTATCAGAAATGTCTTCTTGTGCCATGTCTTAAGGTGACAGAAGCGGTGAGCAGAACTGTTCTGTTATCATGTTTTATTTTAACCCAAAAAATATATATATTTATAATGAATAATTTTGCAGCACGAGATTTAAGTCCATTACCACTTTTAAGTAGCGATGCAGGGAGTGGTGTGACCTTAATTTAGTGAAGTAGGAAGGTGGATGCTGGGGCGGTGGACGGGCATTTAAAGCAAGTGACCTTCATGCAGAAGACCACGCAGAGTTTGCTTCAATCAACTACGGCTTTTAAAAAGCAAGCTGGGACCTTTCCTTAACTTTAATGTTTTGTTCGCATATAATTCAGGGTTATGAGCAATCGTCCAGTATCAACAATAGGGTTAATTTATTGTAATTAAATGTGAAAGAGAAGCGAAAACTAGAATGCAGCTTGAAATGGATTTTTAGAACTACTGAAAAATAAAATAAAATCGATGAAGTACAGTGACCCATGTGTGATGGCTGAAGTTTACCTTTGGAACAATATCCTCAGTGTAAAAACACTAGATTTTGAGATTTTGCTCATTTAAACTGTAACAGACTGTTGCTCATTATGTTCATTTTCATGGTAACTTAGCCCACATTTCTACTTCCTTAACGGCAGAAACCAGGATTAGTGAACAACTGTAAAATAGCATCAGTAAAGCGCAGATTGTTTAAGATTCACAAATATTTTAGAAACTGAATATATCAGCATCTTAATTCCAACACCTAAAACAAATGAATAATAATGATACTAAGTATACAAGTCTATAGCATGTTCCTAAAATCTACTAAAATCGTAAAAATGACAAAACAGATTGTGAAGAAACGCAAAAAACCCTCCAAAAAACGGAGGTGCTTCGGCACATGCTGCTGAGACGGTAGAACACCAGCAGCACATTTACAGATTCTGAACAGAGAAAAGACTGAGCAAACAGGTTCAAGTGTCTTTTAAATGCAAACTCAGCCGTGAGTCAAACACAGCCTGTTGTACCTGGAGAGGACTGACAAAAAGCAGAGGTGACAGCTGGGATCAGTACCAGCAAATCTTAAATACGCCACTGCAAAAAAAGCAAAAATCAAACCAACAGAAAAACCCAACAACTGTCACGGCTGTCACAATGAGCATCAAGAAACAGATAAAGATGGAAGGCACAACACAAATGAGTTCAAGCGAGTTCAAGGGATGATGTTCACAGGCAGCACAAAGCAGAATAAGACTATGCTCTGGAATATCAACTCTGCAAGACGCTTCACGAGAGAGATGATGCAGCAGCCAACTGAAAACAGATAAATGTATACACACTCAGGGTTTTCTCTAAATGTTTTATAGGAATCTTGACTACCAACACTTGTTTATCTCATTGAACAGATCAGTTGTGGTTACTTGGATTTGCTTGATTTCTATTTTTTCTACTTTCAACTGTATGCAACAGGCACTGAAAAGCACCTATCTAGCCGTTATTCCGATGTGAACTGTATGTCCAGTGATTAATCGGTGCCCTCACTTACTATCGTCTTTCTGGTGTAATTATCACACGCACACACACACACACACACAAAAACACGCGCACAAGTTTCACTAAGTAAAAAGTGTGTGTGATGGATGTGATGAAACTAAAAGTTTTTGAAATCTGATTGGTAAAGCAACATTTCCTGTTCAAAGCTGGGTTTTTTATTGCTATAATTCATTGTCTTCAGAGATACATTACATCTCTGAAGCATCAACAAGGCACCTACTGTGACCAATTCACACACAATAATTCCATCTTCTTTTAAATTCTTGTCAGTCTGGATCTTGATCACTGCACAGGGATGGAAGTGATCAAGGCCTAACATAGTGTAGTACCTTTGGCCTGGGCCAGCATTCCATCCAAAATAGTAACAGTTAAGTGCACCAGCTGTCCAATCAGCTGGTTTCTGTTCCCCCTCCCAGCCAATTACAATGTGATGGGGGCCTGAGCAAACAAAGCATTATAGGTCAGCTAAACGTTTCTCTCATCTCCAGGAATTTGCTGTCACTTTTCCTGAGGCACACACAACATCTGCAAACACCTGATAGGCATGAGCAGTGGCCTTCAGCCCTCTCGCTGCCCGGGTTAAATTGTTACCACCTTTCTCTGATCCCGACTCTGACAATTAACTGTATGGCCAAGCACTTCAAAGTCCTCGACGGCCAAAGGGGTTAACCCTGACGCTCCCTGAGATTTGTTTTTGATTTTGCTGAGATCCCCAGACACTTTCATCTCTGGCCCTCACTCCTTCTTCCTCTCTAAATCCCACAGGGCCAAGCGGAGGGCAGGGAGAGCTGCAGCTAATTTTGGCAAATTCAGTGTGATATTTGAAGACTAATTTTTGAGTTCCCACAAGGTTATTAATACAAACACAAGTGTGAAATGTAATCAGGTGAAAAATATGGTGTCTATTTGTGTCACAAAGCAAACATTATGGTTTGGTGGGAAAGAAAACACTGTGCTCTCTGCTCTGGTTAAGCGGTTGACATATGTGTTTCATATTTAGGAACTGCTTTTGAGATGTTTTAGTTGATCATATTCCATTAGAGCTAATGGTATCCTACCCCAGTCTGGCAGTATGCAATCAAAAAGCCATGTCAGTAAGGATTTAAGAGTGACCAGCCTAACCAAATGCCCATTTCACAAATGTTTTCAAAGCAGGTCAGAGTTCACATATTTTGGGGCTTAATGAAAGCTTTCTAACTGACCCCAAAGCAGTGATAGGGTATTGTTTAGACTACTTCAGTGCTAGTGATACTAATGTTTGGTAGAAATGGATACATTTTGGTACTTTACTTTCAAAAATGTCTGTGTCCAACCATGAAAGAAAAGAAAAGAAAAAAAACTGAAGCCAAACCTTGCAGTAGTTTAGTTCTTTACCACGTAATGTAACAAGATGCTGCTTTCAGTCGCAGGCACATCATGGTGACTTATAGTAGTCGTTTAATTTCTCTGTAAGGTAGAGCACCTCCTGATGTAATATCGGATAAACAGATATCAGAAAAAGGAGAAGGTTTATATAAAAAAATCCTTCCAAAAAAGCCATCCACCTCTGCTAGTCCCCCAGCACGCCAAACACCCCGTCCTGTACCTGCCATTAGCAGACACTGGGCTTTGCCACCTTTTCCACCTCTGTGGCAGTGAGTGTGTGTGTGTTAGTTGTACTGGGCACTACCAGCCTGTTCTAGCCCGATCCCTTCAGCTCTGTCAACTGTAGCTGTGTGCATGTCGAAGGTGGTAGATAACCTTGTGTGTGTGTGTGTTAGGGGTAATAGTGTGTGAAGAGCTAGTCCTCCATGCATCCTGCCCCTCCTCTATCCCCCAACAGTCTCCCCTGCAGCGCCTCAGCAGGAACTGGAGCAAATGCGTTTAGGAATTAAGACTGGGGAATGGCCTGAGGTGTGTGTGTGTGTGTGTGTGTGTGTGTGTGTGCGTGCGTGCGCGTGTTTTCATAGAGTTGTGCTGCTCTTTTGCGGCGCGCCAGCTCCTGCCAGCTGCCCCAGGATGTGGCCTGTCACTTCACATAGCCACTGATGAGCAACACAAGTGTCAGGAAAGGTGAAGATGGAGATAACGCCACACACACACACACACACACACACACACACACACACACACACACACACACACACACACATGAAATAGGTGAGGAAAAAGACAGTCATGCCTACAGTGCACGTGGGCTGGAGATGTTACGAGGCTTCAAATGATTCAAACCATTAAAGCCTCTTTTGAAGATTCTAATACTGTTTATTGTTCTGTGATATTACAATACTGTGAATGGACGAGCGAAAACAAAGCTAAAACAACAGGAGGCACAAGTGTGTCTGATCAATCCTGGGACTTTCTGCTGATATCAGAGTGAAAACCACTTGAATTGACCGCATGGGAAAAAGCCCACCTGCATCTCATTTACACAATCAACCTCAATGCTTGTACATTTGTCAGAAAAGAAGACTTTTTCAGACCAACAATCCAAAAGAAACAAGATCCTTTTTCTTCTTTTGTCGTCTGTACACATTCATCAGCACACAACACACACATGCGCGCGCACACACACAACGTATCCCTCTCTATTCTCTTGTCCTCTGTTAACCTACTGAACAATGAAGCATGGCTGATGTTAAGTGCCATGCCATTAGCCGTAGCAGCGGTAGACTGCCTGTGGCTCTGTGCAGCACCCAAAGGCTCCATATGCTACTGAGCAACACCATATAGAATCAGACACCAAGGCGGGCACACAGATCCACACACAGGACACATTTTGGTACAGACATATGACCTGTGGTTACTGGTTGCTCTTTGAAATTTTTTCATCATTTATTTTAGATTTTTGCTCGTAAACATTTCTCTTTGAACTGCATATTTAAATGTGGTGTATACATGTGTCCAATCGCACGCTACAGTTTTAGTATATATACTCAGTTTAGTACATATGGTGAAAGGTCTCAGTGGAATCTTAGGGTGTCAGATAAGTTTTTCTTTGTTTATGAAACAGACTGACGGACTATTAATTTACTGCGAAACAACAAGAGATGATTACTTCATTGGATGGGACGGTCATAGAGTCATAAATCAGCTACAATCACCAAATGTATGATTACTGGTAATACTAGCAGTTTTAAAATTTTTGCTATTTATATAATCTTTCTTTTTCTATCTCTGCATGAGAAGGTGCTATACATAAATCAGTTTTTTTTTTTAAAATGAGGTACAGAACAATGCTTAATATCAATTGTTGTAAACTGAATACCTTCCAGACTCGTGTTTAGACAACACAATTTGAAAATGTTACCTTGAGTCAGACGAATTGTGAATGACAGTTTAATCATTCTTGGACGTTTTTGTCAAAAAGTCTGAAAAATAAAGTAGTTGTTGTTTTCAGTCAGTCATTGTGATGTTACTGTTAGCTCCATGGTTCCAGATAAACTACAAACCTTTTCAGAATGTAGAACCAGAATCTGGGATAAACTCATAAACCACTGATTGAGTGACTAATGCAGCAGGCCTGCCTCTTATCATGCACCATTATATGGATATTCTCTAGGTGAGTGCTTACTATATGAACATGATCTACAATAATCTATGTGTTTTCATCAAATTACCAACCTCCATCTGTAATATACAGTCAAAGGGCTTGAGAGCGACCCACAGATCCCGATGTAATTACACACTATGCCTCTTCCCGGCCCACATACCATTCTGTCCCAATTCCCTGCTGTTTGGAAATCAGGGCTATGCTGGTGACAAGTTACAGTACACATGCCCTAGTTAACCTTTGATGTGAACATGTTCTTTTCTGAGGGAATGATATGGAGGCCAAAACCACGAGGGGCTACAGACTATCCCTGCACTCAGTACGGCTTCAAAGTCCTGTCTCTAATTTGAACCTTTTGTGCCACTTAAAAAGCTCATGGACTAATTTGACTCTGGCATGTAACAACCGTTTGGAGGAATGTTTGTCTGTCGTGTGTGTGAGTGAGTGTGTGACCACAGGCCTACCTGCTTTGATCATGGCACTGGAAGATTATGACAACACATACACGCACACAACACAGGAGATTAATCAAAACTACATGCAGCACTATGTCTGCATCCGTGCAAGGAGCGTGTGGACTCAGACACTTGGGCACTGAGATAAGACCTACAGATCACTGTGGTATTGATATTTTACTTGCTGACAGTGGAACTCCATTCATTCCATGCTTCCAAATAAGGGTGGGACCAGAGTTTGACCCCATATGAATTTTGCAGGTTAATAACTAACTCTGTATAATGAATGATTAAGTGTTTTTACATCATACACCATCACCCTGAGATTAGTGCTAGCAAAGTGGAGCACTGAGCTCCAGGTATAAATAAATAGGATATTGGAAGCAAAGATAGGCTCAGTGATCTGAATGAAAAATGCACAAGAAACAAAACAAACAAATAAAGTTTCTAGATTCGGGGTTTGCCTCTATTTTGTGCTGCCTACTGCATACGAAAAGGACAGAAACATCACATCTTAAACCTCTCATTCATCTTTTTGCATAAATTCAGCCTATCAAACTATCATGTAGATCTTCAACTGTGTAAACATGAACACACACTTATACACCGTGGTTAGACTTCTCAAATCAGGGGCCATGAGTGGAATTCCCTCCCTGTCTCTCGGTCTCCCGTGGTGACAGACGGGCGTTTTCTACCATTCTGGCCAACCACGGCCGTGATGGCTATGACATCAGCAAGAGGGAGCTACCTCTGGGGACCAATGATTAATTAACATTGGCTTGAGCGCCAGCGCGGCACAGGATGTGATCTAATTGACAGTGGGTAATTATGTAATGGCCTCGCCTTGTAAAAGGAGATGAGCTGGAAGTACTGTAACCTAGAGTGGAGATGCAGAAATACTGTGCACACACATACACACAATCTAAATGAGGCTGGTTTGTTTTCCTGTCATTGCCCTCTTACCCCGCTGATGTGGGGGTGGTTTGCTGGGCGTCGAGGGGGTGGTGGAGGTAGTCATCCCTCGGTCTGCTCGCTTGGTAATAGGCCTGTCTGTGTTTGTTTACCCCAGCTGAAATGTCATGAAGCAGTCGGCCCTTTGATCCAGCATTAATGTCACCACAATATGTGTCATTATCTGGGAGCCGGGCTCCACTTCACATCCCGCTTATTGGAAAAAGAAACGTGACTAAGACGCTGTTCACTAAATATTTTGGACGGGGCAGGGAGGTATTGCACGCTAGTGGAGGCTTATAATTTGAATGAACATGGAAGACACAAATCCGAAATACAGTTGCTAGAATGTAGTCAGGAAGTAATAGATCTGAAGCAGCAGAAAGAAAGAAAACCTAGTAGATGAAATCCACAGTAGATGCTTGCATGTGGACAAGAAAAAATACTGAAAAAAGTTTGTAAGAATTTTATTTAAATCCAACAGCAAAAGTAATTATAGCCCTCAAAAGTAGCAGGTTTAATCAACGTCTCCACAGTAATAACCAAAACTCAGCTCGGCCGCTACCAGGCTTTCTTTTAGATCTATCAGTTGTACATCATGGTCTTCATTAAAGGATTGCTCAGGAGCATTTTCAAACTCCACTGAACAAACCACTGTGTGTTACTGCAAGTACTGAGGAAGTCAGTGAGGGGACATTAAGGCAAACAAAGCAAAAAGCAACTTTTAGAAGAATGTTCTCTCTTTATAACATTTATTGGTGTGCTCCAAATTTTGATGCAAGCCAAGTGAGCAGACATATTGCAACAGAAGTGATTACAGACTGAATAATTATCACTGTCATTAGCCGCGAACAGCCGTCCAGCTGAGAAAATAAAATCAATCTGCTTTTTTTCTTGCGTACGCACCCACCCCCAGTGGTATTAATGTTGTGACTAATTGGTGTATATTGACCCTTCATGCAACCACTCAGTTTATCCCAGCTGGGAAAAAAAGCCATTTTAGCTCCTTTCTGTTCCTCTGATGTTAGCAGAGCACAAAAGCAGAAAAAATACTGGCAAGCAAGTGTTTGAGCCTGAGCTTTTTCTATTTTTTTGGTCACTGGGATGACATTGACATAGGTTTATCTCACTATCTGAAACACTGGCCAGATTTTAATTTAATATGAACATCCCACAGCGTAACACTCTAAACAGTCTATGACAGAAGATTTAAAAAAGGATACCAGGCCCTCTTTAAGCACATGTGCCAATTCAGTGTTCTACCTGCTCCTACAGATAATGTAGGGATGTCATTCGGTAGCGTTTGACGACTTGCTAGTTGTGCAAGACATGCGCTCAGTATCAAATGCCCTGTTGCAGAAAAGGAAGCTGTCACCGTGAGGATATGGAAGGTAAAGTACAAGTTGGTATTAAGTGCCGACCTGGAATCAGATTAGAAACTCCTTTGATCTTAATCTTGACGCTGAAGGAAATGAGGAAAAACTGATCCAGTGTCAGTGGTTTTTGGGCACCCTTTGATGTCAAAATGGGATGGAGGCCGAAGCACGAGGAGCGACCTAATGAATATGACTGTTACTTGTTCCCATGATGTAACTCGCTTTTTTTTACAACAATCGCAACATACTGCAGCCTCTGTAATATCTCTTTCAGTGTGTTTTGAAAACAAGAAGTGCCTCAACTTGTAGCGATCACTGTAACATATTCAAATATTAAAGCTGCCGTGTTGTGTTAAGGTCAGGAATTAGTGTCTGAATATGGAATAAAGGCCTGAGAGGAAAAGAGAGGGTATAAAAGTGGCTGTGCAGAGGGCTAAAATAACAGTCTGACTACACAGTCTCAGCTCCATCTGCTTCTAATTACTCACTATCCTCGAGATGGAGGGGAGAGAGGGGGTGAGTACAACAGGAACTCGTGTCAGCGCTGGGTTACATGACTGACACAGGCTGGGAATGAACTCGTTTCACTTCAGGATAGCAAGCACTGTTACCTGTAAGCTGTTTTCATGCATGTCTCTGTTTGTGAGTGTGTGTTTGCTTACATGTGTATGTATTCCAGCACTTCTCCACTGCTGCTATCACTAATTTAATGCCACAGTGTATGAGGCGGACTTCAAACGGCCCTTGCATGCACCACAGACTTTCAATTTGGCCAAGTGAGCAGACACAACAACAGGCTGGGCCAGTGCTACTCTGCACAGTGCATGTGTGTGTGGGCAGGGTGAATAATGTCACATTTTATATACAGTATATTGGCACTAAGTTGGGTAGGATGCTAATGGGTGAGCCAGTGAGCCAGCTCCAGTCCACCCGGGATAGCAGGTTAACACATGCAGCAGTGACTCACTAATCAGAATGTATTCACTCATTAACATGAGAGACTTACCACCATACTCCACTTACTGCACAAAGTGTGGATTATACCATGGTTGTGTGCGCTAACCAGCTGATGTAAAGAGCAGTGAACTGCTGCCTGATGAGCACTGTGGCTCTGTCTAAATAGGTTTGAGGGTAAGGCACTGTGCTAAGGTATTACTGGCCAAAAAATTGCTATGACTCAAGATTAGCATCCCTAACCTGTGTTCACTCCACATCACTTAGAGGATGAAGTTCTGCTAGTTCTGTTTGGTGGCATCAGTTGATCAACAATCTCCAGGATCGATGTCATATATGTTGACAATCGCTCTATAATATCAACATAGTGATTATCCTTACTGTAAATTTACTATGTTGCTCTGTTATGGTTACAGCGTTGACACTGCAATGTGCAAATTAACTCAAACATATCATGCTAAAAACATGATACCAATGAATACAGTTAACAAAGAAGATCCAATCACCTGACAAGCATGATATAAGTTGTTATTCTAGACATGTATGAAAACTGCAAGGCACAAGATGACACGGAGCTGTCACAGTGTAATAATACGCAGCTGCAACAGTCGTGTGGTTCAGCTGGACAATGGAGCCCTACTTAAGTCTGACCATCCACTTTATAAATAAGTACTACCACCTGAAAAGTTTCCAGTTTTTTCCCGTATGATCATACAAGTGAGAACGTTGCAACAGGGATGAGGGCTCAGTCTGAGAAGTGCTTTGCTTCTCTCATGAAGCTGTTTATTCATATTGCAATAGACACTGCACAAGAACAAGATATTGCAATATCAGTTTTTTAAAGTATCATGCAGTGCTGCTACTACTATCCTCATAACACCTACTGCATGTCTGTCTTTTCTGAAAGAGGGATCCTCCTGTTTCTGCACATCCAATTCAGGATCTAGCAATACACAATGTCATATAGGATGCTGTACAGGTTGTAAAGCCCCCTATTGCACAACTGGAATGCTATTTGGCTTTACTTCCAAAACACCGTCTTTGCCACACGACAAAGACAACGACCATGAAGGGCATTCCTACAAAATGCTTCCTTTACACTGGTAGTCTGCTACATTCTGCTTTCTGTTATTTTAGTAGTCTTTAAGGCACTTCATGGGTTGCAGCAGGCGGACATGACTGCAGACTATGATCCAGGACAACCTTGCAAGTCCTCTGGCATGAATCTTTCCAAATAGCAGGAAGATTTTAGTTCTATGCTTTGAGCTGCTGCAACAGTTATCAGCTGAAAATGCTGATTTTATCTGTTACCCTCTTTTGTTTTGATTATAGTTTTTTGGACACAGAATTAGCTGTTTTACTGGTTTTATTATTACATGTTTATCATTTTTATTCTGTAGTGGATTAGGTTCAAAATGCTCTGCTGTTGATATTAGTACAGCCTTATTGTTGCCTTATCAGTGATTTAAAAAACTATCTGGAATTGGACTACCATAGGCAAAAGGTGAATTGTTTTTCTTTAGATAATGCCTCAGAGATATGGGATGTTTTGGGATTAACTGATCAATCCCTGGGTGTTGCTTGTAGACTGGATGAGATAAATAAAAACAGCATTAGCTACTGGTGTTTGTTTGTCTTACTGTACTACCCAGCAGGTCTATTATTAGGTTCAATATGTTTCGAGGAAAAATCAGTGAGATACAGGAAAAAAATGGAGCAAGTGTAAAAGGAAATCACATTAGAGAGGGAGGAAGAGACGAATGTCATGTCAATGTACCCAGGGCTCTCACCAGTCAATGAGTAACACACATACACACACACACATCCTCACATACAGGGTGAGTCACAGTGACAGAGGCGTGAGAGTAACACAACACTCTGACAGCATTCGGGTTAGTCATCTGTCAAATGCACACAAACACACACACACACACACACACACACACACACACACACACACACAGATGAGTGTAGTGGACTTAAGTCTGGGACCTCATCAGTGACCCTTGTCTCTTTTCAGCCAGCCCTTTCACTTCAGCTCTCTTTCTTGCTTTCAAACACACACAGACGTACACACTTGACTGCCAACAAAAGCGATGTTTTGCGGGGCTTGTCCAACACTCGATGGCTCATCATGTCCATCAAATGAAGGTGTTCAGGATAAAAATATAAAAATAAAAAAATAAAAAAATCAGCTTTATTGAGAACGGGTATGAAAAAAATGTTCATTGCTATGTATTAGAAAAAGTAAGCACTGACTGATGGTTTGTGATCTGGGTGTGATCTCAGTGTTGTTACGCTAAGATCATAGTCAACATTTACAAAAGTTTTTATTGGCAAAAACAAGATTATGTAGTTTTACTCAGAAATTCAGTCTGTACACCCAGATATTACCCAAATATTGCTCAGGTATGTCATCATACTGAAGTACTGAGCAGACATCTAGTCATCAATAATTAATTAATTAATTAATTAATTGACAAGCTCATCAACAGTAAATCTACTTTTTGCTGATAACATACTATTAGATTAGCACCGTTCGAGCATAAATGCCAATGGTGGTGCTCGATGAATTGTGAATATTTGCAGAACTTTTTGTCCTCTATGATAGTAAAATGAACAGCCGTGGGTTTTAGACCAGTGGTCAGACAAAACCAACTGTTTGCTTTGACTGAAAAATAAAATACTAAGGTCAGGGGTTAAACTGGGCTGGAGCTCAGTGTACTAGAGCTCTGCCTCCTGATATTCAAGTCTCCATGAGTGTCACAGTATGACCAACTCTGCTTCAAGAGTCTGTCTCACGAGGAACACAGCATAGCCAGCATTTCTGTGACTTAATAAAACAACTGTACATCACACAGCAGTGCTTCAAATTATCAAGAGACAGGGAGAGTCTCTGAGCTTTAATTTCAGACATCGCAATTTCACCGATGGATGTGAACAGAATTTAGTTTTTTAGTTGAAAATATTCAAAAGTTTGGCCCGCCATATAGCTCACTGAGTTAGGGGGTTACCACGTAGGTGCAGGTCGCCAGCAGTGGTCGTGAGTTCAAGTCCGGCTCGCGACCCGTTGCTGCATGTCTCTCTTCACTCAGACTCAGATTTATTTATTGTCATTCGACCCTTACAGGATGAACAAAATGCAGATTCTCAGGTCTTGGTGTAGCTTATAAAGATATTAAATAAAAGATAAAAATAGACATATAATTAAAAAAAATAAAATTAAAAAATTAAAATAAAAATAATAATAATGACCTATACTCTACACCCCCTTTCACCCTGTCTCTCCCTCTGTCATTAAAAAATGGAAAAATTCCCCCCTAAAATATATTTTTTTTAAAGAAAATATTTGAAAGTTTAACTGAAACATGTCTTTCCAGAAACAAAGCCATTGTTACTATGGACAATCCACACCCACAGAACACAATGTGTACAGTTTACTCTGGAGCTACTTTCTGCTGAAGCAGTAGTGCTTATAAATCTCAACATAACCCCGACTACAGTCACTACATGCTGATATTTTTATTGACCAATCATAATGAACTATAATGAAAAAAAAACCAAGAAGAAAAACCGTGTGCTGTTTTAGTGGCATAGTGTGCAGTGGTTCACATAGTGGCTGTTGATGTTAGACTTTTATCCAAAACTCAGAAATTGGTTAAAACTTGAAAGTACAGGTCGACATAAAGGACTGTAAATACAGCCACAAGGACTGCAAGGAGTGTGAGTGTGTGTGTGTGTGTGCGTAGTGACATTTCCCTAATTTAGCAGTAAATGTGCCCCTCATTATCGGCTCTCTGACAGTGATGTGGGCTGACGAGAGCCCAGACGCCTGGCTCCTGGACTGGTGCCTTGTTGGAGCATTCACACACACACACACACACTCTCTCACACACACACACACACACACACACACACACTCACACAAAAACACTTCGTTCTAAGAGGTCCACTGCAGACAAGAGCTGTGTACATTTCCATGCAATGTGTGATGTCCATGGGTCTATTGGAGCGTGTGTGTGTGTGTGTGTGTGTGGTGTGTGTGTGTGTGTGTGTGTGTGTGTGTGTGTGAGAGAGAGAGAGAGAGAGAGAGAGAGAGAGAAAAAGTTAGGAATAATAGTCTAATTTTACAAACACTTGAATGGAATCTACTACAATGAGAAACCCTGATAAGAACCTGCACATTATATTCTGTTGATCATGTCAGTAAAATACACAGATGGTAAATGGTAAATGGTCTGCACTTATATAGCGCTTTTTTCTACTTTAATGGTATCCAAAGCGCTTTACATTGTGTTTCACATTCACCCATTCACACACACATTCTCACACCAATGGCGACAGATGACAAAAAAAAATAATCATATATAAGTACACAATAATATACATACATAAAATCTGTCAAATATGACTCTTTTTTATCTGACTTGGGATCAAATACTGTGCCACAGACACACAATGCGAGTGTGTGTTTGTGTGTGTGTGTGTCTGTGTTAGATTTCACGCAGTATTTGGGTCAGATGAGGGTCTGGGAGCATGGAGACGCATCTGCTGCAAAAAACTGGCTTTTTGGGCTAACACCATTAACACAATGGTGGCTGATGGACAAAAATGTATCTGCAGTGTGTGTATGTGTCTCTTTATGAAGCTATTAGTCATGCTCCATATGTCTTCCAGTGAGGGACAGTGAAAGGGTGCTGCATGTGTGTACAATGTGTCAGACTCAATGTCTACTGGGGGTGTGAGGTGGAGCGACCGACTGACCGCGCTGACTGGCTTTTTGTGCCTCTAGTGTAACTGACATACGCACAAACACGTAAAGAGAATAATGGAAGATGTGACTGTGGAGACGCAGCTAAGAGGATGAGCAGTCCATTCACACAAGCAGGGTCACACGGACAATAAGGTTTGGTCATAAAAAGGTCAGTTTGCCTTATGCCTGCTGCACCGAGAAGAGAAAAGAAAGAGACCAATTTCAGCAGGCCACCCTGAAAGAATCCTTGACCCTGTTTCATTAGTCTGACTTTCATATGGTGCTCTGAACGTGGTTTGAGGTTCCACATGACATGAAATAATATATCAGGAAGCTGGGGACACTGTCAGCACTGTTGAGCCAACCTAAAATCAAACGTACAAACTGACCACAAGCATAGTCCCTTCATTTACTATAAAGAAACCTCTGCTTCAACAGCTTGTGGGTGCTAGGTATACTTTCTGTGCAAAGCTGACATATTATCCAAAGGGTTGCAACAATCAAAGGGTCCAATCTGACAGGTTCACAAAACTGTCAAAATAAATGGCCCATTACCAACGCATATCATTTCCATACATGCGGGCCAGTAGAGATCTCCTCCATCCTCTAGTTTTCATTTAATGTCACTTCGCTATCACCTTATTTGATGATGGTGGTTGAACTACTTTTCCAGTCCATGGACTCTTTCAGACATGTGGGATGATGAAATTTATGTGACGCAGACCCACATGTACTCTAAGATGCGGAAAGTGTAACACTGTCCTTAGCGTGCTTGGTTGTCTGTCTCTGTGTTAGCCCTGTACACTGGCAACCTGTGAAAGATACCAGCTGGGGTAGGCTAAAGTCCCCCCATCCTCTACAGGTTAGTCACAAACATAGCTAATGGATAAATAAATTATGAGTCAAGGACAAATAAAACCAATCCCAAACATGCACAATCATTGTGTTTTGCAGATATGGTCTTGTCTTTAGGAGTGTATCTCCTTGTAAGTTGACCTACTAGGTGGTGTGAGATCAGCACAAAGTCTCGCAAACAATCAGAAAAGATCCTTCCTGCAAATTCAAAATTCATTTTTGGACACCATCAAAATCAAAGTACAACTACCGGACGCTGATGGAGCCTAGAACATGAAAAGAGATACTGGTCATGGCAACACAAACAAATGAATGTACAAGAGCACTGCCTACAAAGACACCATCCATTCTAAATCCCCATATCGCTGCATTATTCAAACACATTTATATTTCAAATCTTGAACCAAAGTAGAAAAAAAACAAGAGAAGTGAGCAACTGTGTTGAGCAGGCAGACTGCAGAGTGTACTGGCTGGCCTCTGGCTGTCTGGTGCCGATTCAGTTCTTGTTATAAATATAAGGGTTAGAAGTGTGACTGTAAAATGTGCTGTGTGTGTCTGTGTGTCTGTGTAGCCAGGGGCATAAGGGTTAATTGGTGTTGCGTGTTAAAAGGTGTTAACAAGGCAGGCGAACACCCAAGGAACAATTCCAAGATACACACAAATACAGAGTCAGATAAACGGCAAACACTGGTCTAACGACGCTACCTTTTGTTCAGCCAGTATGTCTCCGTCCACCTCTGGTTCTTCTGCATTTGCTGTCATTTTTACTAGTTCATATTATAGGTTCTAGCAAAGAATTGCCCAGTGTGATGTACGCGGGGTACATTACTGTTAGGCTTAACAGAAGACAATTCTAAAGATTTAAAGGGACTATGATGTCAAAACTGCAAAATGAAAGTGGAACATTTTGTCAAAACCCACACTGCGCAGCTTGTCTACCTTTTACATCCATAAGTGTTGTTTTATTCATCCTGACAAGAAACTAATTCTTGAAGAAACTCTGATTATGTATTATTTATTCTTGATATGAAGACAGTCATATTTTAAGATACTGAATATCTTTATTAAATATCAACGAAAATAGGCTTTTGAAATCTATTTCAGTTGAATGGTAACACTCCTGTGCTATATGTGGCAGTGCTGGCTAAGTGGCACTCCTCGAGCCTCTGGCCGAGCCTGTGGGGAAGATGGAAGGAAAAAGAAACCAAGAAAACAAAGAAAGAGATGGTTTCAGCTAAAAGGCTCTTGCTGCCGGGAGGCACTCCATACACTCTAATGACCGCCAGCAGCATGTAAGTGTTTGTATGTGTGTTTCTGTCTCTTGACAAAGAACCTTTAATCAGATGGAAGTGTAAAGAGAAGGAACACTCTTAGGTCACACACGTGCGTGTCTTTTATGTGTGTGTGTTCCTTTTGTGTCTGATTCATCTTTGCTGTCAAATGTTCCATTGGCACATATAAGCCATGACACACACACTTCAGAAATCTTGATGCTAGCACTTATGCAGTGTTTTCTCACTCACACACACACGTGGACACACACAAACACACACAGTGCTGTAGAGGCGGATTAGCAGGCATTGCTGACTGGGTGTCTATGGAGGTGACACACCATCACATCGACCTGCCAACACAGTACACTGTGCAAGGAGCTGCTGCACACACACACAAACAATACATGCGTGTATGTGGAGCGAGTGTAGAAATCTACAAACAAGCACATTCACACATGCTCTCTTTCTTTTACACACACAGGCGAAAAGGGTGTGAAAAACCCAACACCAACTTGCATCCACCAAACCACTTACAGGAGCAGACTGGGATGCACAGAGACAACAGGAATCAAATAAATTGCATGAAAAGTGCATGACCAAGGTGTGGGCACACAGACACTCACAGTCCGTCTCACACACACACACACACACACACACACACACACACACACACACACACCTAAGTGAGCATGAGTGGAGGCGACAGAGCGTTCACATGGGGTCGAGCTGGTCCTGGATGTGCCAGAGCCAGCAGCTGAACGCTAGTCTGGATGTGAAGGTGTCAAACTAGCTTGGTTATAGAGCTAATGTGGAGCTGCTAGACTGGCGCACCTGGGGCCCACACACTACAGATATATTTATATGTACGCATAGGTGCACAAAGATACACACATATTCACACATGTCAGGAGAAGTGTAAACACATGCATGCATAAACATAACACGTAAGCATAAAAATGTCAGACACATTCCATCTCTGTGCACGCACACGAATGGACACACACAGTCATGCCGGCAAATACAAGTACACACACACTTTTCCACATGTGTGAGAGGTACAAACATATAGGTCGAAGTGTAAACACACACATGAAGGAACAGAATCACAGAAGAGCATAACACTCAAGCTGTATGTAAATAAGCACACGCTCATAAACACACACACCTCCAGCCGTGTCTCTGCAGTTGTAGACATGAATAATGTGTGCGGCCTTCCTCTGCTTCATACCAGGCCACTGCTTGTGTGACAAATAAACTTGCTTACACTTGGCGCTGCTTCACACAGTGATGTGCTAAATAGGGCATGAAAAGGTACGCACACACACGAGCACACTCAACACCAGGTGTGTGAGGCGAATGTTAGCAGAGACACATGTGGCTTGGATGCCCGGTGGGATCTGTCCATGTCCTCCCTGTGCCCTCTGCCAGGGCACACCACAGTACTGCCTGACTACAGTCTGCACTCACATACTGAGTCACCTTTTACATCATGCCACGATGGTTGCAATTATACTACAGAGCTGATAGTGACATTTTGTTAACAAGACTAAAGTGTAAAGACTCATTAGTGACTGCTAGAGGCTACGGTGTTCATTACAGGCAAAGTGCTGAACAAATGTAAGGACTGTAGCTGCATGGACAAACAACACTGATGTGAACATTCAAAGCAAGTCTGTTCAAAATTTTTTGATAATATTACAGTTAAATGGTGTGGTTACATTTTGAAAGTTTGTTAATTGGGTTAGAGCATAGGATGAGATTAATGGGTCATAGCTGATGGCACACTTGGTGACAATTTTCACTCATTAGTTATTAATGGTTTAGCAAATCTGGAAGACATCAAGTGGGCATGACCGGCTGAGGCAGTTACACTAAAGAATAGGGGAGAGTAACGCACAAAAAATACATGATTATTTTTGTGAACTTCGCAGTTTTAGTGGGAATGATACATTTTACTGTTTTTCCCACTAACAAAACTATAAAAATTATGATTTTTGCTGCAGTCTGTCCTTGCATGCATGTTCTGTTTTGTCCGAGGAATATAATTGCAGGCTGAGGCGTCTCTGTTGTACTACAATGCTTCATTAACATTGGTATGCTGTGGAGTCATTCTACCTTTGTCAAAAAAATGCAACTACTGCAGTTTGGAAATTGCACTTGACCTTATTGCATTTCTGATAAAATTTTAAATAACCATTCAGACTTGCAAAGGATGTATGATTATAATTGCTATTTTTGACTTAGTAACAAGTGTGTTCTCAGGCTTGCAATGTGAAGCAAGTTCAACCTACTCAAGATGTGATGCTGTTGTCTGGTTTCATTCTTAACAATTAAATAAAGCTGGTTATCATGTTGACCCAGGGTTTCCGACTCCTGCTATGAGTGTGTTCACATAAAAGGGATGGTGTTGGTACCAACTGACTAATCATAAACATGGACAGGTCTAGAGATGCAGATCATACACACACACACACACACACACACACACACCGACCAGGAACAACATTATGACCACTGACAGGTGAAGCAAATAACATTGGCATCCATGCTGATGAGACTTTCACAGATTGTCCCACAACAAGCACACTCCCTCAGGCAAATAGAAATCCCAAATGTCACTGGCCTACCCCTGCAGGAAAATGCACCCTACCACATGGTGACAACATCAACCAATCAGGAACATGTTGAGGAACATGACAATGGTCCAACATGTTGATTTGACCTCCAAACTTCCTACAGCCCATTCTGATCAAGCATCAACAGGATGCAGTGGAACAAGTTGAATTGGCAGAGACTCCACTGAACAAGCCAGAGTACCCAAAGGATCCACTGTCAATGTCCTGGTTCCAGACCCCATAGGACACCCTGAGAGATGCTCTTGTCCTTGCCCAATGTCAATGTCTTTTTCCAGAATTGCAGACTGCACCTGAATTTGTTCAAGGAAATTGACTGCAAGTAGTGGTTGTGGATATATTTAAGTGTTAGAAACTAGGTTGATTCATGAAAATCCAGCCATTAATTAGATTTCAAGAAAGCTTGTTTTGGACTCAAGTGCTGGTAAAGATCTAACTTTAACCAAATGATGATACTATACAGAAGCTCATGGAGGATGTGGGATCAACAAAAAAATCTTAATCACAAAGAAAATTATGTCCATGCCGTAATAAGTTTTGGAAAGACAGACAGATCATCCTCAAACCATCAAGAATGTTATCTGATCCAGTCAGTGACATATACAGTCTCAGAAACGCAGCCGGACCTTGTGTCTATTTGAAGAGCCGGTGGTCAGATCATATCTTTATGAAACTATACATTTTGAATCTGACGTGATGTTTGATCAGATTCCCACACAGCATATACCAACACTCAGTATGTGCTGTTCACCACCAATAGCAGGGTTTGGAGTGGGCTGTAAACATCACATGGTTAAATGGGTGGTTTCACACTGCTGTTACCAAAAACACAGTAGTCAATCAAAGATGGCTCTAATTACAATCCAGGTGTTACTTTTCTAAAATGGTAGGCTTACAGTTTTGGAATTATACTTGCACAAAATGTTGGTCAGCTACCAGGCAGCTCACACATTACATCATGAAGTCGTCAGTGATATCTGACCAAGGGCTGAAAGACACCAAATTTATAGCAGTAGGTTGAAAAAACACTGGGTGCATTCTGGGAGCAGGAGAAGCCAACTAGTCACTAAAATGAGAATATCTCCTTTGTTCTAATTTTGACCTTGGATTTTTAAAATTCACAGAAATGTGTTGACTTCTTGGGTGAATTTAATAATTATCCTTCTGTGGAATTCACTACCTACAAAGCATCGTATACTGGCAATCCCATGACCAATGGCCTACAGGGATAGCAAGCCTTGTCAGTGTATGCATATGTTTATATTGTGTGTCTATATGTGCCAAGTGTGAATCCTGAGAAGAAGAAAAAAACGAAGCTCAGAGCGAGGTTTTTCTCGCATCTGTTGTGTTTTCTTTTTGGTGAATCACACCGTCTCTGTTTCAGGAATCTGCATCAAACTACAGACACTCCTCCTCTTCCTCCACCTCTTCTTTTCCTCAATCCTCTCATCTCCCTCTAAGCTAAATGATCCTTTCATTTCCTGATGACCGACAGAGGCCCTTAGGTGTCTGTGCATGGGTATGTGTTTATGTGTGTGTGTGTTTTGGGAGTGTGTGAGCAGCTCTGAAGCCACAGTTGCATGTAAAGTTCACAGTTGTGTTGATCCTGTAGCAAAACAAAGCTCTGAGAGAGATGTCTGGACTGAGCTTCATAAGTGCTTGTGTGTGTGTGTGTGTGTGTGTGTGTGTGTCTGCACATATAGAGGACAAGTTGGAGTGCATGTAAGTTAAACGTTTCGCATCATTGCATGTTAAAAATTCTTTAAAAAAATCTGTTTTGAACACATTCCAACTTGTGTCCACACCTGCAAATGCATCCGCACACTTAGACACACACACTCTCACACACACACAAATCCATAGAGAGTTGACTCCGGAAGATAGGGAGGAAGTTGTCTAATGGTTGCCAAACGTTTGAGTGGGCCCTGGCTAAACATGTGTTTAAAGCAGACAACATCAGCAATCACCACTTGACCCCTTCACACACACACACACATACACACATACACACAGGCACACACACACACACACACACATACACACATACACATACACACACGCACACACACATCCCCTGCTCAAGGGCCTTCTCCACCCACACATACAGCACTCACAAAGCTTGACAGTCCCATATACACACAAATTATTAGTTTATCATCTAGTAGGTGTGTATGTGAATCAGAATGTGTGATTTATGTTTTAGCACGCAAACACACACACACACACACACACACACACACACACACACACACACACACACACACACACACACACACACACACACACACACTCGCCCCAACTAGATAATATAATCAAGTCAGAGTGCAGCGGCTGCTGACTGCAAAATGCCCACTTCCAGATGTCCTGACGGAGAGAGACGCCACACTATTCCACTGGGAATTGGTCAAGGTCCTGAGGCTGCTGCATGTGTGTGTGTGTATGTACCACAAACACACATATACACGCAGAACAGACGTAGACATAACCATGCAAACAGACACCCTGACACGGCATGAGCAAAACCGGGCCCAGCTGGAGAATGATTCAAAGGCCGAGGGAGGAAGAGGGGAGGACGGAGAGGGGAAGACGGAGAGGACAAATTGCTTTTGCCTGCATCTGAAGACGTGATGTGCGAACGAGCTGTTAAAAGAAAACAAAAGCAGAGTCATGCCTGCCAGTTCCCACGACTCCCACCCCAGCCCTGCATCCCTCCTTCCTCCAGTGCGTCCATCCATCATTCGCTCTCACCCTCCTCCTTACAGTAAGTGACCCAACACCTAGAGCCTCCTGGGATGAGTTAACAGTGTGGATGAGTTGACGGGGAAGGAGGAACGGTGCTGACTTATGGTGTGCACACACTGTGTGCTAAAATCAAAACTAACTAGTCAATATGGCTTCTTGTCAACTGCAATGTGCACTATTTTTGTAAATCCCATGAGATTTTGACAAACAGAAGGTTCAACTACCACATGTAGCCTGATTCAATGAAAGCTAAAGCTAAAGCATGACGCAACATTATGTGATGATTGACTTCTAATGTTTAATTTTATTTCCAAACATCCAACATGTGGCATACTGTAATAACTTATTTGTTAGATAGAAACAAATAATCATTCATCATCCTCATTATAGGCAGTTAAAAGCTCACGTATCTTAGCGCTTACTTCACTTCTTGAACTTTTGATTGAGTTGTCATTAATACAAACAGTGCTTACACTTGAACATACATGTTTCTAAAACATCTGCGCAGCTGGTTTGTTAAAGTCTGTGCACACATGCACACATATTATGTGCCACGCAGTACTTCTGTCTGATTAACTAAAGTATTACTAATAAAATAATACATGAAAAACATGTGAACAATATCAGGAATTTCCCAGACATACATCAAATTTGGCGCTATGTAGTCTGTTTTCACTGCAGCTGAACAGCCTGAAAACAGTCTTTCATAGGCTGATCCACATAACGTGATAATTTAAATATTAAAATATCTGGATTCAGATGAATTCTTTGGGTAGGGCTACTTCTCTCTCAAAATATACTCAGAAATCTGAGGGTTTCGTACGAAGCCAACCATATGCTTTCATCGGGCCAGCTAACCTTACAGGGCAGACTGGGCTTTGTGAGAGAAGGGTCTGAAGCAATGTAAATTTAAGAAAAATATATACTTTTGTGAACATTAACCCATGTAAACATATTCAAGTGAAACCCAAAACTAAATTGTAAACCTTTAAATGTGCAGTATATAGGCTTTAAATGTAAAAATGTGAAGTGTGAGTGTTTAGGAGCATTTTTTAAAGGAACCTGGCAAAGATAAGAAACAAAAGTAAAGTGCCATCACCAAGATGGTGATGGCAGTTTTACACTGTGAGTATTAAACATATATATTAGGTATCATAACAGATTTGTTTTGATACTGACAAGAGATTAAAGAGGTAACAGGTCAATGTGTGTACGTAGCTGACTGCTCTTACTTTTCTAATTAATTGTAAAACTGGAAACGTGGACATTCAAGTTTTGCTTTTAAGTTCTACCTGCAGGTGTCGAGAAACACTGGGAGTTTATCATGGCTTCCTAATTCAAAACACTCCATCCATCCAATTTACCATCAGACCACTGCATCAAGAATGTCACATTGTGGTTTAATCTGGCTCACCACTACAACTTTGCTAACTAGGTTGTTTTGATGTTTGAGAAGCTTCTAAGCTGACACAAACACGAACAAGAGACATTTTATTTACTAAGAGAACAATTTTGCTCAAAACGTGCTTGACAGTTGAATGGAAAATAGCTACCAGTGAAATGGCAGCCCAGTTGGGTTTAAATCTGTCTGGAGTGAATCAGAAACCTTTCGCCCATTCCTTCTCTCCATTAGTTGTGCTTGTTGTTCTGCCAGTGCTAATCCCTCTGAGCTGTTATATAGCAAAGAGCACCAAATCGGAGTTAATTGAAACCCATCATTTTATTTGGGACTGTTTAGAGAGCTGATGGAAATGTAAGTTGGCTGAAGACATGCACTGCTTTCCCCTATATATTAGTAACCAACATATGTTTTGACTTGACATGGCATCACTGTGACAGTGCTGGGGCAGGAATGTGGAACAAAGGGCAAAAGGCCAAGATGGTGGGAGAAAGACAGGAATGGATGGTATGAATAAGGTAGGTACCTGAAACAAGACAGCAGTGAGGAAGAAAAGGAGTTAGTGAAGTGCAACAAGTAGTTTTGAGGCCATGAACAGAGAATGCAGAGTTTAACAGATATACAAGGACACACACACAGAGCAATAAACTAAAATATATAAATACAAATGTAATATGAGTCATTATTGTGTGGATATCTTCTGAAAAGCTGAGGTAATACTTAAAAAGAAATACATTTTGTCGTGGAATGCGGTCACAGTCTCCATCACTCTCTTATTACCCACATCAACGGAGTTGGCCATGGGTAGGGTGGTCACAGCCGTCTGTCTGTCTGTCTGTATGCATGTATGTGGGTGTGTGGGTGGCTATGTCCGCACCATAACTCGAGAACAAATAGAGATAGGATAATCAAACTCGGCACAGATGTTGATCTTGACCTACCCTGGTCACCCATTAATTTTGAGGTCAAAAGGTCGAAGGTCAAAATCACAGGGCTACTTAGTGCAAAATCCCCTTATAATCTACTATATGAGCTTGTAATGATAAACTTTGGTATATCTAAGGGTTGGACTACCATACTGCATCTCTGGGCCTTGAACATGACCTTTGACCTTGAACTTACTGCCGTCTGTCCGTCTGTCTGTCTGTCTGTATGTCTGTATGTGGGTGTGTATGTCCGCACTATAACTCGATAACAAATACAGACAGAACAATGAAACTCAGCACAGATGTTGATCTTGACCTACCCTGGTCACCCACTGATTTTGGGGTCAAAAGGTCAAAGGTCAAGGTCACAGGGCTACCTGCCATATCTAGGAAGGCATCTGGCATGGGTCTGCATCTTGCTTGAGTGCATTCTAACTCTGAATTGGAAATTGGATGCACTGGAAAATATGGACTCATCAAAAAAAAAAAGCAAGCACTGTTTTTTAAATGCAGGAATTAGGTAAAAAGCCATCAAACAAACAAATAATCACCAGAATGCAAAGATAGCCATGAAAAAAAGTTGCTGATTCTTGATCACCAAAGCTTGTATCTATAAACTATTCAAAATTCCTTTCAAGCTGAACGTTAAGTGTCTGTAGCTTAACTGAGTTTCCAAACACCAAAGTTAAACTGGGAGCTAATGTGGGTCGCTACTGGTCTCCAAAAGATGAAGAAATTCCCTCTAAACTGGCTTGGCTACAGTAACAAGGTTAGGGTTACCGCTCAGAGATGCATAAAAATCATATAAAGTCCCAAACATTTTGTGTTTGGCATTAGCTGCCTACTGCTCCACAAACCCTGGATGCTACACATCCCATCATGCAACACAACAGTGTGTTTTTGTTCGATCCTCCATGTTTGAAAAACGAGTAAATGTCAAGTTACTTTATTTCTAACACAGGGTTTCTTTCTTTCTACATTCGTATTTTAAGTTTATAGTCTGTCTGCACCCCAAATACGTCCGTCATTTTTGAAAGGCATGATATCTTTAAAAATTTCCAAAGTTACACCATCAGAGCAACTGTCAAAACAAAGAGACGTGTGATTTCAACTTCCTGACAGTCCTTGTACCTATCATGTGTCACGAGCCGTTCCATTGGGAAATTTGACCAAATCTAAGTTTAAAATTGTGAAAATTCATTTAAATCACTTTATTCCCCATGTCTAATTTTAAAAAATTACTCAAATTTTGTTTTACTGCACAAGAAATTGTGGAGTTCTCTCTACTTCTAGCCATATTTATGCTGTTTCCATAGAGGTGCAGGACTTTCTAAGGCAGTGAAAATGAGCCCAGATTGAGCAGAAATGTGACAGGAACAAAAATGCCCGGAGATTGCTTGGGGTTCAGACGGTTAAACCTGAATTGGACTTTTTAGAGCATACAAGTAGTTCCCTTTTCAATTTTAAAATGTAACAAATTGAAGGATTCCCATCGTCTGTCCATCCGTTACATAGCGCTGTCATAGAGTCTACAGAGTAACTCATGAGGAACTGAAGTCCTAAACTGTAGTTAAAGTTACAATGAAGAACAGAATGTTTCTATATGACTTGACCCAGTGGGAGAGCACTCAGATTAAACAGCGGGCTGAACACTAGGTGAGGGCGAGTGTGTGTGTAGGTATGTGTCCCTGTTTGTGTGAATGCTTTCCCCAATTACCCACCTTCCCCAGTGTAACCAGTGCTACTTAACAGAGTACGCGCAGCATTTATCAGAGAGCTCTCCAAATACCTTCAGCACTGCCAAATAGGAAGCTCACATTGTGACAAAGAGGGTAAGCTATGCCAGCAGCCGCCCCTTCCAAAGGCTAATGATGGAAAGAATCTCCCTCTCTCCATCACCCCCCTCTTTCTCAGAGGTTAAGAGTAGACGAATAATCACTCATTTGCGGGGCAAAAAGCGAGGGAGCCGAGTGTGCTGCATAAACATTTTCCCGGATGTAATTTTCTCTGCCGGTCTTTTGGCTTTTCCCAGTAGGACAGAGCCCAACGCCCAGGAGGAAATCGTTTAGGCTCCATAAGTGCCAAATTGTATCCTGGTTTTCCAGAGTTTTCCTGCCTGTTCTGGCTCAGGGCTTTTCCTGTGGTGAGATTGTGTCATGTGTAATGCGTGTGTGGGTATGGTTGTAAGTGTGCTACGGATGGTGGCTTCAGGCTTTGGCTGAGGATGACAATACCTGTGTAAGGGTAGGAAGCATCGTCAGAAAGGACAGAGCGATAGAAAAGCGAGACGATGGAAAGAAATCAGTAAATGAAAGAGTAAATAAAAAAAAGAAGAAAGGAAATGAGCGTGAAACTTAAGAGGTTCCCGCTTCCTCAGGCGCCTGTGTATTCACTGAGCTGTGTCTGTACACATGACAAAAAGCCTGAGAATCTGTGTTCTTGTTGGCTTGTGTGTCATCAGCGTGCTGCTACATTGGTGTGTTTGTGTGTGCACGTCTACCATGTGTTCCTGATTTGCACAGAAAGACTTGGACTTCTTACTGCTTCATTAAGTCATATGTGTTTATCAGACATCGTGCAAAGCAGCTGCTGTTCTTCAAAAAAAGCTTCATCCAGTGTGCATTAATATACTGATGAAAAAGAAACGATTTAGATTAAAAGCTAAGAAAACAAAATTAAATGGTTGAAGCTGGGGAACTTAGAATTTTCTAATTTTCTGCGACCTTTTTTCACATACCATTACAGCTCAGAGCTAAAGACCACAGAGCTGCTTGGATTCGCTTCATCCTAGCTGCGCATCGATGCACACACACCTCTCCAACTGCCTGTATGGCATTTGCACCAGGTGAATTTTATAAATACGCAGCTCTCATCCAGGTACATTCCTAGACTGACTCCAGAAAAAAATGAGTTGTGAGTTCATCTTTTGTTGGTGTTCAGTGGCCATTGTTTAAAAGGTGCTATGTAAGGCAAAAACAATGAATATATCATTCACAAATGAAGTAATTGTGGTCTACTTAATAAACATACATTTTTAAAAAAAAGTGGTGTGGCTGAGGAGATTGGCAGCCTCTATCTCGTGCCAGTGGTATTGTTAGTGCCAGTGTTTCAGTAAATTAAGGCCACATTTCCCATAAAGCTTGCTGCTTCCTGCTGTGAAGAGGATGTTGATTCTTCGGTCAAAGGTTTCCTCTTTAAGGGTTTAAATATGTTGGAAATGAATTTGCCATCAGCTTTTGATAACAGTTGCTGTCGGAGCATTTTGTCAAGTTTGACCTGGAAAACAACAGTGAGACTTAACAGGAACATGATGCAGGAAGTTTGGGCTCTTAGTGTGAGACTGAACATACATATGGACACTATTTGTATATTAAAGTGCTGTATATCTATATCTATATAAATATATGCCATGTCCTGGATCGAGAGGAAGTATATGCATGCAGAATTACTAAAGAAACATGGGTAAATTGTAGGTAAAGGATGATTGGATTACTCCAAATTAGAAAATGACATTAGATTTTAAATGCATAGAAGTGGTTTAGGGGGAGGATTAAGACAACTCTTGAAGAGAACTTGATTTGCCAGTCAGCTTTCCTTTCCTTGTCATTGAGTTTGGGGTGAGGGTTACAGTTTGGATTAGGGCACCTGACCACTGTAAAACATGAAACATGGCTGCTTAATTTAGTACACTGCTTCACATCAATGTGGAGTGGTTCTGACTGGATTTTTTTATTTAAATACAGTCCAGTAACTCATTAAGCAATAGCATGTCAAGGCTAAGACAAAAATATGTGCCATACTCACCAGTGGAGTTCAACATGTGCCACAAATTTTACAGCACTGGCATGAATGTATTACAGCTTGGCATTAGGAAAGTACATGTGATGCCACAAAACAAGATTAAACACAAAGCAAGATTAAAATAGAATACAAGTTTAAGCCTAATTAAAAATCCAAGAAATCAGATAAGAAATAAAGGCAATGAGAGAATAAAGTAGGGATTGAGGTGCTTCTTAAACACACTCAGCATGTCTACTGGCTTCCAGCAGGCTATTGCAGAGCCAAAGAGCAGCTACAGAAAACAGTCCTGTCCCAAGCCCTTTTCCCCACAAACAGGGCACGGCCAGCAAGCCATGGTGAGAGGATCTGAGGGGTCCTGTGGTCATGACTCTTTCTAGATCAGAATGTGGGAGGAAAAGCCGGATTTTGGAGATTGTTCTGAAGCTAGACCTGGCATTAGAATTTAACTGCCCATTAGACCTTAGTTCACCATTAAATGCAGGACCTTGGTTGTTGACATGTGGTCTTCTGTAGGCTGAGAGGCAATTGGTGTTTTGGGCCATAATGGTGGTATGATGTGGAGGGCAAAAAAGTATGATCTCTGTCTGGTCCAGGAAGGAAGTAAGAACAAGTGGTCAATCTTTAGTATCTTCAAAACAGCTTTGTAATTGGGCTGCACTGGCCTGTTTTTAGAGCACTTTCAGAGCAAGCGACAGATCTGTGTGTCAGAATATTGGATCATTCTTCCATATGGGAACATGTAAAGACAGAAATAAAGTGGACCTAAAACCGAACCCTACGGAACCCCACGAGATATTAGAAGGTGTGGAGGACGAGCGGCTAACAGAAACAATGAAACCTCTCTTTGAAATATAAGATGGAAGCAGTCAACGGTGGACCCAGAAAGGCCGACCCAGTGTGCCCCGTGATCCAGGAGGATTGTCAGGTCGACAGCGCTAAAGACTGCACGGAGATCTGAAATAATTAGGATAAAGCATTTACCGACATCAGCGGTACAGGAGAGGTCATTTGCCACTCTTATGCTGTGGCTACACTGACCGTGCGACATTTGCGGACCACTAGTGGAGCAGATGTGCTGTGGAATGATTTTAGTGGTTACACCTGCAGTGCATGTAGGGCTGTGGCAAAACAAGACTGTGACGTATCATTTTGGGATTGCTGTCTTTAGTTTCTGGACCCAGCACAGTGTTGTGAAAATAAAAGTTTTTTCACCAAGTCTGTGTGAAATGGGTACGTTGACATCTAAAGACTACAGAAGACTGGAAGGGTCAAAGTTACTAATCAACTGTCAGCTGGTACTGGCAAATAAATGCTGACAGGGTGATCAAGAATCAGAAGTAGAAGTCCTGTTCAAGACAAAGCAGTATCCGCTCCATGTACGCTCTGCATATGTGACGTGTGCATTGTAGCCACAGGGTTTAGCTGTCTCTGTGCTGTGATGTTCACTTCGGCTACGATTTCTTAAAAATACTGGCTTGGTTTAAAAAGATTTTATTCAAAGCAACCTTTTCTAAAATCTTAGACAGGACAGGCAGCTTACAAATTGACCTTAAATAAACAAAGTAAAAATATCAAATTATGTTAAGGCTTTCAACACTAAGGCAAAACTATGGCTTCAACAAAGACGACAGCAGTCAAATAGGGCTATCCACTGCGTACTAACTCTACCTCTGCACAACACAACTGATGGTCTCAAACACATTAAGAAGGCAAGTGATCGAACAAACTGACTCTTGACAAGGCGCTCCTGTTAATTCAAAACCATTCCAGGAGACGACCTCATGGAGCTGATTGAGAGAATGCCAAGAGTGTGCAAAGCTGTCATCAAAGCCAAAGGGGGTCATTTTAAAGAATCTAAATATAAAACATATTCTGGTTTGTTTAACACTTTTTTGTTCTCTACATAATTCCATATGTGTTCTTTCATAGTTTTGATGTCTTCAGTATGAGTCTACAAAGTAGAAAATAATTGAAATAAATAAAAAGCACTGAATGAGAAGGTGTGTCCAAACTTTTGGCTGGTACTGTACATACTTTTTTCCCTTTACCCAGAGGCAAGCTCTTCAAATTAGTTATGACAAGATGACCTATATACCTTGCATTGTTGCATTGTATTTAAATATAACTATGACTATACGTAATGTGACTATCAAATAAAAATGTAATTAAATCCTAACCATGTGTTACAAAAAGTGGCATCAATAAACTTGTTTAGTATAAGACCTAATAATACCTAAGTGATTTGCTAACCTCATATTTGTGGTTCTGGGCGATCCTGTTGCCTTCAGTATGTCTAATGAGCTTTAAAAGTCATCACTTAAGTCTTGTCCAAGTCTTAGTTTTTGTATTTTTAGTTTAATGCAATGAAAGTGTGAAAGACGAAACATGTCATTCATACAGTGGTGGACTACAAACAATAGAAGGCAGAGCAAAACAAATGAGAAAGCACGCACGCACACCTACACACCAACATACACACAAATGCACACTTGAGTTTGACCCACTGGTTGAGGAATTTCTCTGAGCCCTAAGGAGGAGGAGACGAGGACAGACAGAACACAATTAGCAACAGCTTGTCACAACTTTGGACCTCGAAGTGTGTATCTAAAGTTTGTGTCTATGTGTGTGTGTGTGTGTGTGTATGGACATTCAGAGTGTGTGACACTTGCCCTCCCGCACAGCTCATTTATTGGATTAGTGCAAGACTGACCAGTGGGGATGTGGCTAGCCGGCGCCAGGGCCCGCTCTGAGGCTCCACAGCCTAGTTAGCTGTGATGCTAAGCTAACCTCCCACTCCCAGCACCTCAGGGGGGAAGCGCCACTGCCAAAGGGGGGAAAGGGTGCTTGTTACTGCGGCTGAGGTGCCATGCTAGGAGGCGTCTCCTTGAGGGGAGGAGGGGGGAGGCTAGGATGGACTAATTATAAGGGAAAGCCCCAATTACAAGAAGAGGAAGACAGGGATCGGGGGTGTACTGGAGGGAAGGATGGAAACGCTACAGTGGAAGCCAGGCGTGGAAATGCCAAGACTAGCTGCCAGTGACAACATCCACATCACGCACACACAAATACACACACATATAGACACACACACACACCAGACAGCATACCTTCTGAGGTGCCGCCTGTCTCCCTTTCTCGTCTCTGCCGAGGGATAATTATATTAAGTGTGTATGTTAGCCCAGTGGCTGACGGCATGCTCGCTCACACAGAGTCAAATATACAAACACAAAGAGCCAGGTGGAGCATCTAAAAGCATAGCCTTTAGATGAAAGGCTGGAGGAGTTTTAATAGTCTCTGCAACACAGGGCAGAGCTGCTGTTGATGGGTCGTACTAGAAGCACGCAAAAACCCTCACGTCCGTCCACTGAAGGCTTTAAATCCAAGTGTGAGTGTCTCAGTGTCTCCACTCCCCCAGGTATGTGTAGAGAGATGATAATTCAGAGAACTCTGCACACACACAAACATTTATGTGTGCAAACACACTTAGAGCATACACACACACATGCATACACCCAACCGGATGACCTCATACTGTATGGCCAGACCAGCTCTCCCATACATACAGTACTTTCATTAGAAACACATGTTTGGTGTGTGCATGTGTGTTTAGTGTGCAGTGAGCTCTCTCGGTACGTGTTATGCTTCTGAATACATTTCCGGCTTCAACCAAACATCGCTGTTGCATTTTAACTCAATCTTAGGCACCCTATACGTACACACTTGCACACATGCTGTACACACACATGAATCAGGCCTCAAGCCTGCCTTTTAGATTTTATCCTCACTCATCAGGATACTGATAGGTAGAGTTATGCCGAGGTTCATTTTCTCCTGAAGCTAGCTGAAGGTCTGATTTCACTTTCATGCTGGTAAAACTACAGATGTCTCTACAATTAGAACTAGGCACACCAAAAATCTAAATCTATCACTGCATGAAGTATGCCAACATGAGGCTAGATGGGCAGCAGCAAACAATACCCTTGTGTTGAACTCATAGGAGACACCACATTAAAACATTACCAGACATTAGACCTGGGTGTTATTTTGTAGTTTAGTTTGCATGCATACCAACTTAATTACTCTGAAACATGAACATTCACATCGGGCAGGTTTAAACCTCAGCAATAGGACATTCTTATTTATAATAACCACAATGACAAGTGTCTCATATCCACTTTAAAGCACTAGCAGTCCTTGGAAGTTCCATATAGTGCTACTGGTCGTAAGGCCCTTCTTGACCCAAAGGTTAAGGAAGAGAAAATAATGCATAAGTGATATTATTACCCATGTTGTCCATTGTTATTTACAATCATTTTACACTTCCACTCATTCCAGTAAATTTAACAGTTTAGTGGAATGAGTGGATGCCATCTTGGAACATGCTACGCAAACAGTGTTTCTGAGGGATTACATGTTGGGTGTTCTCACTTTTAGTTTTACTTTCAAATATACATAGTGGTAGCTAATCTGGCGATACACTTGTTTTCTACCAGTTTGATTGGTTGACTATGTGGTATACTACCATATCCCAAATAATAAATCGCTATTCAGTAACAAAAATATGATGCGGATGGTGACGAGGACATACGCATATCATACTGTCCTAATATACCCGTGCACTGGTAAGAAGTTTTCATCCTCCAGAATATAGCCGTCTAAAAAAGAGTTAATTCTGAAAACATGCTTCCTATGTCATTTGGTTCAAATACAGCAGCTCAGATGTGACTCCAACCTATGTCTCTGTATGCATTTAGGTGACTACAAATCTAGTAGTGAAAATCAGATGTGAACCTTTTAGTAATAAGTTCAAGAACCTCTGGCCTATGGACTGCCTTTGGTAAACTCGCCCTCTTTTTTCAGTCTCTGTTGTCTCATCAGTCGTCTACTCACTGGAGGTTTTTAATATTAACTCTGTAAAGGATGTAGGTAATGACTTAAAACTATCATTTGCTGCAATGGTTTGGTGTTTCTGTTACCACCAACATTTCATAAGATATTAAATGTCTTCAAATGTGAATGTTCATCCTGACTGATCGGGATCATCTGCTACCCTTAAATTTTAACCACCTTCCAAAACCATATTTAGAGCACTGGACACAAACTCAGCTTGAAACCAAGGACACCAAAAGTGCGTTATCAATCAAGCTGACAGGGGCAGATCTAGTCTTTAATAACAGGCCAGGACTGGTGCCAGAAATTGGTTTAAACCCTCCACTTTAGACCAGGCAGGCTGTGTAACTCAGACACTGCTCCTCAACTGAGGGAGAAACCTAATGAAAAGAAAGGCAGAAAAACAGACTGAGAGAGGGAGGATGCAGAGAACTGTTCACATCTGGAGCCTTTCCTCTTGTCATCAGAGAGATGGATGTTAACATACAGCACTGTGGAAACAAGAGCTTCCTGTTCTGCCGATAACAGCAATGGAAAGACTGAGAAGGAGTGAGGTGGGAGAAGAAGTTGAGCAAAAAGTGAATCAGGAGCAGGGGATGGCTGATTACGAGAGGATGTCAGAAATACAGAAAGAAGAAAAATACCTGAGCGAATGAAGCAGGGAGGAAAATATGGCAGTGGACAGCTAAAACATATGAAAGTTGCAGCACAGACAAAATGGCAAATACACTGAACTACCTGCTCAGTCTGGCAACACACACGCACTCCCTCTGTCCAAACATACTTGACAAACTAAAGAAACAGCAAGAAAAGAACAAAGGAAAGCAGCTCTGTCTAAGAAAGCTGTCACTTTGCCTCTGCCATGATCTTCAGCAAAAAAATGCAAGGCTCTGCAGCCACAACATGCTAACGTGAGCTAGTGCTGCCACTACTGCTGCACATCACTGAGGCCAAGCCTGTGTGTAAATGTGTGTGTTTGTGTGTGTGACTGAGAGACAAGCGTGTGTGTTTTCTGTCTCAGTCTCTTAATCTCTCTTCCTCTATCACTTCATTCTCTGCAGATGATGGTTGTTCTGCTGATGTGCCCTCCCTTCAAGGCCCCCTCCTTGTTCTTCGCAAGTCAGAAAACACATCTGCAATGAATCTGGACAGAAAGTGCAAATGAAACAAGATGCATTCAGAGAAAAAAGGGAAATCAGAAACTGAAACACCCATCACAGAGGGAAACATGGTAGTATTTGTCTTTTACCAAGATGTTATATTACTGACCAAATAAACTGGCTTCACTAACTTAACACTGATCTCCAACCAGACAGGAGCTGCAACAATGTGTTTTAAGGTATTTCTAAAAACGACAACATGAAATACTATGTGTTACAGTAACTGAAGAGACAGTGCCTAAAAAATGACATATTAAAAACCACCTTTACTTTGAAATTGTACAAAAAAACAAAGAAAACAAAGAAAATAGAGAAAATATGACTCTGAAACTTCAGCCAAAGAATGTTGGTCTGACACAGGCTGCAAAGTAGGTCTCCTTTGGTGAAAGTCCTGTTGATAATCAATGCATCCATTTTTCCCTCCTACCTTCTTATGTGGAAGCCTTCCCTACTATGTGTTGTAAGGCCAATCCATGCTTTCTGTGTACGGGTATTCGTACGAAAAGGGTAGAACTGGGCAGACTGTCTGCACTGAAAACGCACGAACAAGTAAGCTGTTGCAAAGAAAGTAAGTGGTTTGTTATGCAGAGAGAATGTACAAGAATGATCACAGGTTTACTATTCATCATTAACTGAATTGTAATTGAAGCAGTCGCTGCAGGACTTTGGTGGAGCTATGTTTGTTCATGCTTTCCACTGACGCAGGCAAAACACAGTAGGAAATCCTAATTTCTCCAGAAATCTTGTGCTACGTTCACCCAGTGTGCCCGCCACACCTCAGGAATAATAGCTGATACAGTGTTACAGCGTCTGCCAACGTTGGCTCTATGACCTTGTGGTTTTCTGTGTTCAATATGGAGGGAAAAGCAACCAGCTGTGTCGTAGTCTGGTGCAGCCCTATTGTAGTATGAACAGAGTCCACAGTCCGCTTATCGGTCTGCGTACAAATCATTTGTCAAAATTAAATGTTTCTTGGAAAACATAAATGAGAATGCGGTTTTAAATTTACACACTTAATTTGGGTAAACAAACTCAAAACAATCTAAGCTTGAAATCACGATATTTTATTGAAATCACTTTTTCTTTTTTAGTTCCTGGCTGGAAACAGGAATGTTTTACAAATGTTTTTCTTAAATACAGCCCAGATTAACTTTTACTCACCTCCACTGTATGAGTGTTGAGGCAGAAGCTTAATTTGTTTGCATAAAATGGCTTTTAAATAAGGTATTTGATATACAGTCACAATAAAACACCCTCTCGCCCTCTAACTCCCTCTCTCACTCAATCACACACACACACACACACACACACATACACGCAGTGAGAGACAGACAGGAAGTTGGGGAGGAATTCCCAAGCGGACATTTCTCACGTTCCTGCAGTGATTGGAAACACACTCCAGTAAAATGGCGGCAGGACATAATTTCCAGGTGAGGAGAGAAAGGCTGTAACCTCTTCCCCTCTCCCCCCAACTCCCCTCCACCACAGCACAAACAATATCCTCCTTGATATTATCCTTCTACAAACACACACACACACACACACACACACACACATACACACACACCTGTTGTCACCTGGAGGGGGTGGGTCTTTAGCTGGCTAGCATCAATACACAATGGCTGCTTCTGTGGCTCGGCGGGAGCAGGTGAGCAGATAGTATCTGCGTAAATGTGCACTCACACACGCTTCCATACACACATGCATGCACGCACACAGACAATGAGAAAGACACACACATACACACCTGCTGAGGAAATGAGCCTGCAGTCGGCCTCCACCTGGTCAGCCCTGAGGTGACACCGAGGAAAACAAAAGGAAGGAAAGAGGCAATGTAGATAAAGAAAAAAGAAAGGAGGGCTTTTAGAAAGTCAACATTGACTTCTTGTTCTTCCAGCAACTGATATTAAATATCTTGAGTGAGCAGTCATTGACATCTATACATTAAATATTTGTTAGCTTAAAAAAAAACCCATTTTGAACGTTTCTCCATGAAGCCACGTTTTCTTTTCTATTAGAACAAGAGCAGATAGGCTTCCATATTTCAATCATTGAACTGCAACACATCCATCATGTGTCCATGACTAAACCTGATGCATTACTAAAGTCTCAGAATGGCTACATTGGTGCTGTTTTAGGATCAGAGGTGCCAGTACGCTGCAGTTATAAAATTACTTGATGTAAAATCTCCATAATAGACTGGCTCAAGCAGCTTATTGCAAAGGACCTTTGATTTCTGAGGCCAGTAGTGATACTGATATTAAAGATTTTCAAATATTCCAATTCTTATGTAGCATCAATTTCGAAGAAGACATTTAACGATGGAACATAAACTTGTCAGCTCTCTCTGGTGGACAAACTACGTCATGGAGAGGCTGTTTTTCATCTCACCTTTGAGGTTTCCCTACTGCAATTTCTTGCAAAGACATATAACGTTGATTGTATTCATTTATCTCAAGCAATTAAAACTTTGATTTTAATAAAACGTAAAGCTGTTGCAAGATTAGGTGGTTTATTTAATCATATGGATCACTAGATAAACTGGATAATGCATACAGATTATTTTTCACATACAGGGGATAAAACAATAGCGATGTGTGCTGGCAATAGATACTTCATAAGTCACGGTTTGATTATATGTTCAATAGTTTAACTTAAATGCATCAGATACAATCTGCAAAGTTTGGTTGCACAAACAAATCCAAAGCGTGCTCCCTCCCTGTCACAGAACAGCCTTTCATATCCCTTGATAACGGCTGTTGGCAGGGACATGGGTTGCCCTTGTGAGATGGGTTTTGTGGTCTAAAACGAACCCGCGGACCTGTGTCCCCCACCACCTCCATCTAAGCGACTTACTCTGGGTGACTGCTCTGAGGGTTGGAGGACTCGATGTTGGGATGCACATGGAGGCTGGTGCAGGTTCCCCATCTGGTATCCGATCCTGGCAAGTACTTGGAACCTTAACTTCAGGACAGTGTGGCAGCTTCACCCTGATCGACCCCCGTGCACCTACAAGCTTTACACGCTTTCCTAACTTAATGTCTATCAAGCTGGGATCGTTCCTTTATATTTACTTATTTTAATTTCTGTGTGTGTATTTATTTTTGCATGTCTTTTAAGTCTCGCGTGATCATAAAATTATTGCCAGTGTACCTTAAAAGGGTGAAGTGGTTCCATTTAAGTTGAGGCTGTTAGTTAGGAAGCTGACTTAGCAGGAAACGTGTGACAGTCTGACTAACATATTTACTAACAGCTAGGATTAGACTTTGCTGCTGTTTTGAAGGGAAAGCTACTTTGAATCTGTGTGCAGCAATGTCATCTGTTATAAGTGGGTGTAGATATTGGAAATGTCTAAAGTAACAGAACGTCTTCTGTTGGAACACCAAAAAACAATGGCACCCTTGAGAATCTTTTTTTAATTGCTGTAAACAGGCTTTAGTAGTTTTATGTAACGTACTGTGTATGTGACAACAGCATGAGGGCAGCTCTCCATTGCTCTGGTTTCCTCTCCCAACACACTGAACAATCTTATGCTCAAAGAAACAACTTAGAGCTTGTCAGCCTTTAAAAAGCAGTACGAGGAGATTCATCATTTCACAGTCACACTCTGGAGTGGAACTGGAGTGTGTGTGTGTGTGTGATGTAGAGACGGTCTGAACATCTGTGACATGAGTCAGATGCTGAGGGAGTCAGATGCATATGCTGTTGAGTGCATTCTCCTTTTCTGTCCTCTATTCATTTTTTACCACACTTGCCAGCAAGGCTCAGCCGCTCGTCGTAATTATCTCCATGTATAAAAGTGTGTGTGCATGTAAGTGTGTGTGCGTAAAGGCATCAGATGTGATGCGATGCATTAGGCGTTCCTGATGCTTAGGTGTAAAAAATCCCATTAGAGTGAGCGGGACGGCAGATCGATACCTTACGGGATCTAGAGTGACGCTGTGTGTGTGTGTGTGTGTGTGTGTGTCCGTGTGTGAGTGTGGAAGTGCTTTAACACCTCTCAGAGGTGGATTAGTGCGCGACAGCATGGAGACACTGTCAGAGAGGGTTAGTGTCAGAGAGAGAGGGAGAGAGGAAAGTGGAGGGAGAGGGTTGGAAAGAAGGGAAGAGAAACAGGAACAGATGGAAAGAGGGAAAGCAGGGCGGGCAAAAAAAGAGAAAGATGTGTCACTCCTGATGACAGTGTGTTGTGTTTGTCCCCAGTGATTTTGGGTGGAGGGAGAGTTGGAGCAAAAGAATAAAAATAGATAGAGGAGGGTTCGGGTTAGCTTCACACTGAAGAGATATAGCAGCCCATACACAGAGCACTGTGTGTTGTGAAAGGCACGAAGACGAAGGTCTGACTGGAATCTATGCTCAACTATCGCACTGCTGTACTAACATACAGTTTTCAGTTCAGCTCACGGGTAGAGCTATGCTGGGAATCACAAGGTCACCACACTCCATGACACAGTGATAAAGGTGTAATTCTAACAGTAGAACGAGCGTATACACACACCACAGAAAATCTCATGTCACATTTCAGTTACTGGAAATACAACTTCTGAATGTGCAGACAGTGTTCACCTCAACTTTCCACTGGAAAAGCTTCATTATATCCGTCTATGCACTTAAAAAGACAAAGTGCTTGAAACAGAAACAAATACGGACGTTGAGTGTTATTCACTGTAATCAAAGACACATTTATGTGGGGTACACAGTATTTTAATCCTCAACTCTGTAACTGTGTACTGATGACATTCCCACATCTACCATCCATCCCATGTGTAGTCTGATTCATTGTGTGTAGGCTGCGGGTATCCTGCCATTGGTCGTGGATGTCAAGCAGCTTTCTCCTTCCCTTCCGCTATTTACGCGTTACCATTTTCAAATTTCCTTTACCAAAGGAAACAACAGCCACCTACATGCAGCAACCTACCACCCTAAAAATGTAAAGTTTTGCCAGATTTGGCTTTACCAATCAAAATCTTGGGAAATTTTAAACGCTGCACTGGGCAGAAGTGTGAAAATAACAACAAATAAATCAATAAACAAATAAACTGAATTTGGAAATACATGGCCCTCTTCCTGCAGCTTCCCCCTCTCTGTTCTAAGCCTGTCCCACCAGATGAGCACACACTTCAAACATGCAAAGATAATCAATCTAAAAGTCAACATTCAAGTGTGGCTTCTCCCAGGATTTGAACCCCACGCCATGAAAATCCTCCACGTAACCCGCCTAATGGGCCGATTTTCTAAAGCCTGAAAATGAAGCCAGTAGAAGGTGCAGGAATCTAAGTTCCTCTCAGACCACTTGGATTACAAAACTGCTAAAAGGATGGACTTGTATGGATTTGTTGCCCAATGGTGATAAAAGTACTACCTACCTTAACTTTAACTCAGATACATGTGGAAACATATTTTCCAAAATAGTTCGGACATAGGGAACTTTTCATTCATATGACTGATCAGCTGTTCTAGCTAGCTGTTGTTGTCTAGGCCAATCCCAGCTGACATAAAAGAATAATTCACACTAACACAATTCTTGAATGCTTGACATTTTTGCACGGTCAGCTGGACTTCTCCACACTAAGGAAAGGAAGTGATAAATGATCACAGACACTTTTGGCATGATTCTATTTCTCACCTGCATGTGCATTTAGCTGGGTGAGTGGACTCTACTCTACATTTTGCTCATATGAGCTGATAAAGATGAGACCGGTCACTGTGCGGCTGTTGCATTACTTCCCCTTCACATCTTGGAAGTCGCGGCAGGCCGGGCAGACGGAGGGATGGGCAGCCTGGCACGGCGCCTGCCGCAGATTGAGGTCATGGGAATGAAAGGGTGGCACCGACGGCAACCCCCACCCCTCACACTGGGACACACCGCTGCTCTGTAACATGCAAGTGTGCCGTACATGTGTGTGTGTGTGTGTGTGTATTTGTGTGTGCATGACTGTTTTCACACTGGAGATGAACATCAACATGTTCCTCTGTCTCAGCAGCTGGTAGACAAACACACACACATATGCAAAAACCACATTCATAACCATCATGTTTTTCACTCTGTCGCAATTAAAAATACATAAATCTATATTCTCCATGATATTGTAATTGCTATACACAATTATGCAATCACTGGGAAAGCGAATGACATGATTACACACACCAACACAGCTTCTCTCACTTTCACACACATACACACACACACTCCAGTGGGTAGGCGGTAGGGTGAACGCGTGGCAGATGCCCGACACATTGGTGTCCGTTCAGTCACTATAAAGAGCAGCTGCTCAGTCTTCACTGCCCTGTGGCACTGCATGCACACACACAACACACACACACACACACAGTCACATGGATGCACAGGCCACACATGCACTTGCTGTATAACACTAATGCTGGAGGGCATTCCATCTCTCGCAGATTAAAAGTGCTGCAACACAAAAACACACACACACACAGAAAGAGAGATAAGAGCAGCACAAAAACCCGATCAGCACTCACCCATATCAATCCATGTCACACCCTGATCTCGCTGTCACACGCACACACACACTCGCCATAAATCCCTACATGTGGCTAAATCATTCCTGCCCTGTAGTCCCCAAAGCCTCACACACACACACACACGAATATGCACGAAGCACACATGCAAGCTAACACACTTCCTGAAGTCTTAAAAGTGAGCGAACAATAAATCTCAGAGATGTTAGAGAGTGAAGACAGAAAATGGGAAAAAGAGGTGGAAAGGAAATAAAAGGAAGAAATGTCCAAAATGAGTTTGCCAAACAGAGATTCTCTGCCTCCGTTTGGACTCGGTTACCACTGTTGGTCACACAGCTGGCTGATGGGGCAATCAAAAAAAAGAAGCAAAATCATTACTTGGTGTCACACATTCTCTATTTCCAGCTTCTACATGTATTTAGAACTGGTAGTCAGAGAAAAAAAAGCAGTTAACAGCTTAAACTCCACTGTGTGCCATTGAAAAGTGATCCTAAAGAACCGAATGTTCAAACACACAGAGCCGGATTTAAATGGGTGCCAATTAATTAAATGGTGCAGCCATGAAAATATGGGTTTGACTATTTTACTCAGTGATCACAAGAGGTGGCTTGAATGAATGGCCAACTCCATAGTACACATGGTACTGCCCTAATGTGTAGAATAACCTCCAACGTGAACAAAATTAGATGTTAAAGACGATTTCTTGGAGTCTCATTTCGCTTTTCCAACAATGTTTAGGTAGATGGTACTTGGCCAAAGTAACATCCACATGAACGCAAGGAGTCAAGATGTCCTGGTTGAACACTGCATTGTAACGACATAATCAGTGTTATTCACTTCACCTATGAGTGGTTTTGATGTTGTAGGCATAGATAGTTTTAAATGACAAATTGGTGCGGTTAACAGAAAAAAATACATAACATAAATCAACTTCTAGTGCCCTAAACTATTGTACAGTAACATATTTACATATAGATTATCTGACATTTCACTGAGCTTCAGAGCAATCCCAGTTTTCTTCATATTAGTGCTACAAAGGACTCTAAAGAAAAGTTGAACTCAGTCAGGAAAACACATCTCAAACCTGTAGGACATATTTGCAAAATTCCAAGACCAGCAGGCAAACCCTATTGAAACATGTCACTCATGTTACTCGTCTTTACTTGACCTCCTTTTCTTTCAGATTTTCCAGCAGATCGTTTTTCTCCCTCTTTCTCTTCCTGATAGCGGCTCAGTGTTTCCCTTTGCCTGATTGCTGGTGATGACAAAAACAAAAAGGAGCAGCGATGATCGCCGAGATCGGCTGTTGTGTCCTGTCACCAGCCGACGGGTCACCAAAGACACCCTGAGGCGATGGACAGGATGGGTGGAGGGGCAGAGTGGTAGCAAGGTGACAAAGGTGCCTATTGATGAAAATAAAATCAGGAGAAGAGGAATGGAGGGGTGGGGAGCGGTGGGGGGGTCACGGGAAATGAGGGTATTTGTCTTTAAGGAAGAGATCGGATGGCCAGGCATCTTTCTGGCCTACGTGATCACTGTTGTCAGTGTGACCGCTATAGCACAAAAATACAAGGGCCCTTTATTAGACTGGGAGGTAATTGTGGGGTATAGGTTACTGGGGTATGTGTGTATTAGAAAAGAAAAGAGACAGAATACCACAGCACAGGTGCCTAGTCTTTTAAATGGCTGCTCAGGTATGAAGGGGACGAGAGAAGAGGGAGGGAAAGATGGCAGGCATAGTGTGTGTCTGAGTAAGTGTGTGTGTGTGTGTGTGTGTGCCTGCAAACCTTCTGTGCACGTCTTTTTACTCGGTCATTCATGGCCCCCTCTTTCTTTCTGCTCCTGCCTCTGTGAGAACAGTAACACAGGGGAAAGCCCCTTCTCGCCTCAGGGTGGTGCTGATGGTGGTAAAGAGGTGGTGGGTCAGCAGGACAAGGGGGCACTGTGTCGGTGATACAAACAGGTGCATGCATGCATACACACAGTGACAAAAAGGAATGGCTGAAACATTCTAGTGTTGTGGCTGTTTTAGTTCATTGACCTCCAACTATATATACTTGAAAACTCTACGCAGCATTTGACCAGGGCCAGTCTTAGATATGGTCGTTGAAAGTAATTTCTTAACAGGTACTGGACTGTCCTCATTTTACTGTGGTAGGAAAAGCCAACTTTGACTATCTATAAATACTTAGATGAAGTGATCCAGCTAAATTATGTTGCAGTTTTTTCTAAGTTGTCCAATCCCATATCCCCAGTGCCCTTACTTGATAAAAACAAAAGGCAAACATACTGAAGAGGAAATAGAAGTGGTCATCACAATAGCTCCTATAGTACTGTCTTTTCTTATTCTATTTGATGTTGGTATAACTAATACCTCAACCACAGAAGTAATCTTCAGGTAAGGACGTAAACTTTAACTAATGGTCAGGTATTTTAACAGCAGCTACTGAGACAGTCTTGTCCCCATCACACTGTCTTGGTTCTCAGGGCAGACAGTGTCTAGTCAGAGAATCTCAGGCCTCTGACAGTGTGGTATGTGAACAGCACTTGGCTAACATAAGAAAGGGTGAGAGAGCAGGTTAACCTCTCGGAAATAAACATCAGGATTTTAGATCTACTTTTGTAGATGACTGTTAGCCAGTGTAGGGAGTGAGAGTGATGTGGGTCTTTTTTGATCATGTAAATGTCTGTGTTAATTTTTAAAACTTCTTTCGCACATATTCCCAAAATTCAGTTATTATATTATTATAAAATATTATACTATATTACTTATAGTACTACTAATAACTACTAAGTTTTTCTGGAAACACAACACATTTGATTTTTGTGTGAAACTGACACCACTACCGCACGTGCACACACACACAGCCACAGTGTTGGTAACTGAGCTGTGATAATGTGGGGTGGATGTGGCTAATGGCTGATAGCTGCTGATCCCACACTGATTAACTCACTGCCTTACAGGATGTTGCTAATGGACTGACACGCACTAGGCTGAAGTCACAAGGGTGAACGTACAGTGCACACAAACATGTCTGTGCACATGCAGGTCAGATAGGCAAAACACTCACATTAGGAATTAAGTGGTAGCAACTTTACTCAACATGTTTTCATTAAAGGTTCTGAAATTTAAGCTTCGTGAGAACCGATTTTTAAAAATTCAAGGTTTTCATGAGAATTTAAAATCTTTAATCAGGTCATTATTGGTCTTAGATGTTGACCCGTATATTGGCCCAACCCCGGCACCCACACAAACCAAAGTCCAGCAGCTGTCTGAAGTGTCTTCAGCGTTCTGTGATAAGCCAGCTTCATCTCGTCCTGCCTGCTCTGCTCCGCTCTGCCGCTAACACTATCACTGATTCACCGCCACAGATAAATCACACACACATGCATACAGATGGAGCCAAACAGTGAAGCCGAGACGAGGCGACAAAGGCGGGGATGTACCTACACGCACGCCGAACATCACAACAACAAAAACAACAAGATGGCCGACGCTACAGACGGGGGTTTTGTTGTTGTTTCCTGTTGTGGAGCAGGGTGGCTTTCTTTACCAAGTCAAAACACAACTACAGCAGTGTGGAGGGCGACAGGGCGATTTATCAGTGCGTGCACACACACAAACAGACACAAGTAAGATTAAATACTCTTTCAGTCTTGTGGTGTTATCTCTCTTTCAGGTCTGTCTCCTTTTCTTTCTTTCTTGATATGACCTCCTGGGCCGCAAAATGCCACTGTGTAGTCTAGCTGGGATTGAAGCCGCCTCTGCACACACGCAGACACACAGACACACACCCCACAGCAAGGCTTGGGGTGCAGATGGGGGTATTGATAACAGCTACGCAATAATCCTGTGCATTGCAGCTGGTGGAAAGTGAGACAGTAGTTGCCGTTGTGCTCCTCTGTCCCCTCCATAAAGACAGATATGCTGAGTCAAGAAGGCACGACTGGAGGCACTGTACAACACACTGTGTGTATGTGTGTGTGTGTGTGTGTGTCCCACGCAGACGGCGTCCCATCACCTCGGGGAAGGCAGAGATAAGCAGAGTGTATGGGCTGAGATAAGATGGGAGCAGACACTGGGGAGACTGACTGACTGTAAGTGAGTCAGTGTCGGGAGAACTGCAGCTTTATGGCCTCACTGGGCCCGAGGACTCTGAAAGAAACACTTTTAGTCTAATACAAATGGCTGAAAAACACGAGTCAACTGCAGGCTTTTATGCCACAAAATATACATTACATACAGAACAGTACATGCCAACATATACTCAAACACAAAAACTGCTTTATAGCAATGTAAGCATGTCTGTCAGAGTACTTTTAAAAGCAGTTATGTGTGCATTCATCACAGAGAAAGCACATTATTGCAACATAGTATATATGCCACATGGGATAGGGAAGCCACAAACAGGCACACAAGTACAATATTTTACATGCAAGGGCACACAATTAGTTTTTAATATCACTTGCAGTATCACAAGTGAAAGATATTTTCACATTTACTGAACTGACATCCAAACACACTGTTTTATTATATGTGAAACTGAATTCCACATGTTCACACCAATTCAAGTTTTAGATGTGTCTTGACAATTCATAGGACAGCACACAAGCACAGGCTTTTCAGATGTTGTGCACTGAGTTTCTGTCGGTAATATGGATATAATACAAGTTAATTACATTTAGCAATTCCACTCAGGTTGTAAAAAAAGTCACACCGGTTAGAGGATAACCTGAAGTGGAGCCTTGCAGCTGTATGTCCCGACCACTGGGCCAGCTGCATCTACATCCATGTCTGTTCGGGCTCATGTATATATGGAATCAACTTGGAGATTTTGAAGGAATAATTTTGGCCAGTGAACAATTTCTGGTGAGACATACTGTTTTCACTTGGACACCATGGATGTTGTGGCAAAGAAAGTACAAATTCAAAAACATGGATGCTACACACACATATTAAATCTGACAGCACAGATCTGTTAAAATCACCACAGTTTCAAAGTGGGCATCCAAAATTCATGTCAGTGTCAAGTCTCTACCTTCCCGAGATGTGGTGTTGAACAGCAGCGGTGTTTTTGCAGAGCATTTCATGTGTCATTTCGTGTCACAGTGAAGTTGATCTCTGGCCTTTTAGGTACAAAATGTCATCTCTCTACCATTTTCTTCATATCCTAAATGAGACTGAGGGAGGAACTGCTACGGATGGCATTAAACGTAACTCTGATGATGTCATCTGATCATAATATGACATGGTTTCCCTTAGTGACAAAAAATAAACAAATTGGAATGTATCAAATATTGGTGTAAAATGTGTCAATGGTGGCTTTAAAGCCCAGAAATGTTGCTGTTATTATTCCTCAAAATCCATAATGAGCTAAATCTGAGCAGTTGATGCTCACTCACAAATGTGTCAAACTGAATTCAACAACTTGGTATGAGCTATCAGCTTTGTCTGTATTCTTATTATGGAAGCTGAAGCTGGGATGTTTATAATTATTTCATTATTGTGAGAATGGTCAAAATTAAAGCTGTACTAACTATCTGCACCTTTAACTCACAGGTCTCAAGAACTCACATTTGTTAAGTTCTGCTGCACACAAGCGTGTTCTTCAGTGGGTGAGACAAAAGTGATGTGTGTGTCTGATAAGAGGCGGCGCCATTGCAGTGGCAGGACACAACACCAAACCCTCCCTACGCACACACACACACACACACACACACACACACACTGATAAGCATCACCTCCATCCCTTGGCCTGACTCTGTCCTTCTGTCTCTCCCTGCTTTGAACCAGCCAGTGAAGAAATTGAAAACACAGAGGACACTGAATGGAGACAGAAGAACGACAGATGCGGTTCTTGGCAGATAGAAGAAGACAGAAGAAGGTGGAAAAGAAAGAAAGGAAAAGGTCAGGGGATAAGACACAGGGGGTGATGTAGTTTATCGGGAGCAAGTGGAAGCAAACAGGTAAAGACCACACTGGTCTAAACACAGTTGTTCTACTTCTCACTGATTCAGCAGAGCAGTCTTTCAGATGAAACATGCTCTGCAAGGCCTGATACATTTTCTCATTACCAAGGTTGAATCAACAGGCCTTATTTTCGCCTAGAAACAGCTGCAAATATGTTTTCAATTAAAGCTGACAAAGATCTGCAAAATTTACAATTAAAACATTTGCTCAAAAAAATTAAATGCATTGAATGAGCTCCGGACATGTATTCATTATACCTGACTGAGGCTACAGGCATACAGGCATGAAAATACTACAGGCCCACAGACACACTGCACTGCTGGGTTTGAAAAGGACAGCAAGAAAATAATATTTCCATTTACATGTTACCAGATTTAAAATAACATGAGACAGAATGTTGTGTGTTTTTTAAGCAATACAGAACATTTGTACCCTTGTTACCTTGTTATTGTAACACATTTAGAGTCTAGAAATGGTCATAAATTCTTCTATTAAATTCTTGAATACATTAAAAAAGAACAGACTATTCTGGCTGTACTTTAACTGAATACAGGTTAATGCAAGCAATCAACTTTGCATTAACTATGTAAATATGTAAATGAATGACAGAAACTGGCTGGCGTTGGTGAAAAAAACAAACAAACAATGTGGTACCAGCACATGTGGTACCACCACATAGCAACACTTATCTGCTTACAGCTGCATGTGAAGCAAAGTACCTCTCGGTATGTGTTGAAAAGCAGTGAAGGCTAGACAAGAAAAGACACTATCAGATGTGTAAACTATTTGTGACACACCTTTTCTGTGACACGAGCTGTAAATATTTCTTGACACCTGAGTGAAAAAGCCAGCGGTGGCTACGTGTCAGTGTGAGGGCAGATCAGATGAGTGAAGCCTCTGTCACAAGACACAGCAGATAATGCCATGGACGCCACAGCCGCTCCTCTATCTCCTTTATCAAACACAAGGCGACAGGATGTAATGTCACACAATAAGTGATGATTCCTTGCCTGCACTCGCAGTAAATACAAAGCTTACTGTGCACACACATTCACAAGAGCCATGTTAACAGCATTGGACCTTGAGAGAAAAAGACACATTTTAGAGGGGAATCCTCTCATCTGAGTGTGACTGGATTAGACAAACGTCATAACCAGATTAATGGAGACACGCTATAAAAATCACTTGGAACCAAAGCAATCCTGTCAAAAGGCTAATAGACTTTGCAGGCTTATTCAGATAGTCACAGTCACATTATGAGTAACAGTAGGCAGGAATAAAATGGGAATGCAACACACTATCCACAATACTGCATGGTGAGACAAAGCAAACGTGCAGATCAGCTACTGTAAATGACTGATCACTTATAATCCACTTGAATGGGATTGTTCTGATGTCTGACTACAGCAAAAGAAATCTTTTTAATGTTAAACTCATTTTCATTTTACTACAGCAGCCTGTCACATAGTATTTTTAGTAATTGTTGCTGTAGTAGACAGTAATGTGCACAGTCAATAATTAGCATTATTACAACTATAGATTGTCGTGGCAGCCTGCCTTTATCTACAGCATGGAAAGTGACAACCCCCACTAGCAGGGCAAGCATCTGCAACTACCTCAATCACCTCAATCAGACAGTCATGCTGATGATAATTGATAGACAACAACATCTTTGCACTCTCAGCCATATCTTTCATATTGTATGTTGGTGTCATCTTTGCAGCCTGCTGTCTCTCAGCATCACGTATGCTCAAAGAATAGACTGGAGTCAGCTACAAGCCTAACATCACTTACTCCTCCAAAACATGGAGCATCACTGGTAAAGGTCCCTGTTTGTTAGTAAAGGAATTACTGTTTGTTGTCATTATTTCAGTCAGGTCAGTACAAAGATCTCTGACAATTTATTTTTCCATTTTGTGAAATATTTTTGTAACCCACAGTCTAGGTAACATGGTTCAGAGACGAATAAGGAAGTATGAATGTCGCACAAGAAAAAAAGGCAAAAACTGCTGCCTGCTACCAGTGTACATGCAGGAAACAAATATGAACACACGGACAGCACCACAGAGTCTGACAGATTGGCAGATGTGACTGATGAGACAGAAGGGAGCAAAATACGACACAACTCAACTGCCAACTTCAGACAATGAAAGAATACAGTTAAGTAGATAGAGTAGAATGAACTACACCACAATGAAACGGGTAGGAGGACGACGTAAGAGAAGAGACAAATGTGTACCACAGAGCAGAAGAGAAGGGATTCAAATCGAGGAAACACATAAAGTTTCCTACCTGATCCTGCGTCCATGATGTTGGACTGTCCTCGGCGATCAGCCACCAGCCGTGATGAACCGGGCATGCTAACTGGCTCTGAACGTACAGGCTGGATCCTGCACACATATATTTTGTGTACATTATTACAAAAAAAAAATACACATATAGAGACTTCTTGGGGCCTCAGATGCCAGCTAGACTAGACATGGGCCCCAGAAGCCACATGGGGAGATTAGGTTGGTTGGCTGGTTGGTTGGTTGGTTGGTTTACTGAGTAAGTGGTAAAGCTGCTTACACTAGATGCATAATTGTGGTGATATCCATGATTTTGACAGTATTACGATAATTTCTGGATGATTACAATGACAAGCTCCTCATTTGTTAAAATGTGTCTTTGTTGCAGGTCCTCTGTGTGATATAGACCACACTGTAAGCATTTGGACATCCAAATCTGATCTAATACCACTTTAAGCCCTGATTTTTGCCCCTGGGTGTATCATTTTCAGTAGTCTCAAAGTACCTGAGGCTGTGTAGGTCCAGGTCATCCGTATCAAAGTCCAAGAGTGGCTGCTGGACATCTGTGGGGCCCTGGGACTGAAGCACTGAGGACGAGGAGGAAATGACTGTGGTCTGGCCTGAAGGGTGAATGGTCTTGAACTGAAACTGGGGGCCCATCCATAGGCGCCGGTGTGGTCCTGTATGGGTCACAATTTCCACCTGGGGAAGCGGTAGAAAGGTTAGTATAAAGACAGAGTCATTTGTAGTCTTTTAAACAACGTTGCTCAAGATCTTCAACAAACTTGTCTATAATCTCTGTGCAGTACTTTGAACTGAATGCTAACGCTGCATGCTAACAATGACGATATCATAATGCTGACGTGCAGCGGGTAATTTTTACCTTTTTGACTGGTCCACTTGAGCATGGTTGCACGCCACCATTTTGCTAAACAGCAATAAATGCTACAAGTACAGCTGAGGCTGATGGAAATGTGAGTTTTGAAGGTATCTGATCATAAACAAAAGTCATTAAAATACTGTACTGATGGTGTTTAGAAGGAAATGTTTAGCATGTTCATCATTTTAGTTTAGCAGGTTAGCATGTTAATATTTGCTAATTGACACTAAACACAAAGTACAGCTGGGATTAATGCAAATGTCATTAGTTTTGCATTTAATTGTTAATTAAAACAGAGAAGTATAAGCATTGGTTCTTATGCCAATACACCCCACACAGTACTCAGGAGAACTTACTAATATGAGATCCAACTAAAAGCTTGCAGTACTCCTGCACTACTCAAAGTCTGATGTTAATGTCAGAACTCATCACAGTCTTCTATGTGTTGTGAGTGTTGGTGGCATAATGGGAAATCTTCCCAGAGGGTTAATAGAAGTGTGATACTAGCAACATCATGGCAGCGAAGCTGAGGTGAGGCCTACTGGGAGAATAAGATGGCACTGGCATGGCAGGCGGTCCATGGACGCCTGAGCAGAGTGGCACTAAAGATGTCTCAAAGTACGATAGGAGAAGGCTTCAGAGCGGGCGACTCATGAACATCAGACTATTACTGCCTTCTGCACAAGTTTACCGACTAACCATCTCCTGCCTTGTACTCCAACCTTCCACTGCTATCCCACGCTAACTCTGCCTGTTCAACTCCCTGCAGCACTTAACACGCCTCTTGGTGTCTCACTGTTCACATTTCATTATCTTCACTTCATACACGTCTGTCTCTCACCTCAGCCAGGCACTCTTCTCGCTCCACTCGGCTGCCAGGTGCCAACATCTCAACACTCTCTTAATTCTACTGTGTGTCCGTGTTAATACACACAAATATGCATATACATGTTGAGATATATGTGGTCTATCACAGCTGTGCAAATTGGGCCACAGCAGGAGGGAGGAGGATTGTCGCTTTGCATGTGTGTGTGTGCTTTGCCAGTTAACACCATCAATGTCACGCCCAGCCGCAGAGCCAAACAGCTGCCAGAGTGCTCTCTTTGCAGCAGGATGGAGGTCCAGATGTTATAGTCCAGTGTCAACCCCCAGCACCCCTCCCCTTCCAAACTTGTCGGACAGAGCCGGTGACAGATTTGCCCTTACAGCCTAACCTCTAGGACTGGCTACCAAATCAGATAAAGCTAACTGACAGGCAAAACTCATTTCTTGCCTCAACCTCAAACATTCAACGAGTCAAAATCAGGGCAGAAGTAAGTACAGCAGGCTTTACCATACAAAAAAACTACATGCATCAAACAGAGGGTTTTATCAAAGAGGGACACTTAGTATCAAGGTCTTTCTGTGCCTCAAAAGACCTTGTCTAAAGTGTTTATACCTGTTTGAAGGGCTAAGCTGAATGACAGAATGAAAGGTCCTCTATCTTTGCCTGATTACACTCCACTGATTATCCTATCTCTCTCCAATAATAGTGTTGCAGTCTTCTTCTTGACTTAATAATTTGCTTAAATGGGAAAAGTACACTGGTGCATAACCCCTTTAAATTGTAATTGTTATCCAAATAACCTAAGTATATTTCCTATAGACTGCAACAGATAAGTTTGACATGTAGGTGACCATGAAATATAGCATCAGCTGTTACTTTCAGCTATGAACGGTGCCATCCTGACCTGGATTTTCTTTTAAAATGATAAATGAAAGCTTCTGATGATATTTCAGCCATAAATGTCATGTTTACCAAAACTGCTGGATGATGGTTGCAAATGCTCATTTTAAAATACTTTGAGAGAACCATTCAATTTGTAGTCAGTTTAGCCTTAACTATACTTAAATACCTTTGCAACATGACCTGTTGGTGTGTGAAGTGGGTATGACTACCTGTTTCAGACAGTTATACAAAGTGTCTGACTTCGCTCTCACTCAGGTGGTTTAAGATAAAAGGCACTTTCACAAGATCTATGAAGCCTATACTGTGTATTGCTGCAGGTCCAATCATGAGGTCGAGGATATGATTTTAATCAAGTCTTGATATCCTGTGCTTTTGAACATATGTCATCCAAACTGGCTGTGCATGAGAGTGTTCAACTGATGAGTGATGTAATTGATTTTATATATACACAATGCTACAGTGACTCAGGCGGCTCTCAGGTGTTGGAGTGTTGGAAAGACTCATCATTTAAAAAATGAGATGCAGCAACACAATTTATCAACTCTACTGGTTTTATGACAAGAGCATCTACTCTCTAATATGTCATATGTTGTGAATGAACGACCGATAAAATATATTGATAGATAAATTATAACTATAATCATTCACACTGGCCCAGAACACATTTAATCATGCATTAGCAAACACTGGAACCTTGAGCAGTTTGACTATCCATCAACTTTCACGAACTCTGTCACACCCTTTCCATGACATCTAAACTGACAGATGAGATGTAAATACCTGAGGTGGACTCTGTAGGGACAAGAGGTTTTGTTGTCCACTGACAGGCAGCTGAAGAGCAACTGACACTGATAGGCAGCAAATGGCACAGCACTGCAGAGAGCTGAAGCACTGACATGGAGGGTCACAAACCTCACATTTCATTAGGGAAAGGCCGATCAATCCTAAATCCTAACCCAACGTCAAAATGCCTGCTGATAATCTAATGAAGGCCTCTGATATAATATAATGAAATCCATGAGGCAATACTTAGCCTCTAATTTAATATAGCCTATATGTATTTAGCATTTCTCAATCCAGCAAGCCATTGTGTTTGATATCTTCCACTCTTTCCACATATTCTAGAGGGACTGGTTTAGGAACAAACTGCCCTCTGTAACTGATGTAAAAGCAAATGTTTTCCTGTTGGCTCTGCCTTTTCATCCTAAATTCATCGATAGTTTAAAATGTTCCACACAAGACACTTTCAAGCCATCTTGGGTGCATGTTAAGATACCAGGAGCTGTACGGTTACATCTCCAACCACTGACAAATGCATCACTACCACAGCTCTGACAGGAAGTCGCCAAAAATACAGGTTAGTGCAATGGATAGTTTTGCTCCTGGCAAACTATCATGGCAGATATGAACCAGGGCCTCTGCAAGCTAAGTGGGGTGCATTTTAACCAATCAATTATGCATGCAGTGGAATTATTGATGGTGAAAATGTAGTGGGTTACCTGCCGAAACCAGAGATGAGTGCTATGAGGGTTAACCAAGCTGAAAAGACCAGGGTGAGCGTAACAGATTTTTCATGCCTTGAGCTAAAACTGTGAACATTTCAGAACAATTTAGGATGGTGTTTGTGATTAAGGTAGAAGTCACAAAATAATTAACGTTCTTTATCAGTGCAGTGACTCTCTCTAGAATAATAAAAAAGTCTGGAGAAACAAAATGAAATCAAATATGAATCGACAGAATCATGTCAAAGTAGAATAAAAAGAACACTGCATTCTTGAGGAGACATATCCAGCTCTTTCAGGTCTCGCCTTTATTTCAAAAGTCATACTTGGGAGAGGAGGATAGTATAACTAACTGCAATCCAGTTTTGTCTTCCCAAATGCTCAAAGATGGAATTTAGAGGAATTAGGTTGAACATCTGATGTGATAACACCAGAAACAATCAATTAATTCACTTAAGACACATGGTGGTAATGAAACAAACTGACGAAGCTGTTATGGGTCATCTGTTAGGACACGGTCACTGTTGTACCGATTTTACCAACTCTCAAAATAGCTGGATCCTTAGCTGACTAACTGCCGAAGAAACTGCACCTGCTAATCACCAACTTTGTCTGCTGTTTGGTGTTGTGGTCAGTCCAAGTGCAGGTTCGGTGGGTAATTAGAGCTTTCTCGTTCAAGCTGAAAACAACCTCGCAGCGATGAAGGCGGACATTTTTTTTTGAAGGTTTATCACTGAGAACTGTCCTTTTTCATATCACATACAATTATTTGATTAACTGACTATATAAAAACGTCACCCAGTGCAGCTTTAATCTTAATCAGCAAAGGCTGTCAAAGTGTGACTGCCTGTGTCACTTTGACTTGATGTGTTCTGAACAGCATCCTGAGCGCTCTCTGTCAGTACTCATGATTCATTGTGAACAGGTATGTGTTCATTTCATAACGGAAAACAGGCCTTGATCCATTCATAATTTTATTTTTTATGTTGGTACTGAAAGTATGTAAACATAAGTATCTGGAACAATTCAATTCGATTATATATATATGTATATATATGTATATATGTATATATATATATATATATATATATATATATACACACACACACACACACACACACACACACATACACACACACACACCTCCATAAGGTCTAAGAATAAGGTCTTACCTGAGAGAGCCACTCCTCGTCCTCCTGGCCACTGTGGTCCGATGCCAGGCTGTCAGACGACTCATGACGTGTGATTGGACCTGGGCTTCCTGGGGGCATCGCTGAGAGAAAAAGACAGACACACAACAAATTATTATGTAACTTATAAGTTAAAGCCAGGGTTGACATTTATATAAGGAAGCTGACAACAGCCAGCATACTGTGTCAATGTCTAGTATCATTCGACATTGGCAAAGGAGCACATTGGGAATCCACAGAATGTATGTTTCTAAAATAAAGTGAGGTGAGTAAAAGAGCATAAAGGGAAGGACAGGGAAAATACAATTATGTGTTCGTTTTTCTCTCATTTGAGCATATGGGTGCGTGCCAGTGTGTGTGAAAAAGCAAGTGTACAGTAAAGTGTGAGAGACACAGAAACAGTGTCTGCATGTGTGCTGCAGAGAGACAGTGACAGAGAGACCCAGAGACAGATGGGGCTCCTGCAGGCTTGAATAAGCAGGCGTGGAGAATGAGGCCTAATGTGTAGAATCAGTCCTTTCTCTGTCTCCCACCTCAGGGATGAGTTTTTTAAACACGGGAATGGCTAATAAACTTGTCAAGTCCACATCTGGAGCACAGGAGGCGCTCCTGTCTTCATCCACACGCACGTGCCAGGTGTTCACACACCCCTGATGAAGGCAGTGTGGTGTTTGACACCTCCGAAGGGAATGTCACATCATTCCTCACCCCTGCCGTACCCCAACACACTCACACATTTTTTCTGCGCCTTTCATACACCTGCTTCTGAAATAGCACTCACTGTGTGCATAAATGTGTCTGGAAAAGAACATGTTCAGAAGAACTGGCTAGTTTCGGAACAGACGAAGACAATACCGCTGACACACTTAAACTGTGTCAAAAGACAATGGAGAGAATCAGATTAAAAAAGAAAAACTTTTTTGCAGGCAGATAAAACCCTCTGAACCCCAAGTTTATGGTCATTTTTTGTTCCTGTCCTGTCCTTGTCCTGTACCTCCATGGAAACAGCACAACCATGGCTAGGAGTAAGGGGTAAAGTAATCAGAAATGTCTTTTAATTGTTAGAATGTCACTAATCCTTAAAAAAATAAACTACTACACTTTTAATCAACTCTGGAAAGTATTTTGCCATGCTGAATGTACCTTCAACAACTTGCTGAAAACTGAAAAACATATTAAGGTATATTCTCCTCAATCTCTCCAACTGGTTTCCATCCTTGTCTCCTCTCTGCTCTGTATGTACACAGCCTGCAGCTCACCTGAAATGCCTTTGAATTTTTGTCGTGTGACTGTTAACTGCAGCTGCGTCAAACACGGATTCTCAGTTGGAGAGAGTTTTTAGTTGTTTTTTTAACAAATCTGGTGCAAACTGCATATTTTCAAATCAGACATGTAAAATGAAGTGATTTGACGAAATATCACAATTGGATTTTGATCATTTTTCCCAGTCAGCCACAGATGATGAGTCAAAGGACCGTTGTTAAATTGAAAATGCATCAAATCAGTTTTTACAGTGTCTTGCTGGTAAATGATGTCATTTTGGTGATGTTGTAAAGCTAACACTGTGGTAGGTTTCGGAGTTCAGAAGGTGTAGGGATTTAACACCTAAACACAGTTTGAATGAACTGCACATGAGCTTGTCAATAGCACAGGACTTATAGCGTTATAGAGATGAACAAACATAACATAAAACAGCACAAGGGGAAGGAAGACGATGGAAGAGAGAGTGAGAGGTACAAGAGATAAATCTGTAAGCAAAAGTATCTCATGATTCCTTTCTATGTCCCTCTCTGCTTTAAATTAAATGCTTCTCTCAGTGTCCTAACTGATAAGTTATAAGGTATGGTAAATATATTGTACAGATACAATGGGTTTATAAATATACATGCATGTTTAAATGATTTTAAACCTATTTCTACAGTAGCTGTTTTGAGTCTGATCTTACAAACCTCTAACATTACACAACTGTGGTTAATGCCTTAAATTGAAGACAACACTTTACTTATCTGCATCACACCACTGGACACTGAATACACAACTTGTCTGGAAAACAATAAATAATGTTTCATTATTTAATTAAACCTTTTATTCTGATTTGGCCTTTTTTTCTTGTTGCTATGACAGAAAATGATTTTTGGTGACAAGAAAAATGACTTAAGTTCTGGTCTGCATGGAGTGTGGTTGAGCCACTGCAAAAAGAGGTTCCAGCATTAAGCTACTATAATCTCTCTAATAAAGGCTGTATGTACATTAAGAAGTAAAGACTAAAGGGGCCACATATCCCATGAACAACCCGGGGAAATAAAAGCAAGCCTTCCTACATGCCAGGTACTTGCTGGTACATTAAAAATACTTTGGTTAAGATTGCTGTTATTTGGGTGAACTGACCCTTTAATGACCTAAAGATGCCATGCAGAGGGAAAGAGAATAAGGGCTACAGAAAAAGAGAGAGAGAGCGGCAGAGAGGGTTCCTCATGTCCTTCTAAAATGGAAGAGAGAAGAACAAAGCCTGCGTTGTGTTACTTATTAAACAAAATCACGACTCCCCTATTTCCTCCCCCTGCTTCACTCCCACTGCCTCACTCTCCCTCACTCTCTCTCTCCTTGCTCTCTGACCCTTGGGGCCAATAGCTGTTCCCTAATTAATTATTGATGTTCTGAAGCAGTTGGTGGACTGGCTGGATCAGGTTTCCAGTGGGTGGGTGCGCGGGGGCTTTCAATGGCCGGAGTCGCGGCCTGGCTCCGTTGTGGGGAACGAGTGGTCATCCCCATGGGTCAAGCAAAGAGACAACCTTTCATGTGTGTGTGTGTGCTAGTGTGCATGTCAGCAGCCAGACTGACACCGGCAGTTACAGTCATATCTACTCATCTCAGCGTCCAGCTAGCCAGCTACTCGGCCCTCTGCTTTTACAACGCTCATTATTGGCTCTTAAGAGACAGAACATCAATGCAATTTCACAGAGAGCAAATTTTTTAAGTGCAAACTTATTGCACCGCACTTAAGAAAGGGAGTCTGAATGTATGGCTGTAGGCATGGTAGAAATGACTGTGTTTTGTTATTGATGGATTTAAAGACACATCAGCAATTGTGCAAGGAGCATTATTATTACTTCAGAAAGATCCAAGCATAAAGGAAAAGGACTAGCACCGGTGCAATGATAATAATCCATACAAATATGCAAACTGTGGCTAAGTACAGACGGTAATGGGATTGAGAAGGATATCTGGTAAAAATGTACTGAATGTTTTGTCAATAATTATCATGTCACAATGCCTTTGTGGGTCCAAAATGACAATCCTGGACTTTTTCCTGACGGAGTAAAGAATGAAAAAATAGTGACTCTCAGATCAAACAAAGGCAGGCCAAATATACAACATCTGGTTTAAAGAAAAATAGTTACAAAAATAATAAAAATCCAGTGTGTGAAAAGGTTTTTCTGACAACGCCTCAGTTTATCTTATGAAACAACATGGTCTGTTTATCTATTAGTGAATACAAAATGAATACAAAAATGTGTTTGTGTGAATACTGGATTTCCCAGTTCCACAGAACAAACCGTGAGGATTTACTATTGTCTATATCTGATAGGATAGTTGACTTAATGGCTTTAAATTTCGAACTGAAAATAAAAAATAAAAAAAAGACTTTTGACAAGCCTTTTTTTAATCTTTTTTTTAAAAACTTTTTATGGATCTTTTTAAAAAATAATATTAGAAATAATGTATTAAATGAGAAACACATTTTCTGAGTACTTGATAGTTTCAAAAGATAACAATTACAAGTGAGTAATCAATTATTTTTGACATCTAGTTCCTATTGAGGCAACTATACCTCTAATGTACTGGCCCGCTGTTGGCAGCACCATAATCAGTGGTGATATTTTTATATAAATTAGCATCAGTGTGATAGAGGTATCTGGATTTTTCAGGTACTAAATTTGCAGGATTAGCCAAAAACATAGAGAGGAAGTAAATGTAAAATTTACATTATGAGTAGAATCATAACCCAAAGGCCTTCCAATTATTACAGTTGATTTTAAAGATAAGTTTAAAATTAATTCATAATATTTAAAAATCTAATTTCCAATCAACTCATAACAGTGACTGCTTTGTGCTTGTCTTTTTGTTTTCTTTCTCTGGGTGAGGTGATGATGTGCTTGCCTTGCCACATAAGGAGAAGAACCACATTACCGGAGAACAGAGTTGTCTGTGTCAAACTCTTTATTGACTGTGGAGAGAGTGGTGTTTTGCTGTGCTGAAGGCTGGTAGCCAGCGGCCTGTTAGCCAGAGCAGTGAAGCAGGGAGTCAGAACAAGAACAAAGGCTGCCTAGGTATTGATGTAGCCCGACCTCCTGGGGACTGGGGGCCGGGGGCTGGACAGGCCGATCTCCAGGGATAGATAAGGGGCTAACAATCTGATAGATCTGGAGAGCTGGCTGCATGGTGGACAGGGGATAGCCGTCTTGTCTGGGCTGTCTGCTCTGTTCACCTTTATCTCATTCATTTGTATTTTTTACAGATTCATTTTGTTGTCTTTTATTTTTCGTCTTTGTACTTTTACCCACTGTAGCTGGTTGCCAGACATTTCACTCGCGAGGCTCCTTCTCGACTGCTCCACCTGTCTGTCTTCTCACTTTCCTCTCTTCTCACTTTCCTCTTTTGAGTAGTACTCTGGCAGATAGGTGCTGGCATACTGACAGAGTGGGATAGCTTAGTCATTATATATCATTCAAGGCGTATTTGACTGGCAGTTCCTTCATTCAGCCAGCGCTACACTTACCCCATCCTTTCTCTGCCTCTCTTTGATTACTGACCCAGTCATGGCGCCATGGTTTCTCTTTACCAAACGCCTGATGCTCCAAAGCCTTCACTCTGGCCCCTCTCTCGGAGCAATTAGATCTATTGACGAGGCAACTGTGGCTGGCCTGTCATGGGCCTCAAAGTCCCAAGAGAGCTGCCAACCCAGCCAGTCAGTCAGTCTCCACAATTAGCACATTATATGACAGGTAGGGAGGGGAGGGCTGTGGCCAAAAAGCATAGCCTCTGTTGCTGCCTTCATCGCCAGGCTCAAAGGAGCCAGCCAGAAATCTAGGTGGTAAATTATTCACCGGTTTGTTTGCTTCAGAGCAACTTTGCGGTGAGGGTGAGAGGTGTTGGAAAACATCCTGCGGACAGCTCGATAAATATCACCCCCCAAAAAATAACCCCTGGAAAAAAACTCACTGTAGATAAAAAGTCTGAAGTGAATACAGCTGATGAGGGTGTGAAAACTACTACCTAGCTCTGACACCTTTGGCCCAAGACAAAAAGGACCCATTCACACATACTTCGGCGGACTCAGTCGGAAATCCTATGCTTCCACCTTAGCTACAGATAGAGGATTCCCCAAACACAAAAACCTGGCTCAAGACTGCTTTTATTAAGCCAGATCGAACTACAGCATCTCCTCTGTTTGTGAGTATTCTGTATAATGTGTGTCTCTCTCTTCCTTATCTCTCCAAGGCTATGCTGTGCATTGCCATCCTCTGCAGGGCTGAGTGCTGCCAGTAGCTGCTACAGATGGACAGGTGGAGATAGTGACCATGAAGTGGCGCCACCGCTGCCTTTTATCATCCCGTCCTGGAGGCTCCGGTCTGGCCTGACCCCGGCCCTTCCTCTCCCCTTCCTATTCCTTTCCCTGCATACTGCATTTTTAATCAGCCTGGGTCATCCAATATAGAGCCACGAGACCGGAGACCATGGCCTGTCAATCAAGTACTGCCACCTCTTTGCCTTGCACCACCTTCCCAGAGACACGGTCTGTCTGTAAGACAATTAGCTGTAGGGGATATTTATAGTCTTCTTGTCGTCATTGTTTGACTCTTCCAGTACTTCTGTTTCTTCTCTAACAGCAGCATCTTTTTTCATTTAAGCTGGCTAATTCTTTTGCTATGTTTCTTTCCTGTGATGCTTCTATCAGCAATGTAAGTTAGACCTAAATAGCACAATTTCTTGTGCAAGTAAGAACTCTGTCTCTTCAGTTTCCTCTCAGTGCCCTGATCTTTATGGTCAGCACAGGCGCCTGGACAAGGGGCTTATGGCTGTGCTGAAATTCATCCTAAGGTCAAATTGACTCTTTCTCCTGGATCACTTCTCCGCTGCGCTGCCAAGCCCTGGAGGAAACGGCAGAGGAGAAGGCTGGCAAGGGGACACATGCTGAGAAACAGGATGTTGAGAGTCTCTGCCCGGGTGCAAAGCACAGAAATGGAAGGTGGCACTGCAAGAGCAACTCAGTCGGTGGTGGTGTATAGGATGCTGACCTGGAGGGGAAATGGCAGGAGCACAAGAAGTGGGTAGGGGACTGAACAATTATGTTTATAGCGTCTTGACCTCACATCGGTTCCCACTTGGTTGGTTAGGGGAATAAAGAGCCACAGCGTTATTATCTGGCTATTGTTAATTGGATGCAAATGTTAATGCAATGAATCTCTCTCATTATGCAGCCAGTTCCGCTGCCCATGCTGGCAGAGAATGGTGGAATAAGCTGACGCCCGAGCCCGTCACTTCAACGCGTTCTCATCGCTCTGACACTAGGAGAGACCATTAGCACTAATTTGAGAAAATATCCTACCAGTTAGACCTGGAGCACTGTAGAAGTCAATGGAGACGAGTAGAGAGATTATAGTAAACACAGCTACCACTTGCCCTGGAGCACCCACAAGAGCTAATTACAGATTTTGTATGTTTATAATTATGGAGTGAGCTCAAAACGCCAGCCTATTCCACGGGGGTGGATTGATTCCGTGTGTGGCCATCCGTGTGCACTCTGTGCTTCAGCGAAATGGCCTTTCAGATGGCAACCTAAAGTGCTCACTGCTCTGTACTTGTTATTGAATTAGAGGGAGTTTAGGGTGTCAGCTAATTGGTCTGAGTGCGGCATCTTATAGCATTGTGCTGGCATGTCCTGAAGCAGGCGTGGAGTGTGGCCGCCAAAGGATGGTTTCAAGGTGCAGCACAGAACAAACAGAACTGGGATTACATCTGACAGGGCTAAGAGGAAATGAAACGGTAAAAATGACAGAAAAGTCTTTTTTCGAAGCCTCTGAGAAAGGAGATGTTATGGATGCTGACTAGAAAGGTCCCTTCTCAGCATGTGGCACCAATAAGAGGCTGACGACCTGCTTTCAGCACAGTCAACATGGAAAATCAGCAGGGAATAGGGGTCACCCCTTTGACTAATGATGCATTCAGTACACACAGAAAACATACATGGTCGTGAGCCTAGCAAGCAAAACATACAGGGACCTACATTTTATGATACATGGAATAAATGCACACAGAACATGAAGTCTAGACAATATATTCAATACAATTTGTATTTAAACTTTGCAGGAAATGAATATTTTTGCAAATAAAGACAACTGCAAAGTTTGGGATTAATGTTATATAAAAGTTGTTTGAATGTTTGAGGGCTAGGGTTAGGGTAATGGACATGGTTGAATTTACACTGTCAATAATACTGCCTGTAGCGCCTGCAGGATTTGTATCTATGACTGTAATGGCTAACATTTTTTTAGTGTTTTTATGTTGTTTTCAGCGTCTCCATATTTAATTAAGTAGCTAGTGTTCTTGCATTTTTTTTGATTTCACCACAAAGTTGAACATGCGTCTGTATTTTTCCTCTATCCTGATCACATTTCTGTCACAAAAATAAGAAAAACAGAAATATGATCAGGATAGAAGAGAAGCTTCAGTCCATGCAGTGTAGAGAGACTGTTTGAAGAGCGTAATATAGTGTATAAAGACTTATCCAAACCAATTTAGAACTGCATAGGTACAAAATCACTCCCATTTCCTCTCTGCTTGTAGCACAATGATATTCTTTCCATCCTTATCAGGATCACAATGTGAATAAGCTGGTTTGTGCAGATGGATGAACACAAAAAGAACGCTGTGTTTGACACTCACCTGCCAAGAGATACTGATAGTACTGGACCAGATCTGAGGCCAACACGAGAGGATGATTGGAGTTGAAGGGTGGCTGCAGCTCATTCCATTGCGGAGTCCTTTTCAACAAGAAAAACATCGATCAGGCCGACAGTGTTTGAGACACTTTTATCAGGATAAAGTGATCAACATAGTGTTACCTGGCCAGAGTCCAGCAGGCCCTTGGACAGGTGCTCAGCTCTAAAGGTGTATCGTCACTAATCTTCTGAGCAGTGCTTATTGGTCGAGGTTCAAGGACATGCTCCACCAAGTTACCGTAGCAACTAATGATGTACAATGAGTCGACAACTGACTGCCTGGATTGATCTGTAGGAGGGATGAAAAAGAAGGCGGCGATAAAAACTTTAAATAAAAAATACAGATTAAGAGTGCATTCTTAAAAACAAGAGGAAACTTAAAAAGGGTAAAACATTTATCAAGGTTAGTCCATAAGATCCATTAGTCACATGGGCATTCTTTTCTGGGAAGACTGTTGTTGGCGTGGATACTGACACGAGAAAACAACAAAGAGCACCAGTGAACGTGGTCTAATCTAACCTTTCTCTCGCTTCATGTTCGGGTTAGTGATGAACCAGGAGCGAGACGAGGCAAAGATGGCGGCCACACAGAACTCTCCTCCGCTGGACTTGCTTGGCGAGATCTGAGGGGGCGGCTTGGCTTTGCTTTGGGGTGGAAAAAGGACAAAGGTGAGACAAGTGTAAGCCCATACCGCAGTGCCTGTGGCCGATATGGCGCACCTTGTAGTGTTTCGCACGTCATACTTAAATCGCTTCTATATGAATTGTTTAAGTACTGTAACCAAATGAGGCCATGGAGAGGAAAGTTACCAAATCCAAGCTTCCGTTAAATTAGCAGTTTGTCAGAGTTAAGACCACATTTCCAATAAACCCCTTGCCCTTCGTCAGTGACTGAATAAGATAAACGTTTGTCTTTCAACTCTTCATATCACATTTCTTTGTCAGCTCTCTTTGTATAAGAGGAGCATACTGTGTTTCTTGTGCTGTAAAGAAATTCAAGAATCGCCCCCCCAGCTAACCCAAAGAGCATGAGCTCATCAATGATCTCACTTATTAGGTAAAAATTCAATTTATGTTTCTCAATTTATTTGCTCCATGAAGAAATCAGTCAAGATTTAAACTTTTGAGTCTTTGATTCAGAAGAAGTAATGACTTTCAACAGTACTCAATCAAAATCTAACACACTGTACACAAGTATAGGAAAGTTATACAGCACCATCACATGAACAATAAACACAAACTATAAAAGTGTGCTGCATGCAAGGAGCTTAGCGAAGGAAAGCTAAAAAAAAAGATAAAAGCTGGAAAATGAATTCGGCTGAAACAAAAGTTAATGTGAGAAATATTCAGGAAATAAACACAAAACGTGTGCCTTAAAAATGTTCAAATCAATACACACTATTCTAGATCATCCTCCAGCCTGAAAATGGTGGTAACATGTATGCAGACACAGTATATTAAGAAATATCACTTCATCAAATGATTTCAAATGGCCTCACCTCACAATAATTGCATTATTTTTAAACTGTCGAGTATTTCTTCTTATGGACAATTAAAAACCAATACTTTAGGAAGACGATATTGAAAATGAAGGCCCCAAAGTAAACAATCAGTTCAACAAAAGTGAAAACACCTGTGATCACTGATACACAAGTTAGGAAGGTTGTGATCACTCACACTAAACTGAGCACACCTGTGATTTGCAGTCAGTTTATCTGCATGAACACTGTTAGAAAATAAGAATATCCTCAGTTTTGGACCTATGGGCTGTCTGCATGTCTGCATCATAACTCGACATGGAAAAGAATTGTCAGAGGAATTAAAAAATTGGATTGTGGGGCGCCCCGACAGCCTAGTGGTTATGTCACGTGACCCACGTGCAGAGGTGTAGTGGGTTCGAGTCTGACCTCGGCCATTTACCATATGCCCTTCCCCACTCTCTCCTGTTTCCTAATCTATCCACTGTCCTGTCCAATAAAGGCATGAAAAGCCAAAAAATAAATCTTTAAAAAAAATTGGATTGTGAGACTTCACCAATGTGACAAAGTGACCAACTGCATATCAGTCAAATCACAGTTGCAGCACTCATCAGGAAGTGTAGGAAGAGCCATAGTACAACTAACTGGCTATCCTCCTAAAATGACGCCACAGACAGTCCACTACTTGCTCATTCCAGCTTTGAAAAACAGACAGGCAGCTGCTTCAGACTTGGCACAGGGGTTGTCAATGGAAATCAGAGTGTCTGTGACAGCTCAGACAGTGAGAAGGACATTACTTAACATCAATGCCTAGAAATGCTGTTCAAGAAAAAGAAACTTGCTTACTCTCCAACGCAAACTACAAAATCACACTTTGCCTGATGAATATTGGGAGCACTTTTTTTGTCAAATGAGACCAAGATAAATTTTTCTCAGCTCAAATAATGTCCATCATGTTTGGCATTAACCTGGCTAGAACTACCACAGTAAATGCATGGTACCCATAGCGAAGCATGGAGGTGAGAGTGTGATGAAAAGGGGCAGCCTGAGTGTAAAAGATGTTGGGAACACGACATTTATAGATGGTACCATGGATGCCTGTGGATATACCAAAATACTGTCTGACAAGATGACTCCTATTCTGCAGAGGTTTGATAGAAGACGAATATTCCAGCATGGTAACGATCCAAGGCATGCTGCAAAAATGACACAAGAGTTTTTAAAGAGGAAAAAATTCAGTCCCTCCAGGAATTCGCAATGTTGCGATCGCAACAACTAACGCAAATTCAACCAATCTCCATGAATTCTGTGCGACCTTGCAATTTTGTCCAATCACCGCGACTTTTCCGCAATTTTGGCCAGCCTCCAGCGTGAGTGCAACTAATGATAGCAGTCCCCAGCACAAACGTAATGCACGTACGTCACTGAATTCACTTCCTTGTTTATGGTTTGAAGATACAGATTCGTATGCAACAAAAACTACTGCAAAACAATTCCCTGATGTTCTTCACAAGAGCGGAGCTAAACTGTTTTGCACCCCGTGCAATATTGAGGTGGAACACAAACGAAATTCATCGATTGACAAACATTTTTCTACCCCGAGACATATTAGGAGAATGGGTGAAACCAGCGGACCACAGACCAGACAAATCACCGTGATGAAGCTGTTGCATCCAGATCTGTCGCGAGCACTGAAAGAATGAAGGCCAGTTACATTAATTAATAGACGTGACAAGCTGTGAGCGTGTGTGTGTGAACACGTGTGCCAGGATGGAAAATAACTTTTTAAAATTTTAAAAGAATTATACAATACAAAGAAAAAAAATGCAACTTCTTGACAATTTTTTACTGTCTTTTATCGCAACAAATACAATTAAAACATCGTAACTTTCACTGTAATTTTTTAGAAAAGCTGCCACGAATTCAGGCATTTTAGGAGCAACAATCTTGAAAAACGCCCGCGAAATCCCGGAGGGACTGAAAATTAAAACTATGACCTGGCCAAGTATGTCACCTGACCTGAATGCAGCAGAACACCTTTGAGGTATTTTAAAAAGAAAGGTTGAGCAACACAGCCCTCTGTGTCTCTAAAGAATTGAAGAACATCTCTCCAGAAATTTGGTATCCTCTATGCCGAGGAGAATTGACACTGTCATCAATGATTAAGGCGGACAAACGAGGTATTGAAAAATCAGAGATTTAAATCTCAGTAATAAAGGTGTACTGACGATTGTTGCATTGATTTCTAATATAGTAAATATAAACGGTTAGTTTTACATGAGAGCAAATACTCTACTCTTACACTTAGAAGAAAGGCAGTTACTGTCATCTGATACACTTTATAGTGTCTTATTCTTCTTTGTTGTACACTGTATGTAGTATCTAAGTAGAAGATGACATTGCTATTCTCCTTCCTTAGGTTCTATTCAGGCTAATGATGACAATGTGGCAAAAATTGTAGTCTTCCTCATTCATTTCATTCAAGCCACCTTGTTGGCACAGTGGGTATGTTGCCACTTAAAAAACCTAAATGCACACTTACACTGTAGCTAAACCCCAAAATGGAATTCATTATATATATATAATTTTGCTTCCCTTGTGTGGACAGGTTAGCCTGTCAAACCAGTGGAAGTGCTCAAAGCCTTTTTTTAATTGATCTCCAACTCACCAGCAACATGATCGGTTAAGGTGGCATATTTTCAACATTCTTTAAAGGAGTTTTTCTAATATAAAGTAGGTATAACTCCATGTTTACTCACTTTGAGGAAGCTGCAAGTTATGTATGTTTCTTTAATGGCACATCTGCTCTTTCATATGACAGGGATGCATGGCATTAAATCACAATGGATATACATGATCGAAAAGATATTTTAACTAATACACCCGTACAAAACAACAGTTATCACTGAATGTGCACCTCACAAAAGAAGTGTTCAAGCTGCCTCCCCTGGCTGTCTCATTTTGTACTGGCCACAAGGGAGAATTTATTGCGAGTCATTGGATTATTCAGCATGTCAGGACTGTTAGAGATGAAACGGACATAGAAAGGGTTCTCCGCTGCAATAGGGCTCCCCATATGGTAATAATCAGAGAACAGTAGCGAGATCTTGTATTATTGTCCAACCTTCTAACCAACCTGGACAGTAAAATGTGGTCACAGCGGATCAGCAAAGAGGTGGGCTAAGGCCTTGACGACCTATGGTAGCGTCATACACTCCCAGATGGGTGCTTAACCTTGACCTTTGGAAACCGCACTGGCATAAAACCAACACATTCACTTCTGCCTACATTCAACTGTTAAAAGAAAAGACATAGTTGTCAAACAATCAACAATTTTGTTACATTACACTGCAAGTTTTTAAAAATAGTGTAATTTAACTTGCAGTCAGCTTTCTGCTGCAGAACTTTATGCAGGTGTTTTATATTTTAGGTTTATGTGGAACAAATAGAAAAAGAAATGGATAGTTAGCATAAGAAGAAACAGATCCTACGGCTGACTCAAATGAAGAGAGATTGTTTCAAGTACAAAACTCAATTAACAACAGGGCAACATAATGGCACTAATGCAAAGCACCTGAGATCAGGGCTTTTAAGAAGTGTAAAGGCATCCTGTGACACAGGTAAGGAAAGCAATAGTTCTGCAGTGCTGGCACTCATGCCACCTGCAGTTCTATTTCTATAGCTCCCTTTGTGTGCGTTGCATGATCAGTTAGGCCTGAGTCACTACTTTGAGAGAATGGATGGATGTGAAAAATTAAAACGTGTCCAATTAGAGAAAGAAAGCAGCTCGCTTAGGTTCTGCCTTTGCAGCTGAATATTTGAATGGGTTTTAATGACACACCTTACATCTACTTGTACTGTGCGTTGGTAGAGGTTCAAACATAACTTTGGTCCATTCAATTTGGCAAGCTAACTGGTGTTAAATGTAAAAACTCAAACACACAAGATTATATGTCTGATTAGTCTAAAATCCTACTGCTGCTACTTTCATATGAGAGGCAGAGAGACACATGCTCTGACAATAACCAAATAGGTTCACATTTGTGGCAAAGTAGATTGCCACTAAACAAAAATGTAAAACTTAACAAACCATGTAATGCAACGTAGTGAACACTACAGTTCAATGGTGGTGCTTTGAAGAGGCAGACGGCATGTCCACACAACTAACTTTCACAGTACTAGGTGCTGAGAGACTTGTTGCTAGTAAAACTCTACTTCTGTTACCTCCCTTCAGACTGTCAGCACCTCATAAATTACTCCCTGGATGCAAGGAGATGCTGATGTCTTTGTTTAGCCAACACTGTGTGAAAGAGGGATCAGGAAAAAGGAAGTGGTGAAGGTAGTCATAAGAAAGGCCTCTAAACAAGTTTCTAGCTTGTATTTATTAGTGCTGGGTCAAGGGGAGAAGACTGAATAACCAAATATCCACAGTAAGCCCCGTCTCTGAAAGGAAGATGGAGAGGGAGATAAAGTCACACTCAGGATATTGCATTGGCTAACTCCAGGTTGCCCTTGTCTTCTCCCCCAAGCTCTTCCTCAGGCCGATTTGTCCGTCAGTGCATCCACAAGACAAAGCATTTGACAAAGAGGTCCAGCTAGCTATCCACTAGCAATGAGGGACTGTTACCATAAGAGCATTTTTTCCCTAAGCATGTCCCTGTTTATCTGCCTTTCAATCCAACAATCTGGGACCTGTGTAAGGTAACTCAAAAAGAAAATACAAGAAACTTACTAGAAATGAAAACATCCATAAAACATGTACGATACAGTATGTCCAGTCTTTAAACCTTTAAGAATCCTACTGTGATCCATTAAAGTGAAAATGACTACAAGCATGGTAAATGGTATTAGAATAGGGGAAACCAGGGATCTGTTGGTTATAAGACACCACATAACTGCTGTTCACGGCTCAAGAAAAGGAACAGATATTCCAGACTTCGACTGTGTGGGAGTTCTGCAAAGTCGAAGTTCTTCTTTGGTGAGGTGTTTAATTGCCAAAAAACCCCGCTGTTCCATCTCTACCATTGCTGGAAAATATGTTAAACCCTCAAAGGCCCTGTGGTTCACTGGTTTCTATAACCCAGGACACACAAATCCTATTTGAGAGCAAGCTCATGTTGGTTTTTAAGGGTGAGAGTTCGAGGCTGAGGAATATACCACACAGTGACCTGCTGTGTACCAGAAGATACTCTAACCTCACAATCTTCACAGTAACTGTGGATGTAAATGGCTAAAATATAAATTAAGGAGAAATGCAACTTAAATGTGATGGGTCTGAACAAAGGCAGAAGAACAAGTAATTGAGTAAAACATTTAAAAATGATTAATAGATATCGTTTGGAACTATTTGGGGAGGCCTGACCAAGTTGCAATCATGCAAAATACACGTACACAAATACAGTTACACACAAATGTGCATATTTGTGTATTTGCAATAGTAAGTTATAACACTGGCTCCTCAGTGGGGCCCCATAGCTGATGAGCTGACTTTGGGCCTCTTTGAAGAGGCCTCAGCTAGCACTGAGCGTGCCAACGGGACCAAAGATCAAAGCTCAATCCTGCCTTTTCTGGGTACAGTGACCACTACAGTTTATTCATCTGTACATTTTAAATTGTCTTTTTCCTCTTGATCTCACTTGAAGTGGCTAAAAAGTGTTGAGGTTTCTGCCCTTGTGACAGGGAGGCACTGCTCCAGGGTCTAATTCTGCTCTCCACATGGACTGCAACCAGTTCTTGGAGTGGACCACTGTAGGGGAGTAGCAAATGGCACCACGTTACAAAAAACGAAACCCAATATCAATAAATTGTGAAACATAAATATACAAAGAGGGAATCGGGAGCAGAGGGAGATGGATGTCACTAAACAAATGGCAAACCTCTTATTTCTTACTCCCCCCACAAGGTTTCCTTTTGTGCCATTGCCTTTTAGCAGGGAATGGAATCCATTTTCTTTGCAACTTTAATTCACTGAAAAGACTACTCACATGTCATTTCCACTTTTAATTTAACAAATGAGGACTCTTGACTGAGCTAATAGCTTTTCCTCAAGGGCATAATTCAATCTGCGACATCAACCATCAAAGTCTTTTCGCATTACTATGTCCGGAGCTAACGTGAGGCGCCTCCAAGGGGGGGGTTTGGAAGTCCAGTGGCAGCTTCCATTTGTTTTCAGGTCCCTCGCAATAGAACAAATATGATAGTGCTCACTTGAGCTGGCCATCCGGTGACAAAGAGCCGGACGGCTTTCGTTAGACTGATTCTGAACCATAATGGTTAAGAAAAGGAGCTGGTTTTAAGATTACAACCATGAAAGAAAAGAAATACAGAAAGAGGGAAAGCGAGAGGGCAGTCATGTGGAGGACACATCCTTCAACGTCACATTTATTATTTTCCAGCAGCCCTCGGAAAAGAGGCAGCCTTGAGGCTCTGCTGAACACACAGCACTAATGACAACCACTGGGGAAACTCGGCGAACGCTGGAGAATGGGCATCAAATGTTCAAGGAGAAACTAGGACTTGTTTCTTTTTTTTTTTTTTTACCTGTTCCTACTGCTTACACTCCACCTACTGTGCCATACTTGGCATACAAATTTAGTAAACAACCTTTGGAGTTGAATTGTTCAAATTATATAAAATATGTTGTGGTAAGCTTGAGCATTTGCTGAGAAAGTGGTTTAAAATACATACTTCAAAATAAAATGGAAATTCAACAGGGCATGGTAGTGTTCATTGTTTCTGAGAAAAGGAAATACAAGAGGGCTCTACTTCTAAAATTTGTACCTAAATTCCTAAAAGGCATACTCAACACTAGAGGAGAAGATTGCGAACGGACTGTCATTGCTCATGTCTCAATGCATACACTATTAGAGAAAAAATAGACGTTTAACTAGCTCAAATTTGAGCGGAAGGCAGTTATTGTAAGGGTCAAGATTCCAATGCTAATGATGTGTACCTTTGAAAAGTATACGCTCTGAAATCACTAAGGGCCTAGATTAAGCAGGAGGTGGATGAAGACAGAAGGAAAAAAGTTTCAATTAAAAAGTATGAGTGACTGGCCACAACAAAAGACGAAACCTAAGACTTGGGGAAGGCACCACATGCTATTCATTTTCTAAAGTGAATGGAGTCAACAGGGAGGAGCTGGAGAGCAGGGAGCCGGGAAGGGAAAAGTTCACTTCACTGAGCCACTCAATCATCTCTCCATAAGTGACTCTGTCATAATGGGGCTTCTTTTAAAAGCTTGTAAGCATCTGATTTCACAAGACAGCGTTGACAAGAGACTTGGCTTCAGCCTCCTGCAGGGAAGAAAAAATTGACGAGGAAGATGCTGTGCCCTCTAACATTAGATTTTAATAAATAAAAATAAAGTCTGATTTAAAAATTAACAGTGAAAGTTGACTATTGATTGAATATAAGCATGAAAATCTAATTAAAAAATTACCTTGTTGCTGCAGTTTATTATTGAGTCTGACAGTGTTCATGCTGTTGGGTTTGCCATTTATCTGTCTTACCTACAAAATGTTTAGTCTAAATGGAAGCTGTTGTTAATGTTTTCTTGATGATTGAAGGAAAATGTGGTTTTAATTTCTTCTGAGTCTACATTATAAATGCCTGTCACCATTTTGGGGGACTTTTATGTTGTGCTTTTTATCAGTCTTTGGCAAAGTAAGACGACATCCCCATTTTAAGTCCTGCCTCTTGGCTTGGCTCTTTTCTCTAACAGTGCAAACAACCAATTACTGAACGCAGCCGCACTCATTTAAATTGCTAAGACCAATACACACATGTGCTGGGCAGCTAATACTTATTCAAGATAAGAACATTAGGTGAGAATAAGCATAAAGTAAATAAGTGATAACATTTAAGAACCTGCTGACGTGAGGAGACATGATGTTCCTGCACAGTTATAAAATTGTTTTTGGCCACTTACTTCGTTCTGTAATAGCAATGCAGTCAGTAACTGTGTTGAAAAACAGTTGCCTAATTACACATCAAGCACACATGGAACGGCATCAGCACTCCCCTATGCAAAATTACAACTGTCCAGTTCCACCAGTTCCAGAGAAAACATATCCAGTTCTTTAGCTGCTAAATGATTCACTGTGTTCTGCTACTTGCCAGCTTTGCCTGTCTGCCTTTGATGCTTATTACATGTAGACTGTTTTTCATGTTTCTTCTTTTCTGGAAACAGCAGCCTTTTATTGCTGGAAACTAGGTTGTGAGAACAAACAGAAGAGCAGTGGGCTGTAAAATCAAAACAAGCTGAAAAACTGACGTGCATAATTAAGCTTTACATTTGAAACAGGCTTTACATCATCACCTTGTTTACATTATCACCTAATTAAAGTGATAATGTAAGCAATGAGGTTCATCTGTAGCTCTTTTGGAGGACAGGGGTGGACAATCACTCACATTTCTATAACCGCACAAAACACTGTTCACAATAATACCAGAATATGACAAATCACAATTACTGCGTGCAAACACACATCCGACAGAAAAAAATGTAACCAAAGCGGGCTAAAAAAGAAAATCTGAACAACATGTGTTTCACACAAAGGCGTCATTCTTGGAAAAACATCATGGAGGGTCCAAACAGAGAAAAAGAAAAAGACACGAAGACAGAGATGTCATTTTCTAGAGGGTGGCTCAAAGAAACCACACGACAACCAGAGCAGAAAGTCTATGGTGGTGCCCTAAAGCCCTGTAGCACATCCCCTGATGGAAAAACTAAAGCATGCAGTTCTGTGTTGTTACCATTTTTATAGAAAGATCAAGCACTAATTATAATGTGAAATATCTGGCAACAAAAGATATTATGCACTATAAATATCAAATCCAACAAAAATCCCTCGTTCACTAAAGTGGCTTTAACACAATATGTTGAATCATCTGACTGCAAAAACTCAACATACACTTAAACAAAAAAAAAAAATTGAAGGGTTTGAAGAAACACAACCGAACAAAAAAAGCAAAAAGATGAGAAAAACAAGAAACACTCCTCTTTGGGATTTTTTTTCCCCCTCCTGAGGAATGAGTGCACAAACTGCGCGGAATGTGTTGAAAATATACCAGGAGACAAATGAGAGGTAAAGAAGGCGGTGTGCTGTGGCGGAGTGTACAGTTGCATGCTGCTGAGGGAGCCGAGGAGGGGAGAAGCAAAAACTCACCATGGAGTTTTAATGGCAAAACATCCCGCCCCAAAGAGGTAGGGTCTTCATGAGAGGGGAGGTGAGGGGGTGAGGGGGAGTGGAGGGTGGGGAGTTGGGGGGGGGATACAGAGATAGACGGAAAAACCATTATTAAACTAGCATACTTGAGCAAACACACTTTTCACATTACATACTTTTTGACGTGTCTGTTTAAGTGCACAACACATACGAGGCAGGAAACAGAATGTCTGTGCGCTAAGATGGATTTGAAAACCTGCGGGATGGCCTGATGATTCATCTGCCCAAGCTGCTCCGTAAAGTGTGATACCATATATTTGGCAGATGCAGCATGTCCACAGACTTTGTGTTTTTTTTTTCTTTTCTTCAGACATCTGTCATGTTTTTTTTTCCTCCCTTAACTTTAAAGGAATCGGGTACATGTGCAGAAACATGTAGGTCTGAATCCAACCGTGTAAATACGACACAGAAAAATGATGGGAAACTACTGTGATTGTTGAGATTGAGAAAGCGTATGAAGAGTTTATCCAATTTGTATAACAACTGGGGACACCAGTAAAACTAACAGCACTCAGGCATTGTTGAGACAAGGAGTTGTGTGTTTGCATGCAACTTCTTTTTTTAGTGCGAGTGTGTATTTATGGCTGTGCATTGTCTTATGAATGTGCATGCCTGTTTGGAAGCAAGGGTGTGGGCAAATGTGTATTCACTGTGATTATGTTAACAAGTATGCAGTTTGTGTGTATGTGTGTGTGTTTGTCCAAGAGTCATCCTGAGTGTGGTGTCTTTTCAGGGTGTATTTCTGTCTGTCTGTCAGTCTGTGCGTGTTTCTAGTGTTTACAAGACATTAGGAGTGGGAGTGTGTTCCTGTGTTTATTCTGCATGTCCAGAGATAGTGACAGAGCTCCATAAACAGTTTACAGTAAATAAGCCTTTTCCCTACAGCAATAAAGGTCCGATGAGACTGAACTCTGTCACTGCAAGCCAACCTCCTCCAGTCATGAAAAACAGAATCCCCAGCCAACCAAAGCACTCTGCAGCACTTCTTTATTTTATCGCTTTCGTCGCATCCGCCCGGGCCCTCCTAACGATAGCACACAGTTTCCAATTAGTCTTGGTACATGGATGTGTAGAAAAATGTTCCTCCGGGAGACAGGGAGCAACAATTTGCCCTGGAATGTCTTACTCCTAGAGCGCAAGTTGACAAATGAACACGCTGGTTGGTGTAATGGAGGCCCCTGGTAAACTGCCACTTATCAAAGAGCTGCAGAGGGGGGTGGACGGTCTCTACCGTGTACCCTCCGCTGAGCCTATTGAACATGCTGAGGCCCCATTCCAGGCCTCAAGCTGGGTAAATGGACGAACACCAATGGGAGAGTGATGGATGGATGGGGTGAGATCTCCATAGGGGTAGCAAAGGCCAAGCAGGCTTTAGGGTTTACAAGATGCCACTCCTCCCCCAGTGTCTTGGAACTTATTGTTGGTGTAATTTACTGTTGATGGCTAACTGTGCAATGAGAAATAATGGTGGTAGAAGTGATGCAAAGAAAGTTGAAGAAAAGCAACAAATGACTAGGAACTAAAGCTGGGTAACGTTTCTGATTCTGTTCATCAATTCATAACGATTCAGTTCATAACAATTCTTGGTTCCAATTGTCTGAGTTGCATCTTAGGGTTACTAAAACAATACAATTACTATTATACTATTTTTTACTTTTAACAGCATAGTATATTTTCCTGATTGTGTTCTTACTTTAGGTAACATTTTAAATGCAGGCCTTCTGTAGCGTGGTATTAGTGCTTTTACTTAGGTAAAGGACCTGAGTACTTTGGTTACCACTGCTGACCTGTAATATTATAGGTACTATATTTTTTCATTAGTGATGTTACCACTGCCATTGACTGCATAGCTTTTTCAATGAAAGTGGTGACACAGACTGGTGTGTTTGCAGAGTCCAGTAATATCCTTGTAAATCATTTAACAGCAGCATTTGCGAAATTACAGTGATTGTTACAAGACGGTCACACAATTTATGCTGTTCACCTGCTAATCAAGCAACTTAGTAAAGGAAATACTGCCGTACTCTTGATTTATTAAGACAAATGCTTAAGGACAAATGAAGACACACTGGTATTGAACTCACATGACTAATGTCAGAGATGGACAGCAGCAGACATACAGTTGGCATATGTGGTACACTGTTTGTTTGCTAGTGTAAGTGTTATTTGTTTGGGAACTGATAAGCAGAATCAGAATTAAAGTTTCCTGATAAATCCTTTGGAACCAATTGTCTGATGGCCCGCTCTACTAGAAGCAGAACAATACTAGAAACGTCCCCTTAAAACTTTAGTGGGCTACATGCTTGTTGTTGTGGGCTCTGGAAACACCTAAACATGTCCATAAGCATATTCCCAACATTAGGGTTTGTGTCCATCTCCTTGTTGATGACTGGATCACTGGTCTGTGGGAATCCAGAAGCAGTCACCTCCTTTTTTGCCTGCTTCCAAAACACACCAATAAATGGATAAATAATGTAGACCATAGAGCAAGTAGAATCCATCACACATGATATACACTGTGACTCACAGAAACTGTATACGTCTTATACAGTCTCTCAGCTTTTCCTGCTTTCTTCTTCTACAGCAGCCTTCCTTGTGTGCTGTGGACTGGTCCATGGTGCCTACTACAGTGTCAGAGAGCAACGACAACTCATATTCATCCTTTTTAGTGCTCTGTGGACATGTATACACAAAAAGGACATAGTACTTGATAGTAACATATTAGCAGGAGTTGCATAATACTGACAGATTCTCAATCTTGAGAATGTTTTTGCGTGAACTATAGCAAGATACACAGTGGAATTATTGAACTAAGCACACAATAGACAATTTGAGTAAAATGATAAAAGAAAATCCATGTTTGTGGCGTAGCCCATGTTCCCAAGTTCAACGACTGCTACTTACAAAAGTAGTATTGCCTCCTGATAAGCAGCATTTCTATGTTGGCTGCAAGGTGAAATGTGATTCATTAATTGTCACAGATGATACATGCCATTGTGAAAAGCGGATCTTTTGACCAGTTACTGTGATCCTTTTATTCTGTAAACAAGTGTGAAGAATAGACCACAACTCAAGTAGTGACACTAGAAGATGCATCTCTGTTTTTGTAAATATTGTCACACAGCTGGGACCAGCAATTTCCTGGAGTGGACAAAGTACAACTTAGGACATCCCATAAATATAGTGGTCTAAGGCTACAACCACACTCATATGTTTTCATTTTAAACGCTTAACATTTGCTAAGTTTATGCCTAGCTTCAACACTACTCTGGAGGGTCTCTAAAACTGAGACTTTTGACCCCCTTCTAGTTTAGCACTCTGGGATTTAGTTTTAGTCTGGAAAAGCAGAAAAGTCTTTGGAAACAATATCGGTGACAGCCATATTCACATTTTGATTGTCACTACATGTTGTTCTCTTATTTATTACACTCCTATCTGGTGTAAAGCGAACTTTATATCACAGATCAACAAGGCAAAACATCAGAACCACTGACTGATGAAGTGAATAACACTGATCATCTCGTTACAATGCAATGTTCTGCTGGGAGACCTTGGGACTTGGCATTCATGTAGGTGTTACTTTTTACCATCCACTTTAACATTGTTGCAGACTAAAGACACTCCCCCACGACAACTGGAGGACAGTGTATCCTGCCACGCCAAGAACTCTTAAAATACAAAAGTAATTGAGAATCCATGAAATAGACCAGAGCAAGCCCGATCCACCCGGCACCCCAAAAGAATCAAAGGATCCAATGCTAACATCCTGGTGCCTGTCACCACATCACACCACCAGGAGGTCCCGCGTCCATGATGGGTCAAGTCTGCGCTGGTGACAGCGTTTGGCAGGTGTTTTTAATGTTGTGGCTGAGTAGTATACAGTATATACGAATAAAATGTCCAATAAAAAATGTCATTGGAACTACTATTTGACTTGCTGTGATCAGTCATCAATATTTCAGATAAATATATGCATTAATTTTCCTAATTAAATTACTCTTTAATTTGGAAAAGAACACAGCTCTATAGTAGAGTAGAACAACTGACCAAAGTTGACTTGGCTGACTCCTGAGCATTTGGTTATCATGAATAACTAGTGTAGACTATATGGTGTGTTTCTATAGTACATACAAAGTATAGAATTTAAAATATGGGCTCAGGATTTTGTGCTCAATACTAATAATAATAATAATAAGGCATCCTTTGTCACCCCTCTAAAGGGAAGCAAAAAGACAGAAGTCTATCAATCAAACTGTAACTTTGAAAGAGAATGACTAGATCCAACTATGTGAGACTGCTGAAGCTTCACATGAACCTATGTCAAAATTATTTACTGCACAGTCACATTCCAGGGGAAAAACGTCGATGGAGAGCGGGAACAGCTACAGTGACCAAAAGCTATTTTCAGGTACATATGGGTACATTACTATTGTTTTAAGACAGACTTTCAAAAAATCCAAAACCTATCTTTTAGAGTTACAAATCAAAATCTCAAAATTGCACATTGCTTAGAATATAACAAAGGCATGAAGTCATGCTGCAAAAATGGTCCACCGTGTTGAGCTGGCAGTAAACAGTTTTGACCTCAGTGTAGACAAAGAAGGCCCTGTTAGAGTACATGACACACTGCCCGATCCAGCAAGTTTGGTGGAAAAGAGTTCCGCACAGGTCACCAGCATCTTGGGACACATGAGTTAAACATGGTAAGACCGTGAGAGTGTGTGTTCCTGAAAGAAGGCAGAGAAAGAGGAACACAGGCGGGAGAGAAGGAGAGAAAAAGAGGGAGTGCAATCGACCTGTGAGGGCGACGACCCCACTCCCAGAGAATAATCGTTCACACATTCATCTCTTAACCCGTTGGCCCTAATAGCAGCTCCGCCTGGGCCATTAAAAAGGGAGGGAAGTGAGGTGATTTGTGCAAATGGTTTAGCCTTGCTGCCATGTGGTGCTGGGCATTGCATTCTTAAAGCCTCTTTCTAGCCCTGGACTCAGTGAGGCTCTATAAGACAATGGCTCTCGTACTGGGTCTGGCTCTTACATACGTATTACAGTAATCTGAGGGCACATCTGCAGCAGGTCACTGGGTCTCATTTGTTCTTTTGCTGTTGTCTTTCTTGCTACCCCGCCTGCACTCTATCTGCATTTGCTTGAAAATGTCATCAGCAGGATTTGGTCGAGGGCGGTGTTTTGTTTTGCGTGTGACAATCTTTCCATTTGGATTTTCATTTGTCTCTGTTAAAGTCAGACATTGTGTAGATGGGATAAGTGTGCAATACTTTGCTTGCAAATCCCAAATTTGACCCTGACAGGCATTTTGACAAGTTAAATCTATCCTCATAGAACTCTGGTTGGTGTAAGGACAAGCAGAGCTGCCTGTGAATATTTCTCTCTTAATCTTGTTCACAGATCAAGCTGTGGCAGTGACATTTCACCAGAAGAGAATCTTTTGATTTATTGCTGATTTAATTCATCTGGGTCCAACCCTTTACCAAATTTGTCTGAAAAGAAACAAGAAGCTGTGTCAGAGACGACACGCCTCTCCTTTTTCGGGATTTCCACAACACTTTGAGGACAAGCAGAAGCTTGGCTATGTTCCTTCACTCCCTGACCTGGCCTCATCTGCAAGGGGGTTATCAGGCGGATGCTGAGCCACATCCGACGCTGTTTCCGCACTTTGACGGGGGAAAGCATCAAAATCTAAATTAAGAGAGTGGAGGGGGCTCTGCGTGAACTTGTTGAGGTTTTCTTTGATGTTAAAAACTTGAGGCCTCTGAAGACAAACAGCAGCATATTTTGCACATTGGTGGTCTGTAAGTGTGCCAGGGTCTATGAAGGCATCCCTGCAGTTGGCCTGGTCACACAAAGGGGCAAAGACTTCACCAATGTGTGCATACATGTGTGTGTGTTTGTGTGCTATGGCACAGTGCACACAAAGACAGCTTGGTAGGGAATGTAGGTTAAGCAGCTGGTGTGTTCCTCTGCTGCCCTGCCAACAGGGATCTGCTCATACAGGTGTAAATACAGCTGCCGGACGCTCCTCTCTCTCTTTCTCTGACTGACACAGACACACATACAGATACACACACACATACACACACACACAAAAAGAGAGAGGGGCTGGCTGCACAGACAGACAGATGGTGCCTGGGTACTCCTGTGCAAGTATAGCGTGAAAGCATATGATATCACCCCCCACTCTAGGGGCAAAACCTGCTGCCTCACTCTGTGTGTGTGTTTGTGTGTGTGCATGTGTGTTGGTGTGGTGTATTGGTGCAGCCGTGTGCATGCAGGAGCAGGCCGCGCAGCTCCATGTCCTGATGCATTAATACTGACGCCTCCTCTGGACTGAATGGTTGGATGAAGGAGTACTGAGGCATTCTACTAGGCTTTGATAATGTTCTACAGAGCCCATGCAGTTGTTGGAGGCGTTTCATGTGAAAAATGTGAAATAATTGCACAATATTTACACAGTGAAACTGATTAAGGATAAGCCTGGCAATATTTCATATGATTCATATTGATAAAGAGCTGTATTGTTGCTCATAAACTATTCAATCACATCAGTGAGCCAGCATATTGGACCATGTGGCAGATTCCTTACTGCATATATTTACCTATTTATGCTGCTGAAACTAATGTTGTCACATACATTTGCCCTTCAGTTACACCTGGGGAAAAATAATAAAATAATAGTCTTATGTACTGTTGGTATCAAGAGCAATAAGAAAATACAGAATTACAGAATACAAAACAGAATACAGAATGTTTGTTTCACATAATTAAATGTAAACCTCCATGAGAGCACACAACGAAAGCTCAAAGTTTGACTGCATTAACAAACTCCAAGTGTGCCCTCTCCCTGTCCCACATCAGCCCAGCATATCCTTTGATAACTGAGTTCTATCTTCTTTCATCATCTCATTTTTAGTGTTAAGTCATGGTGCCAGATCTCTACTTGTGAGATGGGCGTAGCGGTGAAAACACACCCATGATCCTCTATCCCCCACCACCTCCACCTAAGAGACACAGGGCCAGCGGCCTGCTCCGACAGCCTTGATGGCGGGGTGAGAGCAGCAGACACAAGAGCCCCTTACGGTTATGGCCGGTCCGGGTGAGCTGCTTGGAGCCTTAACCTCATCATAGTTTAACAGTTTTACCCCAGTCCATACGTACATGCATCTCCAGGTTTAACCTGATTTCTTTATTTAATGTCTATCAATGTGCAATCGTTCCCTTCATCCTTATTATTTTTATTTATGTGTTTTCCACTGTTGTGTTAACATTAACAATATCACCTGTGTACCTTCATAAATGAACATTATAAATTGGTAATTAAAGATAGCGATATATGTTTTTTGGCTGTATGGCTCAGCCCTACCTTTAAGTCTTATTTTGTTCATTGGTTATTGATATGATTATTTTGGAGACTGTGGTTTGTGTTGAGGTAGAGGGACACTGCAATCTGTAGCCTGAGAGGCGTGTTCAGTATCTGGTGTGGCCTTGACAATATAAAAGGATTGGACATAATATTAGAATCCACAAACACAATAACCCCAGCATTGTAGAACTCACTTTCACCACTACCTGATCTGACAACAGTATCCACTGACAAATTCCCATGAAGTGATTATGACTGGCTGTGATTCACCACACTGTAAGGTGACGAAGGCTTTTGCATTCCCTGAATAAAACAGTCTTACAGTGTTCCAGGCCGTTTTGAGGGAATATTCTCTGGCTACTATTCTAGCTACTGATACAGTTTGTGTTTCAGTTCTGTTACGGATAAACAGGAAAAAGCCAATCCAAAATCAATGAAGAGAAAAAGCAAAGAAAGAATCCAGTGCGACTACTGACCGCTATGTGTCTGTTGTCATTAAACTTTGATCATACTGTTCCTGAGTTGAGTACATTTTTTTAGGTATCAAGAAATGTATTGTATTGATATCAAGATAAAGGTAACACATTGCCATTGTAACTTAAAAATACCTCTATTTTTAACAGCGCTAACTAAACTAAGTGACAAAAAACAACTTGGAAGTGTGACACTACAAGAATAAGCAATAAATAAATAAATTAACAAATGAAACAGCAAAGAAGCGGAAAAACAGACAGCATACAACCAAAGAAAGAAATCATTACAGCAATTTGTGATTAGCAATTTAAGATAAACAGCTGATAAATCCATAAAAGATAAACAGCAATGAGTTTCTGGTACAGGATGAAGACAAGAACAAAATACCATTGGAAAAAAAAAAGTGAAATATCAAAACAGAAGAGACAGAAGAGAACACTCAAGCTGGAAACAATCTTTCAGAAATTGAACTAAAATAAAAATAGAAAAAGCCCTCTTTGAATTTTTCTGAGGGCCTAAATTAAATCCACCCACCTTTGTATGATGTTAAATATTACAACTGCAAAACCAAATGCAAACCACTAGTACCAGGACATCATCCTAATCATCCCGACGCTGGACACCACAACAGCCCACATGCAATAATCATTTTTACAAAGCAAATGAACTTTGCAGGTCATCTTAATGATCTGGAAAATGGCCTGATGTTGTTTATGTTGACCGCAGGATCAGGTCTCTATTTTCATCGTCAGAGCTCACTTATCAGATATCACGGGGAAAGAAATCCCTCACCGTCTGTTTGAATCATTATAGCATTTCCCATTCAAACAGGGCATGAAAATCACATTTAAATGAAAATATTAAAATCGGCCCATATTTGCGGAGCCACCTGTACTGTATGTAAATGCACTTAGCAAAGGCCTGTAGTTGCTGATGGTCTTAAAACTACATAATTTCAATGCATGGCAAAGATCCAGATGCAAAAAAAAAAAAAAAAAAAGAAAGAGGTGCATGAGAGCAGAGCTGTTTTTACTTTCACAACTGCACTTGTTTACACACTCAAAGCTATCAGGATTACGCTGCTTTAAATACAGCTTGAATGCCATTTAAACTTGTTCGCAGGGTTTTATTTATTTTCTTGCAGTGCAGGATGTTTTTTCTGCCTTCCAAATAGCCCACAGTATGTGTTCGCATGTGCGCTCTGCTTCATTACCCTATGCAAAAAAAATGGTGGCCTGAGACAAAAGAAGTCCATGAGCATCAGCTGGATGTGTGAGAGGAAAAGGCTCTGGCCTGCGCAGGGCTACTGCTGACACAATACAGTGTTTTTACAACGTGATTAATGGGAAGAGACAGCAGATCGCAGACTGAAGTTAAAAACGTAACGCAGTGTGATTTAAATTTTCCTCGACAATGGCCAAATTGTAAATTTAGTAGAGGTTGTGAGGCTGCCAATAATCCTTTTACACTCAACCCCCCTGGAGACAGAATATTTTAAAGGTTTCAGTTATGTACTCTGTGGCGAATAGGAGCTGGGCTATGTATTTTACAAAAGGCAGCTCATTGTGAAAATGAATTCTGTGACCAGTAAAGTGGAGAGTGAAATATATGTATGTATACACACTACATATATTTATATTTATATATGCAGCAACATTTTATCAAAATCACTTTATTCTACGTGTCATTTTTACAGTTTAAACAAAAATAAATCCCTTGCTCTATCTAGATTCTGCAAAAAAAAAAATATATAAATAAAATTCACCGTTCCTCCTTACAACCATGAACCTATGAGTGATCCAGGTGTAGACTCAACAGTAGTGTCAAGAATTCAGCGACTTCTCAGGTAAATTAGGCAGAATTGCACTGTTCTTACACAGAGCAGATAGCAGGCAAATATGAGACTAATTCAAATGTAAGTAGTTAAATATCTATGATATGCTGATATCTCTATTTCCACTAACAGCTGCACAACTGGTAACAAATAACGCTATAGCCTTCATGTTGATTTCAGCGTTTTTTTCCAATCTTTGTCAATGTATGAACTTCAACACCTCGTTTTGAAACTTTTGTATGATTAATGACATGATGACATGATGTCCTGCACCACAGAGGTCCAGAACTTTATACTGCAGCGAAAAATTAGGACACAGTGACAAAAAAATGGTCCGGAAGCAGTAAAAATGAGACACCGTTTGAAGTTCAGGGGGTTAATAAACCCCATGTCACATCTGCTTAAAACTGTATTAAAGTGTGCGACGAACAATTCATTTCTAAATTCACTCAACATAAATGGCAATAAGGAGGTTCAAGTGTGAAGCGATCTATTTATGACTGTACAGCACTAAAGGAGGATGACAGAGAAAACCCCTCCTGCGCTGAGGTATGGATTCTGTGATAATGAGGCAATGGGATCATTTTATACTGTAGCTGTAAAACATATGTGCTTCATAAACTGCAGTTCCCGTGGAGAAGGTTTACGTGTGTGTGTGGTGTGTGTGTGTGTGTGTGTGTGTGTGTGTGTGTGTGTGTGTGTGTGTGTGTGTGTGATACCTACCCCGTGCGCTTGGTGATGGTCCCCAGGGTCATGGGCTGTTTGATCTGAGCCAGAGGCAGCACCACAGTGAGGCTGGGCAGCGGAGTGAGCCGCGGGTTGCCCATGTTGTTATTGGTGAAGTTGTTGTATGAATCCTGGCTGCTCAGTTTGGCTGCAAAACACAGAGACACATGATTATTGAAAATGATTCTAGTGAACAGAACTGGATGTTCCCTGGACAGCGAGGCCAGAGAAAACTTCTTTTCATAGATTTTGGAGCGGTACAGAGAAATATGTCAGTCAAGAGCCATTCCAGGTAATGGTAGCAGAACACTAGGAATCACATTGTGAATGCTGGTACAACCTTTTATACATAATTCATTTTTCAGTGGTTGTTTTTTTTTTTTAGTTCAGTGCTCTTTACAGATGCTAATTCCCAACATTACTCACTTGGAATTAAATGAAAAAATGCCATCTGACATTCACTTCAAATTGCACACTAGACTACCAGAAGACCTTGTTTAAAAAGCTGCACCTTCCTCTGCCTTGTCTGAATATTGTAATTTTTTTTTTTTTGAGCGAATCACCACCTCCCACTCGCAGCCCCTCACACACACAAACACACAACCCTGGGTTCAAGGCCTCCTGCGGAATGATTGGAAATAACCAGCTCAAGATGCTACATTACAAAGACTCTGCTTCTAGTGCCTGGCAGTCTGTTAATCAAGGCCAATCAACAGGCCCTACACACTGGCGCAACACACATGCACACACATATGGGCAAACACATAAACACACCCACAAAGACAGATGATCCAGAGGAACACATCTCATCTCACACAGGCCGCGTAGCTCCAGCCAAACATAATCAGGGCATGTCAAAGGGCTTCTTAAAGGCCTAATGACCTTAACCAGCTACATCAGGCAGAGAGAGGCTGCTAGTTCACTTACTATTTAACTTAACATGCAGTTAGCCTACATCTTACTGGCAGCACTATCTGCTTTATAAGTTAGGTGGAGTTAATCTATAGCAGGAAAACAGGATTTTTGTTGCTAAACTGCTGCTAAAATATACAGATATTTTTATTTTCCTTAGCCATTTTTAGCTTGTCAATTCATTCTGGAAATTTGGTCAAATTTCCACACTGGCCATCATGCACAAAGCTGACCAAGACCGTTCATTTTCACATTTTTTTCATCTTCTAAACCCCAAGCAGTTTCAGGAAAATGATTTCTTACTGTCTAACTGCAGCTTCCTGGGTCAAGACCAAGCTTTCACACTTTACTAAATTAAATGTGTTTTTGGTGACTCCGGCTTCTGAATGATGGAGAACAATGGGGGAGATTTTTCACTGTTTTTCCACGACCATAGCAGATTGTGATCTCTAACATGATGACATTTTCTTGCCTGCTGCAGAACGACTTTGTGATAATAATTTTGGCTTTATTTGCCCAGCTTTGAAATAGTGACTATTAAGATTTCTAGTTCCACTTTAATATACAATAGACCTCAGTGTGAACATCATTTTTCAACACTGCAACAAAATGATAGTTACCTCTATTACACAGAGGTGGAGGCACAAATCTCTAAAAACCTAACCTCCACACCTAGGCAACTAAAACCCAAACTATCTGCACGACTGCATACCGTTAAAGGTAAGTGGAACAGTATGTTTTAGTAATTTAGGTAAGGCGACCCACTAGTACAATGAGAAAAGACACAATCACATATAAACAGTTACACAGAGAGATTGGACTTTTAGAAATGTGGATTATCAAACACACATGTTTGTAATCCTGTGACAATAGCTACAACAAAACAGTGTATCCTGCTGATTCAACGGGCAACCCAAGGAAAATTCCAAGTTCAAGTGCTTTCAAAAGAAATAAAGAGCAAACCTGTGGGTACACCACAATACACTCTCTGAATGTTTTCCTTGTTCCATTTGTTGCCTTAATAGATGAGTGACAGCCACGTAACATAAAGGAATGAAAAGGAGGGAGGGGGACACGGAGACAAAGAAAACAAGGCGGACATCAAAGGTTACAATAAAGGTAGAGGAGCAGAGTGCCTTGTCATTATTTAGAAGTAGCGATCAAGAGGAGGCTGAATGCGAGCGGAAAGGGACCGCTGAGTGTTTTGGTCCAGTCTTTTAGATCATTAACGTGTAGCTCTGAGTTTCATTAGTCCTGCCAAAGCTCTGCTTTGTGGTCCTCCAAAGGCCTGTCTTCTAGACCTCCGCCGGCCAACAATGCTGGGTGACCTTCGCAGGGGGAGAGGAGACCATTACACAAACCTGTCCTTCATTTCCCTCTGCTCCTCTCTGGGTCAGACTAACAGAGGCCTGTACCAGGGCAGCTCCTGAAAGCCCTTCACATTTCAAAACACCCCCAGAGCCTAGGCAGCCACCTTTTGTGTTGAAAGGAGAGGGGAGGGAGACAACTTAAAAAAAAAAGAACCTGTACAGGAAGCTGCCTGAAAAGCCATAATGGTGCTTCAACTAAGAGGAGCGTGGAGGGCAAGGAGTTTGGGTGGGGGTGTCACCAAATTTAGCATCCTCATCCAAAACGAACCTTTTACTTTTGCTCAACTGCACTATTTGTCACCAGCCCCCACCCTAAAAGAAAGCCTCGCGGTGGATTGAAGAACAGGTGTGGTCGGTGGGGCGATGATCACTGTTGACCAAAGCGTCATGACGTGCTGTCACTCAAGGCCAAGGGGTCCCAAACTGTCATAACCCCCAGACAGTGAAGACAAGTTAGTGTGGAACGTGTGGGAGATCACGCACTGGCAGAAGATGATATGTGAAAAGGCCACTTGGACGTCTGAGACACAGACAGGCTGGGGGTTGGGGGTGTGGGTAGGAGGGTATGCAGGGGAGGGCTGCAGACAGAATGACATAAAGTATGAGGGGAGAGAAGAACATTTATCATTTGACTTGTAAGATAATTATATACTGTATACTTCAACTAGTGCTAGTGAAGATATAAGAAATTTATAGTGCTGTCAAACATAACACGCATATGTACAGAACAGAGAAGCAAAGTTTTCCAAAACTCTCCCTGTCAGATTTGTTTTCTCATAACATAATGCACTGTAGCACAGAGATTCTAAAGGTCAGAGGAGACATGTTACCTGTGCTTTATCTTGTTTTTGGGTTATTCTGACAAACAAATCTTTAAATGATAAGTTAGAAATGGAAAAATAGTGTTGGGATAATTGAAAGCTACGTCATCTTTTCATTAGACTGTGAAAATGACATCATTTCTCAAAGGCAGGAGTGATTCCTTGTCACATACGGTTCTGTTAGAAAACTATCCAGATCTAATGTTAAAAAATAGAACTTCCTTCGATGCATCTCTTGTAAAAAAAAATGCAGAAAATAAACCATCTGAATCAGATTCTGTGAAAAGCAAAGAAATCTGCAGCTGAGAAGACGTGATAAAAGATACTTAATCTATCAAAGATAAAATAATCGATATGCATTTAAACACACCCCACCCCATGACCTTCTAGTGTCATATGCCTAAAAGACAGAAAAACAATGGATAGGCTATTTTTGGAAACATACAACATAAAATTCAAGTAAAGAAGAATGTCTGGCTGCAAGAATCGTCTGCACAGTTGTTTGTTTTACCCTTAAATCTAATATAATCAGAAACGAATGAATCCTTGACTGCACGTATACTGATCCACACTGAATGCTTCTGCTGCTATGAATAGTGTGGCCCTGTCTGCTTTGGCACTGTTAAAAGACTCCTGACTTCGCTGTTATTTTCATAGACCAAGTGGTGGAGCAGACATATGCAAACAACTGATTAAGGGTGTGTCTACATCTACCTATGGCAAACAGTGGGAGTGGAAATCAGGCCCGTGCTCAGCCGCATGAAGATATAAGACATTTATAAAAACTGGATTGTGTTTGAAAAGACTGCGTATACGTCCTTTTTGTGTTTGTGCATTCTCACTTCCATTCCTATTCTCAGAATGGAAGTAGAATCCATGATTTTAGTTTTGCATTTAGATTTAGATATTACTGATTACTGTCAGGTTGAAGGCAAAGAGACGCCAAAAGCCACAGAGCACAAAATCTCGTTTGAATATCAACGTGGTTCTGCCATCTTTCTCACCACCACCAGCTGTTATTCCTACCATCATTATAGCAGTTGCTGGTACAACTGCTGCCATCATTACTACTACAGCAGTGCATCAAACTGCTTTTCTTACCTCTAACTAATCACTGATCTTTGTTTTCATCACTAGCATGAAATGTGACTTTATAGACTTGTTGCATATTCACAACAAGAGGTGAGATATAACACTTATAAAAAATAAAAGTGAAACATATCTGTGCAGAAAGCAGGCAGACAGAGGAGCCAGAAAGGCTACAACAGAGAGAAGGAGAGAGAGAGAGAGAGAGAGAGGCAGACAGATGAGAAGCGTCTGGCAGACAGACAGGTCTAGATGGAGGCCATGATTTGATTAATGACCGGGGCATGATGTGCCCAAGCACTGATACATGACATCCCCATGGAAAGAAGATCCATCAATGCAAATCCAGCTCTGTCGCCGTCGTCCAGAGAAAAACTCTAACCCCGCCAAAAAGTCACACCAACACCTGACCCTCGCCTTTCTTTCTCCCCTAATCCAACCATCCACCCAGCTCTCCTCCATCCATCCCTCCCTGTCTCAACAGCATTTGCATTCTCTTCTCGCATTAAGCCTCTCTCTCTATCCTTCGCGCTGTTTCTCTCTCCTCAGCCTCCCCGTGTCACGCTATCTCATGTTTCTCTCCCCTCTTTTAATACCCGATTTGCATCCGATACAAGCAGGCGGCTTCCAACGAGGAGCCGATGTGCGAAAGGACAAGCTCTGAAGACTGTGTGCCCAAGCAAACACTGTGTCTTATTTGAATTGTTCTGCCAGGGAGAGTGTTTCAGTCAGAGGGAGAAAAAAAAAAATGCAAGCCGTCCTGAAGGAGAACTGGGATGGGGAGTGTTAGGAGGCAGCAGGTTAGGCAGGTGACATGTTGAGTGATGCTCTGGGAATTAGGAGAGACCTTGGACCTGAGGATGATATTGCAGCTGTTAGATGGAGGGGTAGAGAAATAGAAGGAGGCGGTGTGCGGAAGAAAGCTACAACGTCCCGGCAGGGGAATACTTTTATGTTTTTGTCTAGGCTTTTTGCTTTGAAGATATTTTTGGACAGAAGCAGATATTTTTTTTTGCTCACTTCCCATTTTCATGGCCAAAAAGATAAAAACCTCTCTCCTAATGTAAATGGCAGTTGTTTCAGTGTGTAATAAAAAACCCAGCAGCGGCTACACAAGTGTTCCACAGAACTGAACTCTCATCAGGGTGCAAAATCTCTTCAGCGGTGTCTGGATCATAAATCAGCTACTGAACCTGTTGTTAGGGATTAACAGCTGGGTGAGGCAGGTTTCATCACAGGGTTTCATAAACAAACATACCAACAAGCATATACATGTTCAAACTGGATTTGGGCCTAATCCCACAGAATGGAAAAACTGCCAGCTTTCAACGTGCTGAGGAAAGTTCTTTTATGGTGGAATGGTCATCTGGTTTGGTGGACAGAATTCCTATATACACCGTCCAGTTCTTGTAATCAGAGGTTATTTATTGCAGCAATATGATGCAATAGCTCAACCAACATACACCTTGTTGATGGTCTGGTGGCTGAAAGCTGACACACTGACAAAGGCCTACATATCAGGGATGTATCTGGCTGAGGAAGGTCTTTGAAAACAAGCCCTCGGTTATGATGTTTACTCTTCACTGATCAAACTTTGGACATTAACAGGTTCAAATCATGGTTTGTACATGACCAATGTAGACTTTAAAAGCCAGCAGCACACGCTTGCATTGTTCTGCTTGTAGACTGTCGCATTTACCCTCACGGCAAACACAGAAAAACCCACTGGGTTCCTGTGGATGTTTTAGAAAGGCTGAGACTTTGCACTTTGATGGGATAAAGCAGTTACTTCTAGACTAATTCTGATATTCTAGGACAGAATTTCTGGCGGATTTTAAACTTCCTATTCCTATTATTGAGTTTAAGCAAGATGATGGAAAGTATGTACAAATCTAAGTCCCACCTTCTTCAATTACAACTCTTTAACCGATGGTTATAAAGGTGTGGATGATGGACAATCTCCTTGTCCAGTCTCTCCTTATAATAATCATTTGTTTTAGGCTCCATTTGCTTTCCTGGCACATGTGCAGTTGACACGCTTGCAGTGCCGACAATCCGTGCAGCCACAAATTTTGGGCTGCACGCAGACTTCTGCAGAGCCACACAGACTTGGGCAGAAGATGAAATCTACATCAAGCGTACTCATGCAAGCTGTTGCGGGCATGTGGACACGGGAAGCACTGACTGGCCTTCCATACACTACAGCAGCACCAAACAAGAGCATTATTATATGCATATATATTGTGAAAATTTCAGAGAACCAAATTACATGTATTATTCTTTTAATCTTTTACCACAGCATTTATTACGAATTTTTTAGTCTCGATGCAACGTGTAAAAAAATAAACCTGAAAAATCACTTTAATCACCAGAGCACCCATCCTGTCACTTTTGTTCATACCAAGTGTCTGTTGTAGCTGTCTCTTTAATGCCGTGGGTGTATTTGGCCATTCATTCATTTAGGCAAATCACTGAGCAGGCATGCTTTATGGAGGTGTTTTTTCATTTTGTTTTTTTCTTTGTTTTTTTCCATAGCTTTTGCCTGTGTGTGAGGTACATCCATGTCTCATGCATTTGTTGAATAACCTACAACAGACACACTGACTACTGAGAGTGTCTATTTCATGTATATATACATATTACCTATTTCCAACTTCCAGGCATTAAGAAAAGATAAATAACAGATAGTCTCTACTCCAGTAAATTATGATACCGATGTCCATAATTACAGTTAGTGACACTGGAGGAATAAGGACAGAAGTGTGCCTCAAGGCCGACTGCAAAATAAGTTTTAAAGCTACAGAAAAAAATCCTTCCACATCCTCACTTCTCAACTTCGACGTTTCACAAATGTTCTCCAGCAATTCTGCCAACCCAAGAATTTAACTCTCTCAAATTTGATAACATTTATGCAAAGAACACCTATGTTTAAATGCCCAGAACCATCACTTCTACTTACAGACAGATGCAGGCCGAAATCTCTGCATTCAGACATGAACAAGGTGAGGCTGCTTTCGGCCCTACATCTACCCTGGCTCTTACAACAGCAACTCCCCTGACATATTTAAAAGATCATAAATCTGGTGTTGGCTTTTAATTTGGGGTATTAATTTCATTAGCACTATGTTTTAATGTTTTATTGTATTATTGTGAGTGTGATAAGGTTTTTATTTTTCCCCTTATGAGAAAAGGGGAATTATTCTTTTAACCTTTATAATATATATATATATATATATATATATATATATTATTTATAAGCACTGAGGGTTGCATTGCTGCTGGAAGTTACTATACAAATAAAACTTCTATAACAACAACAACAACAATTACTATTATTATTATTGGTTCTGAAACATGGTTATTATATTGGCACAGATAGTTTAAAAAATCCGGGCCCTGAAAATACTTCTTTGATAACTGACCGGTATCAGCACACCTTGTATCCATCCTTCCCAACATTCTACTATTCATTCCTTGATAATCCAAGTTTCCCAGACATGTTAAAGGAGGGAGGGATTAAAGCAGGGGAGAGGAAGAAGAATGAAGGGGAGGAGGAGGGGGGGCAGTCTTTCTGAGCAGGAGGAGAAAGCTGCTCTACCATCCCAATTCCCTAAAGTATCATTATTAAAACACTCACTTTCACAGGAGGAGGAAAGAGAGGGAGAGAGAAAAAAAACAGAAGGGAGGAGAAGAAAGACGGAGAAATGGGCTGCAGGGAGGGCTAAAAAGGGTCGAACACAAAGGGGAGGGAGAGAAAAAAGAAGGAGCGGGGATCCCCCACTGGACAGAGTAAAAACAAATTAAAAGAGCCCTTATAAAACACAGATGCTGCAAAGAAAATAAACTTCACAAGATTTACTGTTTTGCAAGGGAATCGGAAGACTGGTGGAAAAGCCATCAGGACTTTTTGTTTCGCCTCCCGCTTCCTTTTTACTTTTCTCTCAGGTAACGCTGCAGCGCAGGGATCTATCTCCTCGGTTTTCCCTTTCCACCGCTCTCTTTTCTCTTTGTACAGCGGTCTTGCCCGTCTGCTATTTTCAGTCAGAGTTAAGAGTCGAGGTCAGGCCGGCCTGTGTGAAAATGGCTTCCTGCCCAGTCTCCCGCTCCCAAACCGCAAGCTAACGGGGAGCTTTTATTAACGGCCCTATTTGGGAACATTTTTGAACGTTTTGTATTTTTACTGACGTTTCTCATGTCAGAGGACTGAAAAAAAACAGACGGTCGACAGCGGCATTAAGGGAAAAAGAACTTCCCAGGATGAGATTTTTCTAATTTTGTCATAAAACTTAACAGCTAAAAAAAAAAAGGAAAAGAAAGTGAGACTTTTAGTGTCTGACATGCTGTATATGGCAAAAGGGTATTGGTCAGAGCTCAGAGCAGTCTGCGTCGTAATGAAGAGGGAAAACGCAGCAGGCTAAAGGGAAAAAACAACAGCAATACAGAAGCGGAACATGCCTACATCTAAGAACACACTAGTGCATGCCTAACAAACAGCAATCAGGTGAAAGCAACGCACGCAAACATGAAAACACACACTTGTACACACACACACACAGGAACGCACAAACAGCACCCTGAAATCAGATCTACAAGTTTACAGCATGTCAGTATTTACAAGGCTTCATCAGACAGGACTGAGTCGCCAGCAAGAAGAGCTGGGAGGGGGTCAGACAGCTCCACTGGATCAAATGACACCCACACTCCAACCATATGCGTGTGTGTACGAGTGTTTACAAGTGTGTGTGTGTGTGTGTGTGTGTGTGTGTGTGTGTGTGTGTGTAGTCATCATCTGATTTGGGTCAAGGAGCTGGTACCTCACGGTAAAGAGGGACGGGTTATGGCCAATGATTGGATGTTTGGAAAGCAGGAGAGGGTTCGGGGGTGTGGGTGGATGGGGGTGCACACACACACACACACACACACGGCACACACACTTATAAAGCAATTTAGAGGGAGCAGGAGAGGGAGAGGGAGAGGGAGAGTGGAGACGGATGCTTTCTGTGCTCTTCACTGTTCTTTTCACCCATCCAATAAACATGAACAACAATGTAAATCTAAACTCTGTTTGACGTTGGAGACTAAAAACTCACTCAAATTTTCGTCCACAAAAAAAAAAAAAAAAAAACACAAACACAAAACAAACAAAAAAAGGTCTCACAAGTAAACTGATTTGCTGGTGTGGATGCTGGAGACTGTGGAACTTGTATGACTTCATTTTGCGACCTTAAGCAAAGATAGGAGAGTCCTGTTCTATACAACAGGATTGGACTGACACAATATTCTGATTACTGACACCCTAAAACCTCACACACTCACAAACAGCTGATTTACATCTGTACTCATCACTATGAGATACATACGATACGTCTGTGTATTATAGCATTTTTTTTCAGTTTTGCATATTTTAAGTATATGTTGGTGTGTGTGAGTGCGTCCATGTCCTGGATAAAATAATTATTTTATTAAACTGGTTGAGAATCGACAGCATGGCAAAAGTGTAAAAATGTAAGAAAAAAAGGACAAACCACACTAAAACTCATCGTCCTATTTTAAGATTAATTTTAGTCATTTTAAAGCGGATAAAGCAGAAGCTTTTGAAGACAGGCAACAAATTCTGATTTAAAATAATTACAGATTAGCCTTTGTCTCAGTGTTGTATGAATATCAGAGAGTGTGTGTGGCATTCTGAATTAATTCAGGTCCAACAGGTGTCTGAGAACACCATACTAAACGCAGTAACTATAAATAAAAAACACGCAACGCCACGCTGTCATCTTCTTTACGAGGCAGTACAGCGACGCCAAAGGAAATGATACAGATGAAAGTGAAGTCAGCATCATTTCCTTCCACTGCTGCACAACGCAATAAACAAACTCTGTATTACACGTGAAAAATATTTTCAACACTGGCGACTACGGGTTGTATTTTTATCTCAATCAGAGAGGAGACCTTTGTAATTAAACGTGATCAAGAACAGATCGGAGTGTGCTTGAAGCTAAATGAGAAGAAGTCGGCCTCCCCCAGTCAGAGAGGAGATTGGCTGCATCCGTCGCTCCGTCTGGCTCTAAATGCCTCTCCTTTTATAACCCAGTGGTCCGAAGGAGAGGAAACAATAAGACAGACAGAGAGGAGATAATGAGACGTCTGTGCTGCTGTCACAGCCGCCGTCTTTCTGAGCTACTGGATGAAAATCATGAAGTCAAACTGAAATGTTCGACATTTCTTTATGATCAGTATGTTTTAACAGAAGTGCTACAGAGGTTTGCATTGTGTTAATTATTTTGTCCCAGCTGCTCCCGTCCTCTTTCGTCTGCACCACCCACTGCATTCAAAACACATAAGCTGCAGTCATTTAAAAATGATCCGGATTGAATGTTGATTGATTGATTTTGCAGTTACATTTAGCTGTGGCAGAATTTCCTATTTAAAAAGCCGGGAACAACCGGCGGGCCGCTTTGATCCGAGTGCAGCAGGCAGAGATTTGACATTTCAGTCTAAATAAACGCAGAGTCAAAAACACTCAGTCATGACACAAGTCAACACGGAATTTAAGAGCAAAGACAGACGGAGTTTCTTTTCAGGCTCGTAGACATTTTTGTTTTAAAAGGAGCTAATTTGGATATTTACGCCCTCAAATCTTACGAGCTTTAACAGATTTTTTTAAGCCAAATACTAAGACAATTTAAGATGAACTGAAGAAAAAGAAACCAGTTTTATTTCAGATTATCTCACCTGTCTATGAGCAATAATTTGTCAGATAAATGTGAGTTACTGTTTGTGTAACAACATCTCACAGACACACCGTCACGTATAGTTGTTAACACTTCACTATCTCGCAATGACAGACGTGTAGGAAAAATTTAATTTGGATTATCGACATACCGGTACCTAAATTTAAGTGCTGGCTTTACACATCGTAAATTGTATACCTACAATAGATTAGCAGGGGTCCAGAGCAAAATGTAGAAAATGTTGGTTCATATATTCAATTTATTCTACACACTTTAAATATTTAGGATAGATGACTTGCCAACAGGCTCCTTGTGCCCTCTAAGATGAACTTTAAGCTTTAGGAACACAAAAATATAGAGGTAAAATTAGAGACAAACAACAAAAGAGCATAGAGAAGATCCACATGCTGCTGCAGAACAAAAGTGGGATATAAAACCTATTGATTCTTTGACAATGGGAGGCTTTAGCTTTTCAGAGCATGCACTTTTCACATGGTAGGCAATAAGCTGGAAGCCACAAGTGCCGCCTGTGTGTAATGGCAAGCCAGCTTTATTTCTTTATCTCTACCTTACAATTTTGCAAATCAAATAATGATGAGTGCAGCGGCGAGCACCCGGTGATAAGAGGGTTTAGTGGTTGTGGAGATTGAGTTATTAGGGTTCGTATAAAAAGGACAGAGGTCTCTGGCGGAGCTCGAACGCTGGCCAAGATACATATTCCTCACACTGTGTATTTTTGGTCGCTTTAAAAGCCTTAAAAGTACAGGGGAAGGCTAATTTTCAGGGTAAACAGCTTGTTCGATTGCTGTGTGGTTTTGCGCTGAGCTCTCCGTTTATTGACTCAAGCCGAGCTGGGCTCTGGCTCCTCTGCCGACCACAGGGAAGCAGGGAAGCCTGCCGACGCAGCCTACAACAAACACAAGCCGCTAACACTAGCTTACCTTTGATGGCACACAACTGTTAAATCAAATGTACTGAGTAATGTACAAAGCCTAATCCTCTGACTAGATGGCAAGTTGAGAGAAAAATGCTTTTAAAAGAACATCTGCTCCTTTTAGGAAGCCATTTGCCATTTCCCATTTCCTGCTGACAAGTAATTTGTCGGTTAAATTATTAAGATATATACAGTAGGATTTAAATGTGATGCTGGATTGTGTGTCCAATAAAGTAGAAGAATAATGACAATAAATGTTGCTCAGGAAAAAAAAAAATCTTCAGTTTAAAAAATGTAAAATTTAACACAAAAGGGCATACTCTTCCTCCAGCATCTTCTAAACGCTATTTAAAAAAGGAAAGAAAAAAGACAAAGATCACTGCTAAGAGGTCTTTACATTCACCAGGAAAGTGTTCAGACTGCCTCTTTAAAAAGCACAAACTCCAAAGGAGGGATCTAAGTTGTTTTAGCTGGAGGAAGTGACCATTCATAAAAAAAAAAAAAAAAACAGAAATTACCCTGCGTTTTCTCTGTTGTTAGATTTGTATCAAGGCAAAACCCTTGCAGCAGCAACTCAAGCTTTACAAGTCCTTTCCTCTGTGTCGGTCTGTGTGTGCAGCGCGGCCTGCCTGCTCTGCTCCTCCCTCTGCAAACTGCAGGCAATCCTGACCACACAGCGCCACACAGAGGACCACTCCTGTACTGAAGCACAGAGCAGCCACCAGGAACAACTCCTGGACGTTAGCTTATTACACTAAACTATGTTGATAACAAGGGCTTTCTGGGAAAGTTTATTTTAGCATATTCCAATCACAAATTCATAGTTTATTACCTAATGTTTCCCAAACTCCTGGATTGCTCCTGTCTGTTTGTAGCTTTCAGCTGAGACACAAAATCACAATAAAAATGTTTCAGGATAAATAAAAAAAGAAGCGATGCTTATGCCACTGATGACATGTCTGTAAAACATGTTGGGGGTGAGTGGTAGAAAGTGTATGGTTGTGTTTTTGTGTGCGCACAGACGCATGGAAGACACAGAAGACGTAAATCTACAATTTAAACATCAAGAGATCTAGTCTTAGCAGTAGGGTTGTTACTTCTTTTGTAACCCTCTTTGTTTTTTTTTTTGTTTTTTTGTTACAGAGATGTAAAACATGTATATGAGTATCAGTTTTCATAAGGATCACCATATAAGTCTGCCGTTTTTATACGATCCATTGAGGTTGGAGGGGTGTCAGTAAAAAAAGCATTGCTTAGAATGCGGGGCCATTTATGTGAGGTTGGTAGAAAAGCGGAAAAAAAAATAGTTCAAATAAAAAAAATTAATAATAATGCGCACATGTGGGCCAGTGGTGGCTTTACAAATGCTGGTTAGCTCAGTCTCAGGCTGGCCACTGATCCAAGGCAGACAGCTCATCATGATGACTAAAATCTGGACAAGTAATCTATCTCACTGGTTCATATAGTTTACACATTTTTGAAATGAACGTTGTAACCTGTCCTGCTAAACCCATCTACTATCAATGAAGCTGTTGGGTGAAACTTTCTACATTTTTTCTTTGTACGACGCAACTGTTTAATGTACAGTAACCATACAGTCAAAAACAGGGTCACCGTGAGGCCGTGTACATACGTGTCACACACCAGCAGTTATGAGGTAATGTTTCCTTGGCATCGACCTCTGCAGAGCATTGGTGTTTTTCACCACAGGACGATGACTGACGAAAGGGCCTGCTGGGGGAGGAGGGAGGGCGAGATAAAACAAAAGTTCAAACCCAAATAAGCAAGCCGTCAGCCTCTAATAGCAGAAAGGAAGTGTCCCTTTATCAACAAGTGAATTAACAGTTTCCCGTCACACCTTGTTTTTTGCCTCCCCCTCTCTTTCTGAACCAGCGCCAAGGCCCAGATGGCCCCGTGATCGGACCACCAGGGCTTCTGCTTGGTGAGGAAACAAATCTGTTGCACTGACTAATAGCCTGTGTTGATGTTTTATGGTTAGGAAGTGTATCACTACTGGTGTGTATACACACAAAAGGCACTGATGCATGTTAAAAAATGCACGCCAAGTCATAACTGTAATAAAAGTGTGGCCAAAAAGAGAAAAGCAGCAATATTTAGCAGTATTTCATGCTGGAAGTAGAAAAACTGACCCCTACTTAGTAGATATAAAGCTCATCTCTACATACAACACTAAAACGCAAAGTACAGCACAAAGTAGTAAGGACCCTGTCAATTGTTTTTAGATTATTATGACAGTGAAGTTGGTTTTAAAGCGCTCAGAACCTCTTTTCTGCACTGCACACTGCTGTATTCTACAGTACTGTGGTTGGATCTGAAAAACATCTGAATAATAAAACGTCTACAGTGGCTGCCATAGGCCTGGTATAGCCTCAATAACCTCTGCCCTGTGCAGAGAAGCTGTACTTACTAATCTAGCCTTGCATGAGTTGGGCCGCAGACAAACCGCACTTTACAGCGTGGGACGCTCACATTATGGGTCATCACCTCAAATGACAATACATTGATCACACAGAGGAAAGGCTTTAAAAAAATGGGGGTAGAGAAAATGTACTGTACACAGGGACATAAATAGTCATTCCAGATTTTAACAGTGACAAGAAGACGGCCAATTGCAGCCTCTATTTTTAGGTGTGCCGGCGGCCTGGGCAGGCAGCTTTGAGAAGGATGTGTACTTTTCTACAGTTCCTTCCCAAAAATCAACGCTGTCCTCGCTGGCGACAATCACAGAGCAGCTGTTGTGGCTAGGTGGCCCGGCCCCGACTTGCCTCACCCTGCTGCTCTCTGCCAGCCTAAGAAAACCGCCTCCACTGCCCAAAATTCACACCCGCCTCACAAAAACAGGCGGAAGGCAGACACAAAAGCAAATGTGACTCAATGTGTTTGCATCCGGTGAAAATTGCGCAAATTATGGAGTTTTTATCAACGCTGGTGGCAGCAGTGGTGGTGGAGGGGGCTGACTTTCTAAATTTACATGTGGCAGGATGCCTTGGAGCCAATTTATCTTCAAAATAACAGACACACGGAGATCTACATGACCTTATGCCACAGAGATCTCACTGGTGAACTGATAATGACCCACTGCAATCTGCACTTTTTGGTACTTTTGCACCATATAAATACATGCTTGTCCTTGAGGGTGAGGATTAACTTGTTTTGGCTCAAGAGCTTGTCTGACAAATCTAATTTATCACTGAATGTACAACACCCAGAGCAGCCCCCAAAATGCACTGTACTGTATTTAAAATTGCATAGTTTATAAACTGGACTGCTGCTGTGACCATGGCGATAAAAATAACCATGCTACAAATAAAAGACAATTCAATAAAGTTTAATTCATTCCATTGTAAAGCGCAGTTTGCATTTGATTATTCCACTTTTTTTAAACAAATGTATATATATATATATATATATATATTTGTGTGTGTGTGTGTTTGTGTGTGTGTGTGTATTCAGAGAAAACTAAATTAAAAATTCAGACTCCTCTCAATCTCTGTAAACACCGCAAAGAGCTTTCTTCATTATTTCAATTAGATATATACAGAAAGCTATATGGGTTTTATTCCATTGCATTTGTTGCAGGACATGCTTTACAAAGGCCTTGAACCACAGTCTTTTTGTATCCGGAGATGACCTGCATTGTGCGGGTGCATTCAGCATCTGATGTGATCACAGTACCAAGGACTGCTATATTGCATCTCACTTTACAAAACAGGGGAAGGGTCAAGTTGACATACTGAACATAAAAAGTGGTCGACACCACTACCTGAATGCAGTTAGAGCACTACAAGCACCACGAACATCATTCAGATGAAGTTAGAGCACTATAAGCACCACAAACATCATTCAGATGAAGTTAGAGCACTATAAGCACCATGAACATCCCACAGTAAGGGGCTAGATGTTATATTTTTCAGAAAAAGAGCGAGTGTGGAATGGATTAACAGCTGGACAAAAGCAGTGTGAAACCTGACTTCAATTTCCTGTAGATTTTAATATAAACTAAGTTATGAAAACGTTCCATTTCCTCCATAAGAGGATTCTGACCTGCTTCTTTTTATGTATTTTACCACAAAAAATGACCAGGCTGTGGATAGTTGGGTATCACTGTGAGGACTAATTGTTGACAGGTGGCCCTAATGCTCCCCTTTGAAACAAAAGTGTGATTTACGACCACGCTCCCTGAGACCCCAGCTTTCAGCGCTGCTACTACAAACTTATCTTTCTCTCCTTGTGTCTGTCGCCCTCCCCCTCCTTTATTCCCCTGCTCTATCTCTCCTTCATTTTTCTCAATTGCACCTCATTACTTTGCTCACTCACTTTCACCTCCTACCCTACTTTGATGTTTCTGTCCCTCTCCGTCTCTCATCGCAGTGGAGCGGTGACTCTCCAAAGTCAGACATCCTTTTAATGTTTGATGGCCTATTTTTCACAGTGTGGAGGAATGTGTGTACGCTGGTATAGGGGTTACAGAGGGGTTTGGGTCTAGACAAAGAAGACAGGAAGGAGAGAGGAAGCAAGGGCGCCATAGTTCAGTGTGTGTGTGTGTGTGTCTGTGGCTTGGGGTGCAGTGTGAGTTCTGGGGCAAGCAGATAGCAGTATGACTTGACCCTGACCCCCACGTCCCAGCAGCTTCTGTCATATCTGAGGAGTTGCAGGGTGTATGTTTAACAGAGTAGAGACTGCAAGCAGCTTGAGGGAAAGGAGGCACAACTATGTATGTACAGATTGAATCACGTTTTCTCTCCGTCATGTCTTTTTGAAGTTATATTAGTGTAACTGTATTACAATACTCTGCAAATATTTAATAGAAAATTTAAAAAGTGTCTGTTTAGTCTTTAGTTCGTCAGAATGAGATACCTCATAATTTAAGGTGCTTCCTCATGCTGATACAAAAATCAGCTAAATTCAATATTAACAGTCCTGATTACCCACAATGCAGTGTTGTTAAAGAGATAAATAATCTGCAAAACAAAGTCACAGCACAGTACCCACATGTTTGGACAAAACCAAAACTGGAATCTGACTTTTTAAAGTCTGTAAAATTCTTCTGGTTATTTATTTTTAATTCTGTGCATAATTTGCAGGTAAAAACTGATCCACAGAGACTGTGCTCAACTAGCACAGCTGTGTAAGGTTCACCTGAATGCAGTCACTGCCAGCCTTAGCTAAAGCAAATGTCTGACTCTTTCCAACCCACAGACTCGAAGAAGGCCTGCCTGGAACATACACACATTTTTTTTATTTGGTAAATAATCAAGGCCAAGACACAGAGCAGCACAATGAGAACTGGAGTATCTTGTTTAAATAAAACTTTAAACTTGTTACCAAGATTTTACCCGATTGAAGTCTTGGTCAACAGAAATTTATCAGATCCCTGAAAATATCTCTCTGGTGACTGACATATTCCATCTCAGTGTAGTATTTGTACAGTAGACGGTTCATAGAACGGTAAATGAGAAATAGTTCACAGTTATATAGAGCATTTAAATCTTAGCTACCTTCTAAAAAGCCATCCTCGTCCGTCCATTCACACACTCGCACAAATGGAGGCAGAGCTGCCGTACGACAGCTCACCTGTCATGGAACAACTTGGGGTTCAGGGTGTCGAACCACCAACCTTTCGATTGGTGGACCAGTCACTCTAACACCTGAGCCCAGCCCCCCACATAAATAGAACATCCTCATCAACTCCAACTCCAACTCTAGGCCTTAGTAGCTGCTGCAAACCAAAGTCATTCTTTGCGTCATTAAAAAAAGTCAAATGGAATGTCAGTCTCAGGATAACACGGTGAAGTTATGTACTCCATCAATGCTTTACATCCAATAACAGCATAAAGCTGTCAGACAAACAGAGAAGTCTCAACAGTTACTGACACTGAATGGATTAATGGTGAAAACATGTTTCATATTGACAGTTCAATTGTGTGAGAAAAATAGTAGCATCAAGTGAAAACAGGATGAAGGCACTTGAGTCCATCCAACATAGCAGACAACAGACAAAGACGTCTAGAATCACTGGTTAGCATGGTAAGATATACTAACTGGATGAGAATTTACAGGTTCCCACTAACATTTGAGATTGATAGTAACGACAACACAAAATTTCAAACGCCAGACCTTAAAGACACTGAGTTTCAACACATTAACAGTAAGCTTGGAGGCAATATGTATGATTTAGGGAAAAAATGACTAAATCAGCGGGCAAATACTGCAGTACAGTATTTCCCTTCTTCACTAAAGCCACTTCTTGGTTCTATAGATGAATACAGTCTTTTGGAAACTCGGTCTAAACACCAGCTAAGCTATACTTTAAATGAATCTCCCGTGGAGTATATTCCACAGCTGCTTCCATGACCTTTACTTTACATGTCAATGACTTTCCGTGACACTCCCATTCCCAAAATGGTTCTTTTGTCCTGAACGGTTCTGAAGGTTAAGTGAGCTGGTTTCCTCTACAGTAAGCAGAAAACAATCTCATGAAATGGACATACAGAAGGAGTTGTAAATTACATTCCACTGTATTATGTAAAATTACCTACTGGTCAATTCCCAGTCATCCAGTTCTCTGAAGTGTTTATCAGTTCTCATCCTAGCCCTGGCTGCAGTACACCTACTGAAGCTCAAGGATATTCCTGGAAGCCCATGACTAATGAAAACTGATATTTTAGAAGGAGTAACACCTCTGGGGTCAAACAGTGCAGCTGACACAAGGTGTCTGTTTATCAATGTGTATTTGTGTCAGCTAAGGACACATAGACAGTGTGAGCAGCCTGCAACTGTGTTTGACAAACAGGGGAGACAAGGTTGTGTCAGACAGAACAGAGTCCCTTGAAAACAGCTACTGAGATGACTGGTCACCGCTAACACACACATACACACCAAGACTCAACTGTAGCAATCTCTAACCCGAAGTAACTCCTAACATTTTTGGTTATTACATTCAGTGTAAGGTTCTTAAAGAAGTATTCATTCAGACCAAAAGAGAACCAACAGAAAGTGACCATTGTACCTACAGTCAGCATGTGGACACAAACATGCCTCTAAATGAATTCTAACATTGCTCACCTGTCTGTTGGAAGTTCTAACTGTGAGAGATTAATTACTTAAACACTTCACACTTTCCAAAAACTAGAATAACCACCTCACAGGTGTTTGCTTCCACCAGCCAATCAAGTTGTAGTTTAGATCCATATCTGTCCAGATCTGAACTTTGACCTATTAGTATTCCAGCAATATCCCTTCCTATCCGACACTGTGGGAAATTTTGAGTAATTAGAGAATTACTTCTTCAGTTAGACCTGTCCAAGGTGCACCCTGCTTCTTGAAATGTCAGCTGGGATAGGCTCCAGCAACCCGTCCTCTACAGGAAGCGTGTAAGCCAGTGGATAGGCAGATTCTGGAGTTGTGGCCAAAAATGTGGTTTATGAGGTCACATGTCCTTTAACCAAAAAAGCTAATGAGTTCCTCCTCAAGTCCAAACAAACATTTTGGAACAATTTGAAGAAATTCCCTGACACATGCAAAACATATGACAAGGATGGACAGATGGACAGCACAAATACAGTAAATAAAGGCTCCATCGTTGCCTGTTTCCAGCACCGAAACATCAAAATGTATATAAATAAACAACACAAATGTCAGCAATCCTCTCAAAAAAAAAACTTGTTTAATCTCAGCTATAATATATAATGAATCAAATATAAAATGGCCATTAAGACAAGTGCAACATATTCATAATGAATCTGAATAAACCATTAAAGCCAGTAATGCAATTTCAGTTTAAAAACTGCACAATACAACCCTGCCTTTCTCTCGTTCTGTCAACACTGAGGACACAGCCATCATGTCAGAATAAACTCCACTGGACTGGGCACTGGACAAACAGAGAAAAAACATTGCCAGCTCCGACTGCAGGAAGGTTTCTATATGTGCACTATGTAAACTGCAGAATTTGATGAGGAATCACACAGTTCAGCCCAGTTTTCACATTTAACCCTGCTAGCATGTCATAGCTCATACACAAAATGTTTCAGGGGGGACTTGCTCTCTACAATCTTTTCTCTGGGAGTGTAATTGTATAGGCATAAATGTATTATTTCTACAATAATTGTTTGTATCAAAGAACATACCAAACTTATGAGGTCTTATACTGAACCACACGTGTTGTGCCAAAAGATTTTGGGACAAATAAACATACCTTAACATCCATGATCATGACTGCTCCAAACAGTGGAGTTTAAAACAGAAACTGTCACTAAAAGCTACAATAAATATATATATATATATATATATATGTAATTTCCTGTTTGATCAGACGTACTTCATAAGCTGCCTTTCACTAAATTCTTAATATGCCGCAATATGACCCCATAAATTTGATCTAACCTTCAGCATGGACCTTGGGCACTGAGATCCGATTCTGGACAGGGAACAACAAGAAGACCCTCCCTTCCCGTCCCTCCCAGCTCCTCACCGTGCAATGGAGAACCTGAGGGGCTACTGGACAGGCCTGGTATGGGGCTACAGCGGCCCCCGATGCCTCCTCCACCACCCAGAATGCAGCCACTTCCCGCTATGCCTCCTGCTCCTCCTCCTAGTGCAGCCGCCCTGTTCAGCTCCTGTTCGATCTCCTCCAGGCCAGCGCTTTTTTGGAAGCGAGACATCCGGTTGACCACTCGTGGGGACATGTGCGTGCGGGCGCAGGGGGCACCACCGTAGGGGTTGATGGGAAACACATGGGTGGTGCCACGGAGGGTACTGATGGCTACCCAGCGACTGTCCTGGCTAAAACACATGTCCTGGACCTGAATATAGAAAAAAAAACAGGTAGAAAAGGAGGACATGGATACAGAGTTCAGACAGCAGAAAGGGAAGACAGAAAATGGGGAGAACAGATGAAGAATTAAATTACTTCACTGTAGTTCCATTCAGTAAGTACACGTTTGATTCTTGAATAGATCAAACAAACATCACTGTAATACACAAATTTAAGGGTGGGGTGTGAAAATGAAGCTATTTTCTGTTTATTAATGCTGCATAATTTACTGCATTCTTTAAATACTGACAGGTGAGGAGAGACACAGACTGACAGCAGGCAGGCAGCTGATGTAGCCTTGATCAGTGCACTGGTAGCATGGATAATGGTCTATTGGACTTCCCCAACATCTGCTTCTAAACTTTGTATTTGACAAGTCTCACTGAGATCATTTGTCTCTATTTCTCCATTGTAAGGTTCTTAAGCAGTCCCTCAATTTGGGAATAATAGACTAAAACACAGAGTTTGTGGATTTGCTAGCCTTACTGCTACTTTGCAAATGCTCTCAGTGTGTAACCTGTCAATCTTCCACAACAGCTCACTGCTGTGTTGCTGCACAAGGTCAGTTAACAGTTAACCTTCTAAACCTCAAGCAGTTTCTGGGCATTTTTTGTTCCTGCCACATTTTTACCCAATGTGAGCTCATTTTTCATCTCTATGAAAACAGCACAACCAGGCCGAAAGTAAGGAGAACTCACACGTCATGTGCATCGTATAACACAGTTATAACACCAAAAATCAATTTATCAATTTAATTTATCATTTATTTTACAAAGATGGAAAAAATGGAATCAACATTATACAAGATGAATTGTCAATGGACTGCAAACTGGAGCAAAATCTAATTTGTGTCAGTCAGCAGCCCAGATGATCCAACATTCACTGTGAGGATCATCACTGGTGAGAAGAGGCATGTCTGCGGCTACCATCAAGAAAAAAAATACAGCAGTTTTCCCACTAAAAGAACTTGCAGTTTTAAAGACTAGACAATTCACATCAAGCCAGAAGCACTAGGAGCATGCTCATTGTTTTCTTTAACATTCACTCAGTAGCACACCTGGAAGTCATCCCACAGAGTTGGACTGTCAAGACAGATTGCTACTGTGATGTTCTGATGTGTCTGAGGGAAAACATTCAGCACAAACTACATGGGCTGTGGCATGCTGGCATGTGGGTGCTCCAATGCGCTGTGCAACAGGTCACAGTTTGGTGACTCCACAGAGAGTTTTAACCACAATGGCACAACAGTTGCTTCCCACCCACCCTACTCATCAAATCTGGATTCCTGGGACTTCTTCCCTTCTCTCCCAAAATTGAATTCAAGTTGCATGGTCGCTGTTTTGACATAGTTTAGGAGATTTAATACTTATTGCAGATGCTGCTTGACATATTTGCATACTGGGACTTCCCCTGAGCGTTTGAGGCATCACAGAAGCACTGGTGAAATGTCAAATTTAATTCAGGTACATTTTTTTGATTTGTATAGGCACAGACTCTAATGAAATAAAGTGAAACTCATCACAACAAAAGTGAATACAGCTGTGATCAGTGACACAGAAATCACAAAACTTGTAATCACTATGACTAAATTGAGTACACTGTGATTTCTAATTAGCCTAACTACATGATCATGTTTTTAAAATAACTGAAATACACCAGGACTTTTTCAGTTTTGGATACAGATACACAAAGAATAGTCACCGACTAAAAATCAGTAGGAAACACAGCTGCAGCAGTATGCAAGAGGTACAGAGCTAGCCACAGTACCACTAATCAGAGACAGTGGTCGTCCTAAAAAGACAGCATGCACAGAGACTATTTGTGCAGTCTAGCTTTGAAAAACAGATGGGTAGACACTTTTAAATTGGCACAGAGGGAATCAGTGGATATCAGAGTTTCTGTAGCAGCTCAGGCAGTATGACGGACATTGCATGACATCCACCTCTATGGATAGCCTCCAAGGAAAACAACCACTTCTCTGTTTTTCAGTGCAAAATAGCAAGAAGGTAAGGAACATGAGAAGAAGCCTGATGAATACTGGGAGCACAATCTCTGGTGAGATAAGCCCAAGATACATTTGTTCAGCTCAGATGGGTTCTAGCATGTTTGGTGTGAATCTGGCCAGAACAGCCATAGTGAATGCATAGTCCCAGTAGTGACAATCTCACCAGAGGTGGGAGTGCAATGGTACAGGGCTGCATAAATGCAAAAGGGATGGGGGAGATGGCATTTATAGGTGACACTATGAATGTGGATACATGAAAATACTGGCTGGCAAGATGATTTCCAGTCTACAGAGGCCTGGCAGAAGAGGAACCAGCATAATGACAACTATCTAAAGCCTACCAAAATCACACAAGACTTTCTAAAGAGAAAATAAAAGAGAACTATGACGTGGTCAAATATGTTGGCTGACTTGAAAGCAGCTGAAAAAATGTCTGTGGCCAAACATCTCTCCAAAAATGTGTGCAACATTGGCATCTTCCTTCCTGAAAATGACAGTGCATTAAAAGTAAAGGTACACATATAAAGTGTTGAGAAAAACAATAAGTCTCCGTATTGAAACATGAACTGATTTTGTTGAAGAGAATTCTTACTGTGAGACTTGTCTTTTTATACAGTACAGTTAAAGCAATGTATTGATTATATTTTCAAGTACTACCTTTTAAAATATATTATTGTATTATTAGATATTTTATTGTATAGCGAAGCTGACAGACAATTGAATATGCAAAGTTACTTAAAGCTTATTTTAAGCACCACAGGCAGTCTACACTAAACTCAGCATGCACATGCATTGGTGTTGAAGTACTGCTGTGAGAAAAGACAGGCAGATCCTCATTTGTAAGACTGATCACCATCAGGAAATGATTTGACCTTAAGTGAAAGAGTATAAGAAAAAAGTGACAGTGTTTCAGACAGGATTTGTTTGTTCAGGTGTGACTCTAATTGTGGAAATGACAGATGCAGTTTTAAAATGGATGTTTTGATAGTTTGTATAAAAATTGTGAACAGAGAGGCATCTTGATAACCAAAATTGAGTAATTTGATAGTTGCCAGTCTACTAGTGAGTAGCCTTGGATAGTTTCTTACATCCAGTATATACTAACTCTAGCGATTTGATCAAAGTTTAGTTTCCTCAGCTTCTTCACACTGACATACTGTTCACAGTCAAAGACAACTAGATGGATGTGTTGAAAATACACAAGTCCTTCTGGAATATTTTTCTTCACCACAGAAATATGCACAGCGGAAGTAAACTGCATCACATTCCAACAAACATTGGTGTGACTGGGCAAGGTTTATCACACAGATAAACAGCGGTGTCCGAGGTGAATGACGAACAGGGTGAGAGGATTAGACAGTATCTTTTGGAATAGGTGACAGTGTGATATGAGCTTGTTTGGCGGTAAAATAAATAGCTTAGCAAAACAAAAGAGCCGACGGCGCCCTTTGTTAGCCTTCCTCCTCAAACTCTCAGGGAGCAGACACTTGAGAAGATAGGATCTCCCTGAGCATGTTAGACATGCAGGAAACCAGACAGATAGGCTGCAAGAGACAATGCTAGCAAAGGAGAGTGTGAGAGAGGAACTGAAAAAAGACAAAAGAGCGAGGTGACTGATGAAGTGATTGTATGCTGAAACAGCATCCCTCATTTGGCATGATGTATAAAACATATCTGAGGCTAAAGAAGGTAGACAGGATTGGGAAAAAATGAAAGCAAAAGGTCCAGGAGAAAGTTAAGATGAGGAACGTCGAACTCTTTAGCGAGCCAGTCAGAGAGACGGCTCTGTACCTGCAAGCCTTTCTAATCTTTTGCCAGGTCAGACTATGTAATTGTCCTCAGCAATGACAGTTAATATGGCATCCTTTGCATACCAGACTGTTACTTTACTTCACAAAGATGAGTGAAAGAGGAGGCTTGACCTCTGTGGCTGATTAGGGATGACTCAGAGATGAGAAAGGGCTACTTTGTGTGTGTGGTAATTGGTCATAATAGACCTGTCAGAACTCCAACTGTAAATGGGTGCCTGGATTTTACTGTCAAATCCATTTTATCAGGTGGAGGATTACCTGAAGGGTGGCTGTAATTGTACATTCATAGCCTGACAACCCTGCAGATATCAAACAGTTGTCAAATGTTATCTTAAAATGGTGGAATGCAACTGCATTTAAGTCACATGCAAGTGGTGATGTGAAGGCAGCACATTCCAGAGAGGCTGGAAGGCTCACTTCACTGTCACTGTACAGAGTACTTGATGACAGTCAGGTGACAGGAAGACATGTTTAATGCTTTAGTTTTGTGTTGTTGTTCTTTTAAATCAGTGACACCAGTTAGGAAGATTAAGCAGCTCTGCTCACCTAAGAGGAACTCTGAAGGAACGACAAGAATGTGACTAAAATGGACAAAGGGACAAGACTGAAGGGAGAGGACAAATATAACTCACGTACAAGGAGGACTGTATTAAGACAATAACACAAGGAGAATCAAAGAGGGTTTTGAGGACTGTCTGCGTATGAGACCTTTAATATAAAGAATAAGACTTATTTTGACTGATTAAATACTTATTACAGAAGTTATAACAAGCAATTGGTTCTCAACATCTTCCTTACAATGTTTAGCGCTATGTGATGACATATGTTGTAAATATGCGCTATATAAATAAAACTGAACTGAACTGAATTGAACATCTTCACACGGACCTTTACATTTACAACATTTAATCAAATAGAATGAAAAATAGCAGCACTGCTAGCTGTGAGTTTTAAAAAATGTATTTAAACCAACAGTTTTGATCTATAACTGTGTAAAGGACAGTAACAATTCATGTTCCTACTCTAATAATTAGGAAATGACCAATATGGCTAGGCTTCCTTGTTACTTGCTACCTCCAAACAGTGCTCCATGGTGGGACAAAATGCCATGCAGCTATATGTGCTCCATGCTGCAATCTGTAATTTTCAAGACTTGAAAGATCTGTTGCTCATTTCTTTGTGTCTGATTCTACAGGAAACCTGTAGAGTCCATGCCTTGGCAGCTTGGAAATGCCTGGTAGCATGTGTAGCACCAACAGCATAATAGGCAGGTGGTCATATTGTTTGTGTTCACGGTGCACATTTTAAAGCAAGCAGATTCCGATATACATCAAATAAACCCCTAATGTTACATTGGGACCATGACTTAATTGCTTTAAGTATATCAGAAACAATAAATCTACAGCTTCCTGATGATTTAGACGAACAGCACAACAAAGCTACAGGCTCTCTACATGTAAGGATCTTTTCATTTACCGTGCCACTGTGTTGTCACAGCAATGCTTTGTGGCGCACATGCAGACTTTTAAAATCTGGAAATCATGTTTTCTCTTTACATAAAGATTCAGGTAGCTAGAGAAATCAGGTTTCATTGTTGAAATTAAGTTTCCCCTGTACATGAAGGCTTCAGGATAAAGGTTTCTACAGAAAGAACGGCCTGTTTAGTTAAGTGCATGTAAATATGAGGACAAACTCTTCATAAACCCACATTACTGCAGTCACAGCTGATGGTGCAGCACCGTAAAGTTTAGCAGTAAAGGAGTGCCAGCCCTGTAACCTCAGTGACTTGCGTTCTCCAGTTTGCCGTGGCTCCAAGCTCGTCTACATTCTGGTCCACCTTCAGCCCCGTACAGCTGTTATCAGCTGCAGGTATGTTTACCTAGCCTCGGGTCACTGACAGCCAGTCGCATGTTTGGCCACTGGAGACAGATAAGGCGTCTCTCCACCCACCTAACTGAAGACTTTATCACTCTCTGGTGTGTTTCTGAGTGCATGTGTGTGAGTGTGTGGTGATAACCCTTGGCCCAAGCACTGGTCTGGGGCCAGCATTCAGTGTTTACAACGGGTTGGATCAAAGCAGGCTCAGTGTGCAGCCGGTCAGCGGACCTGCCGTTTGGTCATACATTAACTACAGGCAGGCTGTGAGAGTGTGTGCGTGTGATGGTGTGTTTTCCCAGTCAATAATCCTGAACTGAACAAGGCCTGAAGTAGTTTTGTTGAGTAAGCATTTCTAACTTAGACTGCAAAGTCTCTGCATGTCATAGTTTAGAGTGTATGGGATTTTCTTTTTAAGAAGTGCTAAACATCTTAACTTGGAACATGTTGACCACTATTCTATTATTTCCCTGCTCATTTCAGGTCTCACCTTTCAATCAAATCAAGGTGTATTGCTCGCCTATTACAGTGACTGAAAGCCAACAGTAAGTCAACAGGTCTAAATTCACTACATGTGGAGAAAGCAGATCTGTGTCCTACAAGTAGGTACATCATCATTATGTCATACCTGTACATATCAACATGTATATGATGTGAAAGGTGTACATAGTCTTTACACCTAATTTGTGCCTCACTTGTGTCCAGCTGTTGTAACAGGCCTCCCCGGTGAAGGATCAATAAAGTTTACTGTATCTAATCTTATCCTATGTTATCTCTGATGTCACTTTTAAATGGATGACTTTACAGTGAATATCGCCTTAAGAATGTTTCTTTTACAGCTCTATTTATAATGACATAAAGTTTGTATATTAAGTTCAGTACTTCCGCTTTGTGGTTTTATTTCTGCTGGATCTCTACTCAGAGATCAAGTGACATTTCCATTACAGAGCCTTTCATACTGTATTGCAGAGAAATGATTTTCCCTGTTTCGAAAGATGTTACTGCATAATACTGGATAAAAGTGTTTTCTGCAATACAACAAAAAGCACAGAAGTTTCCACCAGATAACTTGAATCCCTATTTGAAATAAATAGTGCAAAATGTTTGGAACTTTCACATAGTGTCACAAAAGCACATGCAAAATAGTTTGTTGCTTTGGATGTCATTCAGACCTGGCTTGGCACACATCATACAGGGCTTTGTAGGCTGACTTCAATGTTCAAACACAGGAGTTCTGTTGCCTTGTGTAGTGGCAACAACTGCAGGCACCGCTGACAAAGTGCCATTTTTTTGGTCAAGATAATCCTTTTGTAGCAAAATCATTGCAAACAACCAAGCAGTGCTGCATTATGGTCAAAAAGATAATCGGAATTATTTTCATCATGAATATTTAACGCAATTGCTCAATAATGATTTAGACTTAAAAGATGGGTCTTCTTCACCTGATTTAGTACACATCCTAGAGGCAAAATACAAAAAAAAAATGAAAATGCAACTAACTCTTACGTTAGAGCTTTTATTTGCTGTTTTGGAGTTGGGAGTAAACCAGACAGACTTCTCTTGTAGATTAGTCGTGGAAAATAAGAACCTTGTGAGTCTCCTTTCTGTATCAAGCAGCAATAACAGTTGGAACATGATGTGTTTGAGTTAATTTATCTGACTTCACATCCACTTCTGCAATGTGACTGTAGCACTCACATCATAATGTCGATGCTAAAATGATACATGGCACCTACTTCACATACTACGATCTTACTTCACATGGAAAAAAATGGATAAATGAAAGTAGTCTGTACTTTGCTCAGTGCAGAAACATTTCACAGAATGTTGAAATAGCGGGAAACAGTGGATACTGTCTGCATTAGCAAGCAATATCCTTTTAACATAATATATAACGTAGTATTTGGATGAGCAATAATACATGGTTTACAAATGTACAAAAAAGAAAACAATGTAGAGTCATGTCGTAAGATTTCCTTCACAGGAAGATGAATGATGTGTGTGCAGAAGTTGACACCAGAAACACTTTTTGATGTAAAAAACTGCTCTGGACTCATCTAAAATTTGAGTTAAATCTATGAATCCACAAGCAGAATTTGCAATACTAAGGTTATGAACATGAAATACTAGTGCCAATACTATGTCTTCACATAAAGTAACACCTTTACTAGAAAAAATTAACCATTAAGGCTCTAATGTTCCAGTAAGTAATGATTAAGTGATGATTAAGTGATGGTCCTCAGTGGCACTGTATCATCTGACAACCTGTAGATCCCAAACCTATGTGAGAACATGTGAAACTACACTAAAGGCCAACCAGACAGAGCCAGTATTTCATCATGTGTTTCATAATAAAACAACATTTTTTAAGATGTTCTCATCAAATGTTACAATCGCATTAGGAGAGAGGATAAAGTAGGAGAGCTGAAAAGTGGTGTGTTTTAAAAAAAGGCTCTTCTTTTATCAGATTTTTCAAAACAGAGGAGAAACCCAGAGGTTTGGGCCATGTAATGATTTGTTCTTTTATTTTCTACGAACTGGTGGTTCAATGTTTTTCTTAACTTGTCATGGGTAATTTCTCTCACAAATTGTCTGTTTAAATGTGTGTGTCGTTTGGAAAGGGATGAATCCAGGACTGAAGAAGAACACAGCAACTGGACAGCTGAGAAGACTATTAGTACTGACAGGAGAGAAGGCAGCAATTGAGAATAAATGCCTGTACTTGCTTGATGCCAACTAATACATACCCGATTCAGCTAGGTCTCAGAAAAACATGTGATTGTGATGTGTGAGAGTGGAGGAGGAGAGGCAGGAAATAATGGAGTTTTTCTCCTAAAAACATACACCAAGATTCAACGAGGAACATAATAAACACTGGTTTGGTAGAACTTGTCCTAAAAATTTGCAACAAGAAAATGACAGCGACATGTATTTTCAATTACATTTACATCAACAACATGAGGAAAAGAGTTCGAAAGAATGTTTGTGATCATAATAGTTCCACTGAAATGTGTCAGACACAGCCTGCCATGAAAGCACATAATGAAAGTGCAAGCAGCCTATCTGGAGCTTCTTCACCCTCTGTCACTCCATGCAGGTCTCCTGCAGCTACCTGGGCCTCTCCTCACCTCAACTCACCACAGGCCTATTTTGTTGTAGGAAAACAACCACAGAAATTGGCGGTGGCCTTTGAAAGACAGACTTTATGGTCTAAAAACCCCCGCCACCCTGTGTCTCCCACCTTTTCTGCTGAGCGACACATTTCTGGCGGCCTGCTCTAAGGGCAGGCGGACTTGACGTTGGGGTGCACAAATTCAAAGCTATAAGGTTAAATCCTAAGATTTTTCCTTCTGGTTTTAAATAAAAATAAGTCAATAAGAATAATATACAATTAGTGATATTGACTGAATTTAAACATTTTATTCTGGAAAAATACAAGCTATGGAACGCTGGCCACAGCCATTTTAATTTTAGTAAGATTAATTGGCAGCAGTGGGTCACATTTTAATGACAGACCGTCTGGTATTGATGCCGGAACTGCTGGGGCAAGTCATTCTACTGCTGTTGACAGGTTGGTAGTGTTCTGTAATACTGTATATACTGTAAATATCAGCATACAGTGTGGTAAAATAAGCCTAACAATTGGAGTGCTACCTGTTGGCAAAGCCAGCCACTATACGTAACTTAGTAATAACAGGATTGTCTGAAGATTGATAGAGAACCTGAAAGTGCACTGATTAGTTTACAGTTTGTATTGTGCAGACAGACCAACAAACATTTCAACACTACTGTGTCTTCATCAGAGTCAAATTGGACAAGGACATGAATTTGCCTCATGTCTTTTGGAAGTGAAAATGAAGGTGAAAGTTTAAAGTTTCATCAGAGACAGGAAGATGATGAAAAGACAGTGATGTGGAAATGTCAGTCTGTTTGCACTGTTTAAGGCTGTGAGTTAATCGGTGTGTTCCAGTTCTCTTTTATCTTCTGTAAGTTCATTTTATGGGACCAAAACAGTGCAAGAATTGGAATTAGAGTGTTCTGGGATTTTTGCTCTAAAAATTAATCATTACGCTGCTATCTGTTGTGGACCATGTGCATCCCTCTGATTTTGAGCTGGATTCTAATGCTTTCCCTAGCTGTCATTATCTTTATTACACAGTCTTATTTTATGAAGAAACTTTCATCAATAATGAGTTAGATCATATATTTAATTTGAAATGCTTCAAAGTTTATATCCTGGACCTTCATGCTTTAGCGTTGTTGAGTTCAACAACTTATTGACCCTGGGTTTTATTAAACAGCTTATCTGGAGGTGGAAAAGGAGGTCAAAGCTTAAGTTGTCCCACAAATTGTCCACTGTGAACACTCTAATGAGTGATTTCAGAACTCAGCTTGGTGAATGTAGTGTGTGTGCGTGTGTCAGACCTTGGCCTCAGTCTCCCCACGATGGAGGGTGTAGAGATGGTGAACAGCACTCTGTGAGGACGCCCATGGGTGGGTGAGGATCTGGAACACGTGAAAATCATGGCCCAGCGTGTCGGAGGTAACCAGCAGCATTCCTACAATGAGCACACAGACAGTCGTCAACATGAAGAACCCATTCCATAGCATTCAGCATAAACTGCGTGTCACCAGCACCACAGCTGAGGTAAATATGGCCTTTGCTTTATTGTGCCATGAATTCCATGGGTCTTATGTATAGGTTCTGTTCTTACATGATGCTGCCACGCTCAATACATCTGAGGTGGCTTTCCACAGAAGGTACTCGGGGCAGGTGTGAGGTGTCATGAAGAGGAACATGGAACGGCCCCCTAAACAACTCTTTTAGCCTGCCTGTTTTCAATGCGTTGTAGGATTTGACAGGCTCAACCACAACACCTGTCTCAGTGTAAATAATGTCAGTTTTAAATGTTACATTTTGTGCAAATTGTAAGAAAAGTCCGACAATAGCAAAGGTAAAGGAGACGACAAAAGTAGGTACACCTCTGCACAATATCACTTAAATGTCCAGTGACTGAAAAGTGAATCACCACCTTAGTCTAACGGCATGATGATTGGGTTTTACATGACCTGTGAACACCAGAACTTTCTTGAATCTATGGGCTGTGACTACATACATGTAGGAAAACACAGCTGCAGCAGTAATCAGGATAGCACAAGCTATAGTATCACTAATCACAGCTGCAGTAGTCCTCCTAAAATGACGTCACGCTCAATACACTACTTGTACAATCTAGCTATGACAGAGCTAGATGGACAAGGCCTTCAGACTTGACACAGGAGTTATCAGTGGAAATCAGAGTTTCTGTGACAGCTTAGACAGTATGAAAGACATGGCATGACGTAAGCCTTGAAGGAAGGCATCCAAAAAGCTTGTTCTTCTGCAACATGAACATGATTCGAAGTGTGATGACTATTGGTCAGATGAGATAAAGATCAATTTCTCCAGCTCAGATGAGGTCCAGCATTTTTGGTGTAAACCTGGACGGGGCAACCACAGTGAATGCACAGTCCAGAAAGTGAAGCACGGAGGTAAGAGTGTGATGATATGGGGCTGCATGATTGCAAGGGGAGTTGGGAAGACAACAATTATAGATGTCACCGTGAATGTCTGCCAATACACCAAAATTCAAGCTGACAAGACGACTCCCAGTCTGCAGAAGCTTGGTAAGAGGAATATTCCAGCATGATAATGATCCAAGCCCACATCTAACATCACACAAGAGTTTCTAAAGAACAAAGTTGCACTGAGTTCATACTGTGGGGCCTAAATGTTTAAAATATTAAAGTCACACATTTGAGAAGAGAGAAGAGAATTAGAACTGTTTTAAATACATATTGTTGTGTTTTCTTCTGCATGTACAAACTTGTAGTGATAATTACCCAACATATATGTTTCAATGCTGTTCCCAGCTTAAAGAAAACTAAAAAGTCTAGTTTTTAGTAGTCAGTCACTGGTGCCCAAAGTACTCTTAAATGGGCCAGTGTGTATAAACGTTGCCACTGGCACACTGGTAAACTGATACAAAGTCAGACCAACCATCATACTAAACTGTATTTCACTCCAGTGGCTCACACAAAGGCAGCCAACACTACCAACTGTGCAGGACACATGCTAGACAGCATGACAGAATTAGTGTGCCTTTAAAACAAACAAACCAGCCCATTAAAACAAAGCCAGCTATCGTTTGTCGCTGTCATAAAACGCAGCTTTCCCTCTCATGATAGTTTGGTCTGGTTAAAAGCAGGGCTCAAGTCGTGTGCTTCTTCAACGACAGACAAGATGATGAGTGTCTGTAAAAGAGAGAATCTATGTATTCATACATCAGTGCACGGTTATGGGCGTGTGTATGCACATTGAGATTCACCGAAACACTGAACCACAGCTCAACACAAGTGTAACCAACACTGACAGGCCCATTCATTTGGGCCCGTTTTATTTGAAGCTCGTCAAACTCCAGAAAGTATAGGCCCTCACCATAAACAACATGCTCAACAAACCACACCAGAACAAACCCAGATCTAAACTGGCTTGGCTAGGAAAATAGCTGCACTGCTTTTCAAGCACAACCCAAAACCCATCCCCAGAAGCCTTTAGAGATGTTACAAACAAACCCGTTTAGCGGGTAGTCACTTAGAATGTTGGAGACATATCACTGAAGCAGAGTGTAAAAAATATCCAAACCTCTGTCCTTTTGACAACTCCCAGACATAAATGATATTAAAGTAATTAGTAATTTTCCTCTGAGTTTTTCCCCTTGGAATCTTTTATGTGGAGGCTGCAGTAGGTTTTAATTAGTGGCCGGGCTTTATTGGGTGGCATGTCAAATGTGAAAAGAGGAGGCTGGAATGGCATGAGATTAAAAGGATTCAGCAACACGTGCGAGGGAGACGGAAAACACTCCCTCAATGGAAAAAAGAAGCCAAGTATGCTACAAAATTTTGCACATTCATTCAAAGTTGAAAGGTTTCTTTTTTTGAAGGCTTGTGTATGAGTGAGGAACAGTTCTATTCAAAGATGATGAGGAGATGGAATGAGGGAGGTACAGAGGGAATGAGCGATGGGGTCATGCAGATTATCAGAGGTGGAGGGAAGAAAGCAGAAGAGAAGCCAAGTGAAGTGTGCATTAAGACAGTGGTTAGCTATTCATGCTGTATCAGAGCGACCAGAAAGCCAGAGAGCTAAGGCCCAGGGCCTGTAAACTCTTGAAAACCCACGCCCCAAACGAGGTGCCAAGCCACAAGAAGCATTTGCGTCAACTGGGAATACAGAGAAAAAAGGGACGGGGCCCTTCTAATTATAGAGTCTGGAAACGGAAGCGCAGGGTGATTAGGAGTTGAGGCGCTGCGGTCTGTTTATCTGGGAGCTTCCTCTCGCTCTCAAACCCTCTCTCCCCCACTCTCCACTCTTTCTTTCGTTCTTCCTCCATGCTCTGTTTTGGTCGGGCCCTGCCCACCCCGTGGCTGTAGCGTCTGGCCCCTGACTTTCTGACAGATGAGACTTGGCCGCTGTGTTCTGGCCAGGGCCAGCGTTTCTCTTCTCCTGATGTCTGGGCTCCAAAAAAGTAACAGCTCAGAAAGGCTGGAGAGCTTTGTGAGTGCGAGCACCCGAGAATTGGGGCTTTTGTGGCGTTGTTGAAATACAGAGGCCCTCGCCGAGAGGCGTCAGTTGGTTAGCCCGCGGGAAGGCCAAATTAAAAAGTAGCTGAGCCGCTCGGCGGGTGAAAAGAGAAGGTTTCGGGGAAACCAGAGGCTGGCCGGAGCAGGGTTTGACACGTCCTATTTATAACACCTTGTCCCAGGGGTTACAGTGTTATTTACGATGTTTTAGTACCAAGATCGCTGGCACACGCACTTAGACATGCGCTAAACTGGAAGAGATGACCTCTAATTTGCCATGTGTGCGAGACATGCGCCCGTATGGGACATGAGGGAAGTGATATAATCATTTCCATAAATATCTGCTTTTGCTTTCTTTTTTTTCCAGAAAATCTTTTTGCTTTGTTTTGCTGCAGGCTTTACTGTCCCATCTTGGACCATCCAAACAGAAAACATCTGCTCAATCCCATTAATAGTGGGAGGATGTTTCATTTACAAAGTGGTTGGGCTAGCTTTATTCTTGACAAAGGCAGATGGGACGACAGGGTGGGAGAGAGGGAGGGTGGGAGAGAGGGAGAGAGGGAGAAAGGGTGAGAGGGAGAGAGGGAGAGAGGGAGAGAGAGAGAGAAAGGCAAAGAAAGAAATGGAAAGAGCAGGAAAGAAGGCGGTGATTTCCCTACTTGGCAACACAGAAGGCCACAACAAAACTAGTCCACTTTTTAATTAACAACACTAGGCTCAAAAAAAGCTTTGAAAATCGGGAAAATCTCAAATTATAACCATGTGGAAGGAATAAAGCTTACAAGATGGAGTACTTGGGGGATTCAGATAGCTTTACTGTTACCAGGATGCATAAACTTCAGAGCAAATGAGCCCAACGCACAAATGAAAGACTATCCATCATAAGACGAGGCTTTGTCTTCAGGGCTGGCATTTTCGGGGAGAAAGACAGGACTTTCAGCATGCCTGCATGTACTTACACATATGCTGGACATATACGCGTATACAGCATCACTCTGCAGTCTAATATGTATACACAGCTAACCAAAGTGTTAATGTTGCCATGTGTACTTTGACCACCTACTAACTATTCGCAGTCATTCATCTATTCAGATTCCTCCAATCATCCATCCATCTAAAATCGACACTCCTCTACCCACTAAAAACCACTGTCAACTTTCAAACTTTATTACTGAAACAGTTTAAGCTTAACTTGCTGTGTTCTTTCAAGAAATGTTGGGCTCTTTCCTTAACAAAGTGCCAAAAGTTTGGTCTTCAAACCCCATACGTAAGCAAGTAATAGATTAATAGGTATGTGTTCTCTTCTTAACCAGTGCAATTTCTGCTACTGGCTAGAGTGCAAATTGAAAAGAAGGACAGATCCCCACTAATCCTCTCACCACCACAGCACCACACTAATATACGAGCAGTTTTATTTCTGCTAGGCAGCAGGGCAAGCATTAAGGTTAGTCAGCAGCTAAAATGCCAAAAGTCAACCACCTCTATTACAGCAGAGAGGGTGCAGTGTGACAAACTACAAATCTGCTTTAAAAACGATCAACAGAAAATGTTTTTTATTTTTAGCTGAGAATGAAAAAGGATTAATTTAAGGCTGCATGTATTATTATTATATAGTTTCATATTAAACACTTCAGTGTTAATTACTCTAAATCTATTTTAAATGTAATATTTACTAGAATGTCTCATTTTTAACTTTCTATTGCTTTCCTGCTGATATACAGTTTAAGAAAAACGCTGAGAAAAGTTGGTATTTATTAACTTCATACAAAGTGCACTAAAGAGGAAAAAGCATCCTATCAAACAACACCAGTTCTCCTTGTTTGATTTATATGTGTTCATCAGTGGTCAGCCTGGGCAACACACACCTGGGCTCTACTCAGTACTAAAATATGGAATTGAATAAAACCTTCAATTCGTTTGAAAACGAAAGTGAAAAGGTCAAAGGTAATAGAAAACTAATATTACTCAATGTCACACAAGTAATGCCTTAAATATACCATACTTTACAGGTTAGTCAAAGTTCTCTGAACCCCTGAAACTCACCCACAGTTGAAAAGAGGAAAAGAAGGCGACGGGAAGGCAGTAAGGATGGGGGGACGGAGAGAAGGTGAGGGCTGCAAAGAAAAACAGAGAAAACAACAGAGGAAAGGGGGGGGGGGGGGGGCGCACGGTTCATTTGATGTACAGTGGGCTGAAACCAAGGGTTGTGTTTTTCTATGCACTCCACAGGCAGACCACCTGTGAGCACTTAGATATTAATAGATATGAAAAAAGGTGTGTGTGTGGTTAAGCTAGCCGAGAAGCTGCTATTAGTTTGATATTACTATGCTGGAACGCTGGCTGTTTTAACAGGGCAAAAGTCGCCTGGCTTTAAAGTCGTGCCGACACACAAGGGGCATGCACCATAGCGGTCAAGTTCACAAAGCGTGACTGTTCTCAAAGCAGAGCTCCAGGCTCGCTCTTTCATCACTTTAAGTGGAAAACACACTACTTAAGTCTGTTTTTGTGGAGCATTTACATATTTGCACACTTCCTGCTGGAATTGTTTTAAAGAAGAGAAAGGTTTTTGTTTTGTCAAATGCCAGGGGCCTGTCCAATGAACACTGGAATAACAGGGTGCAGAAAGTGGCAAGAACATTAAGAAAGCCTCTGTTCAAACTTCACCTGCAAGAACACTTCTGCCAAAGCCACAAGCCCAATTTACCGCCACTAATCCAGATTCCCAGTGAATCCTAATTCTTCTAGTTTGTTTTCTTTCTGTGGTCTGCCAACATGGGACAAACGTTCTCACAGCAGTTCAGAGAGAACTTTAACACCAGGGTTCTTTTGAAGTCCTGTTTAAAAATCCCCATAACTAATTGCTCCTGTCCACAACCTCCTGATTAAGATTTTGGGACTGTGATCAGATCTTAATCCCCCTTCTGAGCAAACAGGCAACACTGAGGCTGGTAAGGTAAGCCTATTGCATTTACACGGCCTCTTACATTTTGTTCACTTTTGTTAACTAATAGGATCCCTTTATACAGTCACAGCTGCTGGCCAGAGGTTCAATTTTACAGTGCTCCTATTGTCCATTGATTTAAAAAAAAAATAACTCAAAGGGTGCTGCATGGATGACAAAACCTCATCCAATCCTCGACGCTGCCTACCTACAGTTAACTACAATTTAGGTTTTTGCAAAAGGCCATTTCTGAATTGGAAAGTCAAGATTTCTTAATTATGACAAAGACTAACACAACATGCTGTTGCTCTCTGTGAAACAAATAAATATGGTCCACGTTGCAAATTAGCTCACAACAAGTCACACGAAGCAGTGTAAACTGCAATGTGAACCTGTATGCGCACTGAGTAGATGGCCTAGATGGCCCTTTAAAGAGCCTTTTTTGGGTGTCGGTATGTAAAATTAAAACCTCTTGAGTGCAAATACTGAACACTCTTAATTTCATTTGATTTATTAGTAACCCTCTAGTCCTTCTGTTTAGCATTGAACAGCACTATTAAAACTGTAGACTTTTTATATGCGTGTTAATGTGGAGTATTTGTCAGAAATTCTAAGTATCTGAGATGTTTTCATGACTAATCCACAAGAGCAGTCTGTCTGAACATCATTTACTCTGATTTAAGGGTTCTTGGAGTGTTTTTAAATTATATTGAAAAGAATAAGTTCGTTAACATACAGGCTCAAAATATGTACAGCAAAAGCATGAAAATACTTCAGCTACAGGAAGGATGATGCTGACCAAACACAGGTACTTTGTCAACAGTGTCATGCATTTGTCGCCACTACACGATGCAAAACAACTAATTCCTTTTACTGTTTCAGTCTGCACCACAAAGCTCTGCTTGACGAGTAAAAAGCCAGATCTGAATGTCATCCAAAGCTAAAAACTATTTCAGATGCCAGTGTTACACCTTCTGAAAAGATTCCAAACAGCAGTGACAAATCACTGATGTGATCACTTTTGACCCTGCAGTAAACATGATACCAGTTAATACAGGCAACAGGTTTTAAAGACAGGATCAAGCAGTATGGAACACCATCATGCACCTACTTTTCTCAAGTTCCTATCCCAGAGTTGTATGAAAAATGCAAGGCACAAGTTGGCAAAGAGCTGTTACAGTGGAATATTACGCAACACAACAAACTTCTGGTCCAGCCAGACAACAGAGCCCGACCATCCACTCCTTTTAAAGAGGACATCCAACTGATGTTTGCAAACAGCATTTTTCCCTGATGATGATGATGATGACAAGTACATCTCATCGCATCTCAGCTGGAATGAGAGCGTTGGCTGTTTGGGGCCTTGATGAGAGGTATCAAGTCTGTATAACAGCAGACAATGTGGTGAACCTGATGAACGCTGCCACCCTGAACAAGCGCACCAGGCTGCACTGGTTTGGCCACAGACTACATGTTGTCATTGGTGTGTTATACACATGTCATATTTATTAAGCTGTTTTTTTTCACATATTGCAATATGTATTGCAAAAAGACAAAATACTGCAATATCTTTTCTTCCAGTATCGTGCTGACATAATTTACACACTCCCCAGTAAATGAGCCCATTCATTTTGGACAATTAGAACTTGACTTTGGCACCACATGAAAATGCTGACCTTTCAACACAAGACAGGTTCTGACTTTGAGAGCTGACGGAATTTTTCTTTTTTTTTTTTTTTTGGGGGGGGGGGGTGGGGGGGGACAGCTATGACAAATAAAGCAAAGTGAACGTGGCATTCTTTGCCATCACCTCATTCACTCCTGATTCCTATAAAAAAGTTGTCGCTGATATCCTTCTAAGGGAGTCATCATGCTTTTTAAAAGAACTTTATGTTGTAACCCTGAACGCATGAATGGCATGAAATAATTTTCTGTTTTTCAAAGACTTCCCACTTTTATTTGGCTGAATAACTCAAATTAAAAGAGTTATCTGAGGGTTTATGATGCTTAGAAAGTGTAATTATCATTCTACAGCCGTTTCTTTTGTAATTATTATGTACAGTTTGATTCATTTTATATATGATTATGTGCAATTCTGCAACACTGAGCGTGGCCACTAGACTAATATCACCTCACACTTCTGTTCTGGGGAATCGTGAGTGATTTGATTGACTGACTGGTCTGTCCTACAGAAAGTACAGCCAGTAAGGCTCGAAGAATACCAACCTTGTGAGTAAGTTATTTATTGTGGGGTGTAATAAACACTGCAAGCTCCGTGGGTCACTGTTGGCTTTTAGATTTAACTTATGAATAAATTAAAAGCTATTATACATTTAACTTGTAGAGAGAAAATCGTAAATGATGAGGGTTTTAGGCTATGCCACTCATAATAATTGCTTTCCATGTATATGCTGCCAGTACCAACAAACCACTCCTCATTTCACAAGAACAAAAACTTAGCAACTCACCTCTTCCCCACCAAGCCGCCCACCTACACACAGACCGTAAAGAAGTTACAAATGACCTACGTGTTACCGCACTGTGTGGGCTGTGAGTGACTCCACGCTGCTGAGGTGTCTGGCGTGTTGGTGAGCATCGAGGGAGATGGAGTCTCTGAGTCTTTTCTAGCCAAGTCTTCCACAAACCCTGAGTCATGGTCACTGGTCAGTCCAGTTACTCTCCTTAGCTCTGACCATGTAAACACACATCACATTTTTCTGTATGAATTTATTGTTTGCCTGAAGCCTCAGACTCACTGTGTTCCACTGAACAACATTAAATAATCTCCTTTCAGTTTTCATTAGTGTGAAGCCACTGACTTGGCTATCAATTCATAAATCATTTAATAATAATCAAACTTAGACCATTTATTGACGCCTGATTTTTGTACCATCACCAGACATGAAGCAGAATAATAAAACTGTACTTTTTAGGGCTCTTCATCCACTTCTGGTGGATGCTGGTTTTACTCAGAGAAAGGATCTACACATGAATGTCATTTGGTGGGCCAAATGTGTTTTTCCACTCCAACACTTCTCCAGTATGACTTGGCGAAAGCACATGCATACACAATATTTAACGGCAAAAAGCTTTTTTACTGGCACAGCTTGATCACATTCAAGCTGTCCCTTTCCCAATACTAAATCTAAACTGCAGACCACGATTCATTGCATATGCTCAGATTCAAACTAATATTTTAAAAACATGAAGGGAAAAAAAATGTTTCTATTGTTTTATGACTTCAGAAAATGCTCCACTCTGCACTACAGACCATTCTAACATTGACAGTGTTACTGCAGACTGTCCAACACATGGTTTGGTGTGTGGATGTGAGGCTGACTACAGTAGCCTATAAAGTAAACATATCATACTTCAGCATTTTTATTTGTTTGGCAAAATATCGATTTTCCTCACAACCTGGAATCTGTACGGGATTTGCATATGGCTGCTGGTGCATGGCCAGGAAGTTAGAATCAATGCTCTTCGTGGCTTATAACCTTAACCATTACCTTAAAGTAAAAGTAGGCAGTAATGTTAAAGGTCATTTAGAGCAGGGTGGTTTCTGATTATCTTAAATATGCATAGTGTAAAAGTAGGAATTTTTACAAATTCAGTGACTTTGATATGTAGAAATACGGCCAATTTAGAAAATGAAGCTTTAAAACAATAGAAACCTTAATATATTTAGATGAGCTGTTCTTGAAGGGGCTTCAAAGTATTGCTTGATAGTGATTAGTTGTACATTTGGTCACCGCATCATGGACAACAACAAAGGCAACAAAAGAAACAGAGACAGCTGATCATTTGTGAGACTGACAAGCTCCCTGCATCAGCACTTGTTGGAAAAGGTGTTTCCATTCATGAAGCACTTTAGCTCTTTTTTTTGTATTATTTTTTGGGGGGGGGGGATTTTGAAGTTTTTATTGATAGACAGAGTGAAAGAGGGTAGAGAGGAGAGACGTGCAGCAAAGGGTCGTGAGTCAGACTCGAACTCACGACCGCTGCTGGCGACCTGCGCCCGTGTGGTACCGCCTTAACTCAGCGAGCTATACCGCGGCCCTTAGCTCTTTTTTTAAGACATAAAAATTAGATCAAGCAAGCACAAAAACTTTATCTGCAAACCACAGAATTTTGGGCGGAATTTTAGTAGTTTCTGTTAACTTTTTTTAATGCGTAACTGTTAAATGTAAATGTTCTTAAAAGTACGCTATGGAAACAGCTGCCATTATTATTACTAATAAATACGCAACTCAGTATCGGTCGAAGCAAAATTTAGAGTCAGAAGAAAAAAAAAACACGTAAAACAAGTAAAATCCTGAAAAAGACAACACTGAGAGCCCTGCAGAGCAGATGCTGTAAATTACATCAGAGCCGGTTGTGAGTGCTAATTACTATCTTGGTGTGAAGACACAACTCAATCCATGCTAAATGTGTGGCTATAAATGTGCGGCCAAGCTGCTTGTGTGTGGGAATTCCCCTCGTGTTCAACATGTGCGTGTGGGTCCGGGGTTTTTCAGCGACAGCATGGTTTCTTTCACACATCAGTAAGATGGAGAGACAGAGTTATTACACCACGGAGAGCTGCCTTCACGGCACAGCTGCCTCAATGGTCAGGCACAGCGGGCCAGGCTATTCATTAGACCGGCCTGTTACTAAACCAGGGACATGGTTTATGGGACAGTTCCGTGTGGGGAGAGCTTCAGTCTTGATTCATCTGCCATTACTCCTGGCTTTGATGGGGTATTCAAAACTTCCATATTCAGAACATTTAGATGGCTGCACAAAAATCAAGTTATGATTCAGTGCTGGCTTGCTGTGTTGTATGAGACTGAACAATATAATGAAAGAGATTCTTGCCAGCACAAGGGTGGGCATACAGTATACCTGCAAAAAATCAAGAGTTTGTGCTCACCTTCGTCGCCCTTGTGCTCAACATCTCATGCTAAAAGTTAGACAATTCATGCTGATGCGCAGCACGTTCTACTGTTGTTTGTCTGGTCATGCATCTCACAATTTTATTAACTTGGCACATGCAGAACTAGCAAACGTAAAATGAATGAGCAGGAGGCGCGTGTCTGTGAACAGCTCTGTCACTACAGGCATCTCTACAACCCATCAATGCACAGGGATTTACAGATGGCACAGAACTCATGGAGGGGAACTGTTGCAACAACTGGAAAAGATGAGATGCAGACTGAGAGGTTCTGCAGAAAACTATGAAAAAAACATCCACTGTGTTTGTGATCAAATAACAGACTACCAGTACACTATCTCCTCTGTTGTGTGGATGTATTGATGTCTTTTTCTCAGCAGCAGCATTTATTATTTAGGAGAAGACTGCACTGAGTCAAGCATGGCTTAAGCGCAAGCAGAAAATGTTACAGCACTGTGTTGATGTCATAGGTTCTGTGCACAAAGACGAAGAGCATCAAGCATAATGTCATCTTAGGACTTGACTGATTCATGGTCATTGTGCAGAGATTCGCTCTGAGCACATGGAACATACATAGCTGACAATAGCCAAGTACACAGTATTATATGTTGAAGAAAAGCTGTCCAAACCCACAATTCTCTGAACAGCCATTACCCACAGTGGTAAGAAATACTAGCTAAATACATTTACTCACACATTCTTGAGTTACTTGTCTTCCCATTGTATTAACGACTTCCAGTTAAGTACTTCCATTTTACAGTGTGTGTGTGTGTGTGTGTGTGTGTGTGTATATGTGACATTTATTTTATGTCAACTGTTCTCTATAACGAATACTTTCAAGTTTAACTTACACTTAACTAATATGTTTTTGATAACAAGTGTAGAACTTTAATTTAGTTCTAAATTAAGGACTACAACTTGGTGTAAATGTGTTTCTCTTGCAGTGCTGCTACTTTTACTTCTTCCACAACTGCATGTAAGGCGTTTCATTCTTATCAGACTGAGTAGGGTTGAAGGAGGTTTGAGAGAAGAAAGAGCAGAGGGTGGAGCCCTGCATGGTTGCTGAATCAATCACTCCATCTAGTGCCAGTCATAGTCACAAGAAATGCACAAGCTGTTGTACAATATCTCTACCATCAAAACACGAGTGTATTTTGACCTTGGCATTGTACCTAATAATCAAGTCAAGGATCGTTAAGGACGAGTGAAAAGGACAAGACGAGAAAGAAAACAAGCACACACACATCGCAGCTGTTAAAGAGAGCGCTTTGCCACTGCACTTCATCTGCGTCCCTCTAATTACACCACTAGGAATAGATCCACAGATCCAACGGAGCGCCGCAAAGCGCCAGCCGCCACACCAAGTGCTGGCGGCCACTGGTCCGCCCTCTGTAGAGCCTCCAACACACACAAGCCACTGGGGTTTCTTACATAACTCTTCCCAGCCAAAACCTTTGGGCTTTCCAGACTCTGCTTGAGTCATATCATTGTTTCCTGCTCAGTCTATCTTTCTTGTTTCTGCCATGTTGAGATTGACCACTGTGAAGGGAGCCTCAATGAGGAGAGGAAGGTAGCTCAGTAAGGCAACTTGCCCAAACTCCTTAGAAAGAGTTCACTTAGAGGCAGACCAGTGAACCCGTAACTCAGGATTTGGACTCTGATCAAATCAAGAGGCCTGTAATTATGGGACACTCTACAGCAGGCAGCTTAGAAATGAAAACGCATAAAAGAATAAACAATGATAAAAGCAGTCGTGCAATCGCACCAGGGGAAAAAAGGAGTTTTTACGCTTGTGTTAACATTGAACCTAATCTTATTACATGCCCTGACTGCAATAAAAAAAATCTGTGTTTGTTGGCTACGCTTTTGGTACTGTTTTCAGTTGTAATTTAAACAGTTATTAGCTCTTTAGATTTGGCTCAGAGTAAATTAGGTAGAAAGATTAAAAGTGTGTTTGGAATTTCGAAGCTGACGGTATCCTGTGGAAAGGGTCGCAGCAGAATCAGCCGGCCTGTTGACTCAGCATGTACCAGTACACCAAAATTAATACAACTTCTATACACGTACAGCATTATAGCACATGCTGGATGCCCTAGCTTGAACATTAAAAGGAAAAACAACAATTCCATGTGTAAATCATAGATTGTGTATGAAAGATGGATGCAACAACTGTTACGTCATCCATTGTTTTGAAGCTCAATGTTTGTCATTTGACCATTGGCATCTTGGTCTTTTGAAACAGGATGTAACAAGAGAGGGGTAGATTTGACTGAGAATTTAAAAAAACTATGCATTGCAATAGCACAGCAACCTGTCAATCACAAGGTAGCTCTAACTTAAAACATGCCCTGCTAAATCGTCTGTTTTACTCTAAATAGGACTATAATTTCCACAATGAACTCAACACACACACAATAATAGATTTTGCTTTAAGAAGCATTTCTAAATTGGACTGGGTTTCCAATTATACAGGGTGCTTTATGAAATGTGACATTCCGTCTTGCTCCTCAGTAACCAACAGAGACATTATATCCAGAGCCTCCATCCACAATGCTGCTTCCTCATGTGTTAGGCACAGGTCAGGAACATACTAAATGACTGGATAAAATTACCTGCTGGTACAGTTTTTAAGTCTCCAACAAGTCTTGTTTTTCAGACAAGACGGCTGTATCTTCTAAAATGTTAAAAAGAGAGACAGGCAACATTACTTTGTGCAGCTTTATTCTACTGAGCTGTTGATGGCTGGAGGACAATGTGGTTTCGTCTGCCATGCAGTGAATTTTGATCTCAGTCAATATTCAAGTGTTGGCCACAATATGGAAAATACTACTTCAATAAATAGAATTTCAAGCTTACATCACTTTAATATGGACCTTTTGACAGAAATCAGACCATCATGCAGCTCAAACAGTGGAAAGCTGGGCTAAAATTCAAACTGCACATCGAAAGGCAACCAATCTGGGAAACATTAGGCACAATTTGAAAATTTCTTGGGGACCAATTTAGCCCTAAAATCAGACAGAATCCTTACCGTGTCTGCAGCCTTTAACAGAGGTACAACGCAACTGGAAGTAAGGCACAATGTTTGATCATCAAAAAAATCAATGGCCACTGTAGGTGCCTATGCTGAACTTTCTTTAAAGCATTCTCCCTCTGTGAATGTATATCTGAAAAGTACAGTCTATGAAGTAGAGAGAAGTAATAGCATCTTCCACAGCTGTCAACATCAACAGGCTTGTTTCCATTAACTGCTTTGGATTAAACAAATTCGGCTGCCAAGTGTGATCAGAAGGCAACAGTATAGGCTACAATATGCATGGCAGTACAAAACAGAGTTGAGGAAGCAGGAAGCATAACCAGCTGACTGCTAAAAAGCCTCGAAGGAGAGATAAACAACCTGACCACCTACCAAAGAAGTATAGAGAGAGGTCAGAATTTCCAATAAAAATATATTTAAAATATATTACGGAAAAATATCTATAAAAACCGTGTATTGTCAGTTGAAAGGACTACAACTGGTAGAGGTTAAGACTACTATCTGAAGGTAAGAAAACACTACCAGAGCACATTTTCAGTAACTCAATTGTACTTGGCCCGGGATGCTGTTGAGATTTTTGGTGTGGAAAGCATGGGAAAAGGTTGAGAGCAAACAACACTGTCTGATCTGTCATCTAAAATATCATCCTCTCCGTCCTGAGAGAGAGCTGCTGAGGTTAGTCATAAGTCTAAGTAAGTGAAGGATTCTTGAGGCTAGGAGGTCATCGGGTCAGTCATCTCTCAACAGCTTCTTTATTAACTTACACACATACACACCACAGGGGTAACAGGAAACATCAAACACAAACATCACACACACAGACTGACGAGGCAGCCCATTCACACTTACAAAGCATCTACTGTCCTTCTCTTTTTGGGCTGAACATCGAGAATGCAAGAAATTGCCACAGTGGAATACACATACTGACAGCCAGTTAGCTCATCAATTATGATAGAATCATGCACCACCGTGGCAGGACGCAGAAAGGTTTGTAGCACAAACATAGTGATGAGGGTCACAGGTTTCAGCTGCACCAATTGTTTTATGTTAAACTGTCAGGTTGCATCATCCTGTGTTCAGAGACCAGCACAGATGCCCTGCTTTGGTTATAACATGTAATGCAAATCACCAAATCTTTAACTGGTCAAGGTGGAACAAGCAGTTAACTAGTTGATACATCTATGGTGACTGTCAGCGCTGACCAGAAAGTCCAGCTTTTTATCACTTCTCTTCTAGGAAATCACAGCAGTTTCCAGGTGAATGTCACATAAAATAGTGAAAATGCTATGATTAAGTAAAGACACACACACAAATACAAATGTACATAATTTTAATTTATGTCGTTTAATTTAGTTTAATTTATGACTTCATTTTAATTAGCATCCATCCAAAGTCATTGATTAAGCCTCTGAAAAGCTCCTCTATGTGTATCAAAGGTTTTTCTTCCATAAAAACATCCTTGTTATACACAAAGTTGTAGTATTGGAGTAATTAAGCGAAACATTTGCACCAGGAACTGATTCTAAAGAATAATAATGAACACTACAGAAAGCCCCATCCTGCCAGTTGACACCATTGGTTCCTTGAGTTTGTTATGTATAAAAATCACCACATGGACATGCTAACAAGGTAAAAACAAAACAAAAAAAAGTTTTTCACCAGACCATATTTAACCCCTTAACACCTATTGTCGCAAATTTGCAACGTACCGCTGCAGCCAAGATAGCATATGTATTCCCCCAATGCTGGTTTGTGCATATTCAATAAATACCTAGGAACCTTTCGCAAGCACTGGTTTCTCTTAGGACTGGTTTGAATGGCATTTGCAGCATCAATAAAAAAAAATTTACCATTAATGCCTGTTGCATTACACCCTTATATCTACTATATGTGCCATAGACAAATTAACAATGTCTACTTAATTTAACATCAACTTGAAATCAAAAACACATAAAATTATTGTTTTTATATAACTGTAAATAAATTCAGGCATCAAGGGGCTATATGGAAATTGATGTAAATTTCTATTTTCAATGTTACGCTATAGCCAAGAATTACAAATGTTTCGTAGCCCGAATTCAAGTATTCAGTGTTGCTTTAAAACTATTTACACCAACAGAGTAACCAAGCTACAGAGAGAAAGCCAGCTTCTCACATAATCAGGAGGCGAAACTACATTTCTGTATTAACCTTGTTACTGTAAATATTGACATACATGCAGGAGGTCAGTAGTCATATTCCTACTGTCCCAGACCTTATCGAAGTCCCAATGTACTTAAGAAGCACCATCAGGGAGGCATCGCGTTTGTCCCAAAATCACGGTGCAGCATCATAATGAACTACCACCAGAAGAACAAAGGATTACATGAGGCGACAGATGCCTGACAGATGCTTGGAACGACCTACCTGCCAAATACCTTGAAAAAACTGCAGACAAGTATCCCTGTAGGAGATCCCTACGACAGCTGGCAAAATGCCCATTCCAGGTGGCCAATATTTGGTTTTACTTTACGAGTCACAAACACATGTTTAAAATGATTCATGTAAAGATCAATGTTTGTGGAGAGCTGCAGGACGCTTGTACTACTTGCCCTAACAAACCATTTGCATACTATTTTGTGCAACTCCACATTTCTCAGAGTCTCTTTTTTTTTTTTTTGCATTTTTAGCATGATCCTCAGAGCCACATTAATTGGAAAAAAAACACCAGGTTTAAATGAACCAGAATCATCCTTTAAGCCTGTGAGCCCCAAGCAGAGTGTCTTTTGCTCCAATCACATTTTTACTATGTGGGTTCATTTTTCACTGGAACATACAGGTGAAAAAATGTCACTTTTTCATGATACTGCAATTTTTTGAGCTGCACCCATAAAGTCCCGCCCCTGTAAAACCAACAAAATGCCACAAATAATAGTGAAAAAAAGAAAGAGAGTTGACTTTCTCTAATTATTTCATTTCAAAGTATTGAAAAAACTTTTTTCCAAGTGTCAACATGCGTCACCAACACTGGAAAAAAAGCAGTGGCTGCACAAACTACAGGTATTTTATTACTTAAATGTCTTATTTTACTCATGGCTCACTGGTTGCAAAAAAGAGTACAGAATCCTTTTTGTTTTTTACAGAATCTGGTGAAAATGATATATTTTAGTTTTCAAATGAGACATAGAGTCAAATGATTTTGATGAAAGATCTTGATTTTAAACTTGGATTTGCTAAAGCGTTCTGATAAAACAGCACATCACAGGTGAGTAGCACAGGGACCAATGGAAAGTTAAAATCTTTGTTTTTACAGTTTCTGGCTCTGGAAATGTTGGTATATAAAAAATAAATTAATTTCAAAAAAGAAGAGAACATAACTCTGAACAAACCCTCCAGTGGGTTTTGGGCTTCAGAGGCTAAAAGGCTGCTCATTGTAAATTTTGATTTGATTTAGGCTCGTTTAAATTTCATGCACCTTGCATTTGATAAATATTATTTTCATTATGCGTGACACATTGTTTGTCTGCATGTGTTGCCTGTCTTGAGCCTGATGAAAAGCCTTGTGCTGGAGAAACACCGGCTAAGCACATGTTCACTGTGTACAATACACACACAGACATTATGAATAGATTTGGGTCTGATGGTTAGTCCAGCCTTGCAGCCCAGAGAGACTAGACGAGGTGGCTACATGTGAACCAAACACACACTACATTGCACTTAAATGGAAGTGTAATCACCACACTGTTTTCAGTCTTCAGTGTTCTGTCTTTTTCCTCAAAAATAAATGTGAATGTATGGCTTTGTATGCATGAGCATGTGCGAGTGTGTCTTACCACTGGGGTTGAATTGCATGCAGGAGATGGGTTTGTCATGAGCTGGGAAGTGAGCCACCACTCCCTCTCCATCCGAGTCCTCACTCACCAAGACCTGGATTGTATACACACACACACACATAAAGAAAGTCCAAATCATTTTCTAACAATGAGAACATTAAACCCAAAGTGGGACTTTCCCCTGCTCAAGGATTTCTCTTCACATTTTGGTTTGGTCTGATATCATCACCACAGTGAGCACTGTTCTTTCACATCACCGCACTGTGAAGCAGCTGGAAATTAAACTCACTTCTGAATGTTCCATTGCCCTCTTGTGGATAGAAAACAATTACCTGAAACAAAGACGCGCACGTTCTTCAAGATCTCGGCTCTTGTGCAGCATCAAAACACTTTGGAATCCTCATAATCCAAGCTATATTTCATTACTGTTGTTGTTTTAGCAGGAGGCTGCACTGAGACCAGTGTGGACATGGTATGGTTCAACAACAGAGACAAGACTATGGACAAATATACTTTGGCAATGATGTGGCTTTTCACATGTGGCTTTGACAATACCCCATGACAGCGGGTTTTCCCGTAAACAGGCAGAAACTGGCGTCAAATCTAGCATTGGCTTCCTACTTCTGAAACATGCCTATGAAAATGAAATTATAAGTCACTTTGCACAACTAGAGGCTGCTCCTAAATTTCTGTATGAAGTCTGCTGTCAAGAATGGGACAAATCTAACAAAAGGCTGCACCGAGACCAGGAGCTGGCAGAAAACCCTTCAGTCACAAAAAAAGATTAGAAGTAAGCCTAGACATGAGTCCACTTTGTGCATGAGTGTGTGTGTGTGTGTGTGTGTGTGTGTGTGTGTTTGAGGGAGAGAACAATCACACAAGGCTAGGTTTGGCCCCAGTGTTGCATTAACGATGTCAGGAAGGCTGGCTGAGCATTTTAAATAGGAGTTAGTCCAAACAAGAAACAGTCTCTAAAAACTAAAGGGCTCCGTCTCAGACTACAAGCAAAAAAATAAGCAGAGGGGAAAAAAAGGAAAAAAAAGGGGGAGAACAGAAAGAGCAGAAAGAGGCTGGTGACATGAAGCAGATCACTTTTATTACGGTGCAGGCAGACAATGTTGTTCTGTGAGGGAATCCTGCTGGAGCCCTTTGAAACAAGAGTGTCCTCCAGAGAACCGGGCCCGTCACACAGGGGAGAGTGTGTGTTCCTGTGTGTTATGAGGCTGCTGCTCCAAATAAGGAATTTCAAAGCCTGGAAGAGTTGGGAATATCTTAGATTCCCACACTGACATAGGAACTCACCTCTATCATATTCCTGACTTCTCCCATTTTTACACAAATTACACCCCAACCCCATCGTCAGTCTCCCACCCCCACCCCACCGCACCCACCCACACACTCCCGCTACACTCTTCACCCTCTATTTCTCCTCCACTCCTAGCCTTACCCTCCCTCCTTGCCTGGCCTCGTCAGTGTTTATGGCCAGTGTACGGTTACAGTGTGTTGGCTGGTGACACAGTGCAGACCTGCTTCTGAAGGCTTAGGTCCAGCTTATAAGACAACACACTGACTACACGGCGGATACAGTCACAGCGTAGAGAGCAGGAGAAGGCAGTGAGTGTGTGTGTGTGGCGACTACATCACTGACAAACTGTACTATGTATGCTAACACGCCTCATTAAAAATGTGACAGCTCCTGCAGTGTGATTAATCATGGTTTGGAGTGGCTGAGGAGAATTAAGGGGATAAAAGCTTTTAGCATTTCTTTTGACGTTAAGGGGAGATCCTGTTGAGGGCAACTGGTATAGTTCAAACTGTAACTAGGGTTAGACCCATTTATTAGTATGTGTTCTTACTGTATCCTAGTACACATGCCACAAATAGTCTGTGTAGAATGATGCAGTCCAGGAAAATAGAGCCAAACTCACCTTACAAAACTTTAAAATGAACCTTTTTTTATGGGATAGTCTGTATGTTAGCTTTATATCTTACTTTTGAGGACGTCATTTCCTAAAAGAGACAACAAAAATCCAGTGTTACTTTATTTTCACCATTCTGTTTAAATTATGGGATACAGACACACCAGCTTCTTTAGTTGTGTTTTCTTTAACATTACATCACTGCCTACATCGCTTTAGAAGTTCATTTACTCCCCTTACAAAAAAAGGAATCTATGTATACCTGGGAGCACCCTTGCCCATGCCATCAGGCAGTTATCAGCCAGTAAGCTAACTCAGGGCTCCAGAGGTGTGATCATTTTGGTGACACACACAACCCAAAATCTATCAAGTGCCACTAAACATTTTTACTGGTTGAACCTGTACGGCTGACGTTTGGCAGGTGTGTCTCCGTGGGCCTATTTGTGTCGTAGTAGTGTCACACCACTCTATAGCACCAACACAGCACTTTGTAAAATGGCCTGGTTGCACCTAATTATCATTCTGCAACAGGAGAGAAAGCTCTGGTTTGCTTGAATTTCTTTAAACCAATCACAATCTTCTTGGGTGTTCACTCAAACTAGCAGCGGGGGTATTGTTTGACTGGAATATTTAAGGAGAGTTCATTAAAATGGATATTTCATCTAGAAAAATTAGCAGGGCTGCGATCCATATCCACTGCAAACTTAAAATTTTTCAACATTTAGCACATAGTTTGCTGCCCAGAGGTTGATGGGTCCTGTAGCAGAGGGGAACTTGAAAACAATAACATGCAGATAGCAGAAGAGAAGGAAAAACCCACATTAAATGAGCGGGTTATGGCAACCTAGTGACAAACAGCTGTTTGGCCCAGGTTATAAATACTTGACATTGTGTGCTATAGGCTAGGTAACTAGTCCACCTGCTCTTCCTCTCTCTGTCACGAGCTCTCTTAAACACACACAGCAGCGGAGGGTGTGGGTTCTCCAATACTGTTATGCACTGTGAATAAATTCAGTCTGCTGCATCAGATTTTAAGGTGTATTTTACTTTAACACATAGTTATATATACAAAAAAAAGTTAAGGCTAAGGTGTCCTGCTACAGGGCTGGCTGGTTGGAGTAGTAGGGTTGATTAATGCAGACTTTTGCAGGTTGGGTGTGCAGATTAGCTTATTAGCTTATTTTAAGAATTTCATCTTTCCCACCTGCATACTGTGTTACATTGCAGATCAGTGACGGTCTACTGCAAGTATTTGCTGCTAATTTCTCCGCTCTACTCTGGTGGGCATTGTGAGTTCCCGCAAGCTGCTCCATAAGCCTGCGCCAAGTATGCCCTGTGCTTTGACTCACAGATGTTTCTATAGTTTGTGACTGGGCTGTAAGAGGGTTCTACTGCAGTTTGCTGTTCTGCTGTAGCTTCATGATATTTCGTGTACAAGATGAGTGCTGTATGTGCTAGGGACATTTGTGTTGGTGCGGTTCGCTGCTCATAATTTGCTGTATTAGAGACTAAAGTGGATTACAAAGTGTGTACTTTATTATAGCTATTACATTCCGGTACTATCTTCAGTGCTCTGGCTGTTTCCTTCTGTCACACAGTATTATCTCATCAAATCGAATGTGGCAGTTGAAAACATGGTTGATGTCCCATGTCAGAGCAAAATTTTGTGGGGCATCAGGTCACTCTAGGTGTGGTGAAGGGTCAGCAGATTGTTTCATCTAGGAGAGGTAGGGTAGTAGCCCCCGGTAAATGAATACACTGTTGACCAGTCAGTAATAAGCACAACAAATAAATTGCTAGTCTCTTCTGATAGCGCCACATCCATTGTCAATGGACATTCTCACCCGTGTTACATTTTACTCTTAAGAGAGTGGAGCTGCAACAGGCAGTCTATTACACAGCATTTTCTCATTTTCATTTGTTCATGTCAGAATAAACAAAGACCACCTGAAAGAGATCATCCTATGTCAGAGCATCCTTCAAAACAATATAACACTGGCCCAATGAACAATTTCAGATGCATCTAGTTTATGTGCTGGTACACCCGAATAAAAAAGTTAAGCACACCAGTACAACCAACAGAATAAGCTAGTCTGAAGGTCTGTAACTGAGCAGTAAGGTAACAAGTCGTATATGTACATATGATGTATTTTCATAACAGATTTCCAGTCTCACAACTGTCTGTAAGTCATAACGCTTTGTTAAGCAGTTTATATCCCAGCACTAGAGGATAATTTAACTGTGTGTGTGGTGAAACACAGCTAATACAATAGCTTCCTTATTTTGGACTTTCCAAACAGACAGAATAGACAAAAGACAGCTGCCATCCTCAGAAGATTTCATTCATATGGGTGTGAAGCAAAAGTTGTAATAAAGTATTTATTTTGTCCTTCAAATCTTTTCAAAAAATTATGTTTTAGTTGTAACTTTTTAGAGAGAAAAACTTCTCAAAGATAAAATACAAACCAAGCTAGAACTTAAATTACAACAGCGTCTCACTCTCCTCCAGGCACACTCGCACGAAAATGGCCAAATTTCATGTCAAGACTGTATTTGACATATGGTGCTTTCACTCAGCCTTGAGCTTCATGTGAGGTTACAGCTGCCTGTTTACAGAGTGTCTCTCCCACCAGCGCTGCTAAATCAGACAGGGCTGTGGCTAAAAGCTTGGCTGTTAAAATATGCAGCAAATCTAAGTCACACCTTTCGGTGCGCTGTGCAGAGTGAGATGAATGAGCCTGAGTGTGTCTGACCCACAGAAAAAAAAATGTAAAAATCCAACTTTGGAGATTTTTCTGTTTCCCATCGAGCCGCAGAGGCCAAAGTTATGTTTACCTGGGTCACACATGACATGACCAGAGAGGAAAGAAGCCAAGAACAAATTGCAGTCGATTTAATTTTTGGTGTGTGTGTCTATGCATTATACATAAAAAGGGCCCAGTTAGGGGAATATGTAAGCACTGAATGTGCAAGCAAGTACAGCTGACATTCTGCTAAACAAGGATGGTCACCTGGTAACAGTTTCTGGTTAACCACCTTGCAAGATCCAAAAAGGAAACACAGTGAGCTCAGACTAATTTTAGTCTGTTGTGAGATAGGACGCAGCGAGGAAAAAACTCCAATTCAAATGAGCCTCATTAGTTTTCCCTTACAATTTAAGAGCCACAGTAAAACTGAAAAACTAAACAAAACACATACATATCTATATATGTACAAACAGAAAATACTGAACTTTGCGCTAAAATAAACATTTGAAACTATAAACCACAGTGTATGAGTCCACCCTTTCCATTTGAAAATCTAGTACTGACTCACAGCATTTTAATACACAAATAGATGACACATGAGAAGAAAGCCCAACATAAAATGTCTTAATGTGGTAGTTGCTTTGGTGATCCTTGTCATGCCTTAGTATTATAAGTGTGTGAAACTCTCCTGTAGGAATGAAAGGCAATCTTCAAAAGATATTACCACTTTTGGTGTTTTGATAATGGGGATGTAGCGAACACTGCCAAATATGTCACTTCAAAACCACCCACAGGTGTTTGTGGGTTGAGGGTAGGTGATTGTTGGGCTGCCACTATTGAACTAAATGATTAATTTTCATTATTTCAACAAAATGTATCTCATTTTATAATGCAGCACAGTACTAAATTTAAACAAAAGTGTACACACTGAAGAGTAAAAACCAGAAATTTCAATCAGTGAAAGTGCAATAAAGAGACAACTGACATTTTTTTGTGTAGTTGTTGTGACTTTGGTAATAGCATGTAGTCTCAATCAGTAGTGTTTCAATCACTAAGCAGAAACAGACAAATGTGTAAATGAGAACAGCTTAACTGTGACTTCAGCTGCATTTAAATACAGTACATGTGAGCACAGAGAGCAGGAGAGAAGCCAGTAGAAGTAAAGTGCCTCTTCCTCTGTGAAAAATGTGTGTTTTCTCTGGAGGTGCACATGCGTTATTCTAGTGCTGCATTGGTATGTCATCTTAACTTTGCACGGATCACAAACCACCTTTTGTTCAGTGATAATGTGAAGTACTCTTATACTTTTAAAGCCAACTGAAAACCTTTCGGAAACTTTTACAACAAACCGAGTCAGATTTTGATGCTGCTGTGATTATCTAAAATTGTACCCCCATCCATTTACTTCCAGAAACACACTGGTAATCAGTAGAGGTAACCTGCTATATTATGTCAGGTTGGTGTTATGCACATCATTTTTGTTCATGCAATAACTGAACTGTTTCAGATAGAACCCATACACACTGGACCAAACAACCTTTCTCCAGCCAAGTGCTAATGCTTCTTAGTACATGACTGTAAATGTCTCAGATGTGTCTTGGAATGGCACAAGTGATTGCCCGCTGTTACCGTTCATGTACTATAATCCATACAGACATTCATCTTTTCTTGTTATCAAGAAATAATTTTTAAAAATAAAAGGCAATGTCCTGCAATAAGAAAAAACTTCTTTGTGTTGAAATTCAGAATTAAAAGCGCTGAAACAAAGTCACACACACAAACACAGCTGCAGATGAATAGTTGATTAAATGCCAGGGGTGTGAGTGTTCACCTGGATATATTGTACACACTCAAATCAGTGTGTGCTGCAAATTATTTTATCTAATTTCAAAACACACAGGTCTGCACTTCTCATATGTAATTTACCAAGTAAGGGGAAAACATCATCCCACACCTTAACAGCAATGCCAACAATGTGCTATTGCAGAAATTAATATATTGTGTAGTTTGTACCAATTTACAGCAAAACTTCACTTAAATGTGTGTATACTAGTGTACTGTGTGTAACACAGATGGTGAATTATCAGACAAGAACTGACAGGGTCCTTATTGTTGCCCATTTCTTAATTTCTTGAAGTGCCTTTATACTTTCTTACGGTCCATAAAGGCTGAAACAATTTGGGGTCCGAGACAATTGTAAAAACAGAATCATGGCATACAAATCCAATATTTTAAAATACTAATTATAGCAAGGAAAAGGAGCAAAGTATTGAAACTGACCTGTCCTTCTCCAACACTGTGTGTGTCAATGATGGTAACCACGCCGGGGTTGTGGGGGCTTCGGCGGCTTGCACTGTGAGGTGTGCCCTCCTCGTCTGGGGTGCCTGCTGGTAGGGTGCCTGCCAGCTGTGTCACAACTTTACCCACCATTGTTAGGCCTGTTTTTAAAGTCTGGAAAAAGAAAGACATACATAATTGTGTAGATGATGTTACATATTTCCATGTAATATATTCTGCATCTATGTGATATACTATATCATGTAGTTCACTTCGTTTGAAGCCTTTGCAAGCCATAAAGATCAGAGGAGCTGCAAAGTGCATCGGTATATGCAAACTACCATGTCTGTCTGTGTGTGTCTGTGCAACATGTCCACTTGATGCCCGCTGATAACTTGTAGTGCTGATGACTTGTAGCACTGTAGCCACAGGAGACACCATGTGTGTGCATGAGGCTCCTCTGTGTCCGCTTAAGGCCCAGCCAGGGTGTCTGGCTCAAACACACCTCTGTGGCTCGATTGAGGGAAATGGATAGTGCTGCTTAAGTGGAGTCTATCTCACCTACTACACTGTCTTAGCCTAATGGAGTCCAATGCCTGTGACTGTGTGTCTGTGTGTGTAAGCGCCAAAGGGGCCCCGGAGAGCCTAATCAGGCATTCAGACTAGGCGGCCCTGTCAATACAGCGTGGCGCCTCGCGTTTGTTGGGTCTGAGGATCACCCACTGTCTCTCTTTGCCACTTGGCCAGGCACACTAGCAGTGTCTGCTGCCTGTGTGCATTTGTGTGTATGTGTGTGTAAGAAGAGCCATCAATTATTAAGTGAGGCGTTTGGCTCCTAATTGATCAACACTAATGTGTTTTCTAATCACTGCAGTTGTGGAGTTCTTAGTGGTAGTCCAAACAGGGGCTATTGATCTGCCGGTGGGGAGGGGGGTTCTGGATGCAGATCATGTCTGACAAAAACACATGCACACTTACGCAGACAGACACACAGCTACAGCCTGATGTCGCCATCTAAACAAATTACAGCCTAATTTATGTGAAAGGCCTTTCTCAACCATACACCCAGGAGTGACAGGCAACAGCACTGATGTGATGCACAAATTTACTGTAAGAGAGAAAATCTGAGGCAGCGTCCAGCTGGTCGGAGTCATTGCACTCTCTCTTTTATCTTTCTTATAAACAAAAGCCATTACACTTTAATGCTACCCCCCTCAGCCCATGACCCCCCTTTTTTGTTTCCATGTCTCTGGACGTCAGTAGGAAGAGCCAGCGTGTCGCGCCACAAGCCAGAAGGAGATACCTTGTCATCCATATTGAGATATATGGTCCTAAATGAGGAGAGGGCAGGCAAGCAGACTGCCTGTCTGCATATCAATACCCCCTGCCATTGTCCAGCCTTTACTATGCTGCAGCGCGCTTTATGTATGCCATCATTAGCCTGCTAATGAGACTTCTTTCACTCAAGCTGTTACATACACTTGCTCTTTATAAACCAATTAGCCCGTCCTCCAGGACCAAATGGAGAAACAGACAAGAACCAAAAGAGAAGCTATCTAGTCAGCGTGTGTTGGCAAGTGGCTAAATCAGAGCAAGAATGAATTTCACTTGGTATCAAAGCGGGCTGTTGGCTGTTCGTGAGCCACCTTAGAGTCACTCCCCTGCCGAGATGAGTGAAACAAGACCAATGAAGAGAAACAGATTACAGTGGGAACAAACAGATAGGCAGGTTGATGAAGTGTCTCATAAGCTCAGCCCCAGTCAGCCAGGCGGGCCAGGTGGATCCAATGTCAGCACATTTACAGATGGCGTAGGCAGAGCTGGAAAAGCTGCCTTATGTGCTGTTTTATCAGAGTAAAAGCTTAAGACAGACCGAAGGACTCTGCGAGTGATTACAGCAGCAACATGAAAACTCACTTTAAAAAGTTCAGATTTAAGACAGACTAGCTTAAATGCTCATTCATCCTCAATCATGGCTGTGTGGTGAGAGAACACAGCAGTCAAAGTTTGTGCTTTCACCATATAAAAGGTTGTGTTGCATTCAATTCCAACATGTTTCCTAAAATTGTTATTGCATTGGCATCCTTGGTAGAGAAGCAACCTCTATGTAAGCTTCCAAAGAAAGCCAGTCATTACATGTTTTGTCCCAAACTGTTCAGGACAGACAGTCTGGTTTGTTATGTGTATACTATGCATACTTTGTTCAGTTTGTATTATTCAAACTGGAATGCAAAAAGGTAAGTAATAAAAAAAGGAGAGAACGTTGCCTGGATAGGGAAAACCTGTCAGAACAAAGGGGGTCCAGAGGCATGATCCCCCTGGAGAAAAAATTGTACGTAGTTGTCTGTAGTTTGTCTAATTGTAATGCCCACTTCCAACTACACTTGAATCCTGTTTCCACCTGTTTCACTTGCAATCCCTAATGCTCTCCGAATTCTGTCTTTCTGAAAAACACAAGAGGATAGACAAAACATTTTATTTTGATGTCTAACCTTGTTTAAAAATTTACATGTGAGTGGCCAGACTTCAAGGCCATATAAACGTATATTTGCTCTGATAAATTGCAGGTATTTTGAGGTCAGAAAGATTTTACAGCAAACTTTCAACCCTCTGAACCCCTAAACCCACCAGCAGCCAGAAGCTGTAAGAACTTTTTTCAACTTTTTAATGACCCTTGAACTACTTGTGTGTGACTTAATATTTCACCAAGAACATTTTATTCTTCATGTCTTATCTCTAAATGATCCACAAATAAAACGCTTGCACCAGACCCTGTAAAAAGTAGCAAGTATGCCCACCCACAGACCCCTCCACGTCAGCCCAGTGTCAGATTAGACATACCTTCGGCATAATTACAAAACCAAGGAACTTGTCTGTGTTGTCTGTCACAAAGCGCAGCATATCAGGAATTGGCATTTTCACATTGGTTTATCATGTCTTTGGAAAAAAAAGTGGGCTACAGCATTAGCTAGCTTGCTACACTTGTTGGCCAACTGTTGGCCTTCATTTAACATTACTGCTGGTAATTATTATTAAGAATCATTTTGGAGTGCATCTTACCTCCCATTCTATTTTTTCCCACATCAATATTTCATCCAAATCTGCCCTGTTTTACTTCTGAATTAAACACTCCATCGCTAATTCGTTGGTAAGGAGTGAGATGGTTAAGGGAAAAATAGGGTCAGAGCCAATCAGAGAGGGTCTCCACAAAATGCTGGAGGGAAAAATACATGCAGTCCACAGAGAAGGTAAACCCACACCCAAGTGTAGATTTGCTGTTTAAATCCCCCAGTAACTTACAACAACATGGGACAAAACTGTGGAAGACATTGTTCTAACCAAGTTGGCTGCTTCTCTGGAAAGATAAATAATAAGAGGTGCATTGGACATCAACATCCGAACGCATCTATTATCGAGCCTGAGTAGTGTTGAAATATGCCTTTACATGTCAATCAGTTATGTGTGTCTACCACGAGATGTAGTCATCCAAGAATTATCCAGTTCCCCTCAGCTCCTCTAAACACAGATGAGTGGACCTCCAGAGCCACAGAGCTGTCTAACTGTGGACAACTTGACAAAAGAGTGAGCCACGACTGAGTACCAACATTAGCTGTTACAAACTAAACGTGAACACCTAAAGTGGCATGCCTGGCTTGAATGTTCAGCTTAAGTAAATTATAAAGACACTGTTGATATCTTAAAAGAACATTTCATTTTAGAATTTAAAAATATGCTGGTTAGAAGCATTTTAGGCATGTGTATATTAGTGATTTAAAGGTATGCTTCAGTGCCTGGCCTTTCACAGCAATAGTTATGGCTAATAAGCTACCATCTCCATTTCTTTTGTGTTCCCTATACTATTGCAGACATGTCGAGCTAAAGATTTGCATCAAACCATGAATTTTCTCTACCGCCCCCCTAAAAAACATGTTAGGAGAAACATCTGGAGAATGCAAACTGGCTGCTGTCAACTCAGATTTCAAAGTAAAGATGAAAAGCACACGATGCTCAGTATTTTTATACAGATCGGATTTTTCTATTATCAAAAAATACCAAACCCTGTCAAAGGAATGACACAAAATAAATGTGCTGGATTTCGTAATATCCAACTTACTCATGAGGTGCAAAAAGCCCAATGTATATACATAAGAAAGACAATAAGCAATATATAAGAAAAACATTTAAATGTGTTTATTGTCACTTACTTTGGCGGCATTGATCACTGTGGCTGTATAAGACTGTGCATTGTCACCACAAGCTCCACCACGAGACTGGTGACATCTGATCAGCTGCAGAAGACACACAGATTTACCGATAAATACAAAACATATAGTGGAAGTCTGGTGGAGATGCTGTACACAAAGAGACCTTTTTGGGGAAAATAACTGAGATTCAGACATTAAAGAGGCTCCCCTCTTCACTCTTAGGAGGAAATTGGTTTTGCATTCAAAGACAAGATGCACAACCAGACAGCCACCGCACTGATTTCATTTCAAATACAATATCACTTGAATAGATCTCTCCCAGTATTACTTGTGCTGTTCAACTAAATAGATTTTGTCATTTCTGGAAATCCTTAGACAGTCACACAAACAGTGGCCCCATCTGTCAATTACACATTAAAAGTATGCCAGAATGCGCAATGGAGCATTCTGGTTTTTCTAAATACTTAACAATCCCATTAAACAGAAACCTCTCGTGCATCTGTTGATTTTCAAAATGTTATCATCTCTAGTGGACTCTTTTAGGAATGAGTTGTTTATCCAGACAGATTAAAAAGGCAGAAAATAGATAAAATGCATTTTTCGGATGGTAAATATGTCGCTTCTCTGATAAGGGACTTCTGCTCTGGATGAACGTGTGTGTATGTGGGGACTACCTTGTTCTCAGCGTAGGCAAGCCAGCGGCTTCCCAGAGATATTGGATTGAGGCTGGGGCCGGGGCAGGGATAGCAGCCTGAAAAGACACAAAGATGGCCACAATAAAAGGGGGAGCAACGACGATAAAACACAAAAGAGAACAGAAATTCATACACATTTTGGTAAATAACCGCATGATCCAAAGTTTGCCATGAAACAGGAACACACAGCCTCCTCTCTGGAGAGTGTCTTTAACTATCTTAAACCATTAATGTGTTTGTGGGGAGTCTCTTCTTTGGGAAGATAAATGGGAGTCTAATGAGGGTGACGTGTCTGTATGTGTATGTGAGTGTATTATGACCTAATGGAGACTGTGGTACCAAATAAATTGAGGATGGCTCCTCTGCTGATTGACCAACACAATAATCTGTGGGCACACACAGACACACACACACACACAGGCACCCATTTACACACAAACATGACCAGTGCGATGTCAGCAGATATAAAAATAGTAACCAATAATCCTAAATCACAAAAAAACCCTGCAACAGATAAATGTCTTGCACATTATAAGAAGGTATTTTTCTCGTCCCACTTGAACAGATGTGGAGGTAAACAAGAACGTAGAGAAAACTGCTTTGACTTGCACCAAAACTGAAAGAGGCCCCTGTCACTAGTGCTGCAAAACAGAATCAACCAAAACCAGGCCAACATATGCTTGTAAACAGACAGGGGGGATGATTGATTTTGTCATAAATATCTTTAAATACAAGCAGATACGCACAGTGACAGTCTTCTGTTTCCAGTGTGTGTAAATACACAGGCAGCACAATGTTGATCCAATAATGATGGCACCCACTGTGCTCAAGAACACAGGCGTTTGTCTCACACACACATACAAACACACTTAGCTAATGTAAGTGCACGGAGGTGTGGGGGAAATGGCTTGCTGACAATAATTTAGTGCTCAGGGAGCAGATGAGGTGGAGGCAGACAGTAATTTAGTGTGCTGCGTTGGGGAAGGGGCTGATGTGGAGGGAGGGTGTGGGGGTTGAGGTAAGCCACAAGGGCTGCTGGTAACGCCAGAGAAGCCTTTTGTGCCTCTCCAAGGCCGAGGGGAGCGCAGGCAGTGAGATAACATGTGTTTGACATCCTGGGTGGAGAGCAAGGGGCTGAGGGGGGAGCGGAAATAGACATGATGAGCAGAATCAAAGGAGCACAAAGCAAGGTTTAGGCTTCGGGAGGCCGAACCCTGAAAGACCTTTTTGGCAATGGCTGATCCTTATCATTTAAAATTCCTCGTTTGAAATGTCCATTTATCAGATGTAACAAATGTTTCATTAAGTCTGAGACAAAACTTTACAAAGTGTTATCAGAGAATCTAAAAAAAAAAAAAAAAGATGCAAAAAAATGTCACCTGCTGCTATTTCTTCAATAAAAATAAGTGTTACTGCCATGCCATAATCTGTGTATGGGTCCTAGTTCACCTAAATCCTTTCTTCCAGCAAATAAACACTTGATGGCCAACATAAAAAACAGGCAGCCACAGCGCACACAGTTAATGCAAAAGAATCTAATAATATACATAATAGATATACATCAAATAAAAATACACAGATTTAAACAGAGTGGTGACAAAATAGAAAAAAAGAGGGCAGATCTGTCAAAGCAAACATGATCAGCAGGCATGACAGTATTCTCAGTATGAGTTGCTCACTGTCCTGTAGTCCAGAGCGTAAAAGCAAAAGTGAACTGTGTGCATGAACATCGGTTTGTAAGTGGCTTAGTTCTGTTGCAGGTCAGGAACACTGGATAAGTTGGTGCACTGTCTCCACACTACCCTTAATGTTTTTGGTAATGGCCGCTTCAGTCCCCTTTTATGATTCAGATAAAAAAATTGAAATCGAATTAGGTGAGAAGCTTGGAGGTCTCAAATCATCCATCTCCAAATATAAGGCCAGTGTACTGGTTAAAGAAAAAGGTTGCATTAGCTTTCCCATCCAACAAACCCTGGGGCCAGACAGGGAACTTACTTTGCTCAAGCACAGTTTTCTTAGAAATCATAAACCATGCAGCTGTGTGACTTTCAAAGTGCCGTGGATATGTGTGGAATGATTGAAAGCACTTATTCTGGGATAAAAATGTTTAAAAACCTAAACTTGTTCAGAAGCTCATAGACTGTTATACATGAAGTTAAAAAAAGCAGGATGTGATGGTACAGTTCAGTTCAGGAAAAAACTCAAGTTTCAAAAAGGGAGAGCGCACAAAGATTTGAATCCCAAAACAACAATTTAGAGTACCGGTGTTGTACAATACAGAAGAGTGTGACTATACAAGGTCACCAATTATTCTAGTGTTGTGCCATAATTCTCTTTTTAATACTGCACAGCTCTTTTTTAAAAGGCAGCAATGCTCTTATGCACCATGTACAAGCTCTGGTCACACTTCTCAGGCCACATCATACCTGTGGCATCCCACACATGATTCCACCAGTGCTTTGTGTGGAGCAATTGTTTTTGGCTGGACTAATAAAGCCCCAGACAGAAGGCTTCTTTTTAAGTAAAGTCAATTAAAGACTGTCTCACATTATGTTGAAGCTCATAGCTCAAAAAGTTGCTTTCATGGTGACATTTTATTAGAGAGGAAATATATGTGAATGTTTTTATAGTTTAAAACAAGCACAAGGAGTGGCCAAAACAAAAAGGCTACATAGTCGTAATAATAATTAGTCAGATTTAAAGAAATAAGCACAGCAATTACTGCTACTCTTAGAGAACCAGCTGCCAGACTATTGTTTTCCAAAAAACAGAAGGTACCAAACCCTGACAATACGGTAGATCAGAGCTAGAAAAGTCATAAAACCACAAGAAACGAAAGAAAGTGTGTTGCTGGGGGCCAGTGAATCCCAGCTTGAATGCAAAGCAAGAACATAAACATGGAACGAACACTAAGTGCTCATAAAAACATGACATGTCCACCATCGTATCCCTGAGGAAGAAGCGGACATACAGTGGGAGAATGGCTCATCTCTGCACATCACAGCACCCTTTGTTTACTGCTTTTATGGGCCAAACAGACCAAACAACGTTATGAAGAGGAGGCCCCTGCATTCAGAGACGATTAATAACTATTGAGCATGTTTGGTTTCCTGTTGCCCAGACGCTGATAGGGAAGGCAGGCAGACAACGAGGAGACACATTAAAGCCAGTCAGTAAGGTCAGTTTACTCCAGTCAATGACTTAAGTCGACAGCAATGGCCTTGTAATACAGTCTGGCCTTTCTTCACAGCCTCGCTGAGCAGACAAGGCAGGTACAGCCAAGAGCCTGCAAGAGCTTTGCTGTAAACAGTTTTCCTGTGCTGAGCTTCAAATGGAGGGCCTCACATCCTGCTTTGATACAAGCAGCTTAGTCACAATGCAAAATCTGGGACCACTGCTCTACAGCAGGTTTAGTGGCTGGTTGCTTTATAAGCAATGATCTGCTTTGTGTTTAAGTTGTATGATGCCGGCATGACGGAATCACTGATCATGTAGGTTAAAGTTAAAAACAAAATTTAAACACTTACTGACTAGCACTGTTTGTGCTGCTGCACACAGTACAGAACAGGGGTTTGATCAAACATTTCCTACGTACATTTTACATCAGCAATGAAATAGTAACTCACATGTGATGACAATCTATATTATACCATACTTCTTTCTGATGGGAATAGCAGCCAATAACTGACAGTTGTTAAAATGCTCCTTCTTTTTTGCCGGACTAGGTAGCAGGTTGAAAAATGTAACAAGCAATAACAACCCAGAAGGATAAATGTTAACTACCAGCTGTTTCATGCATAAATTATTTAAAATTGTTTTAGTCCTCCCAAACGAAACTTAAAACATATCCTGTTGGATTTTTAAAAAATATTTGTCATTTTGAGTGAGATACACCGCTGGCCATCTTAGTGGTCACTGTGCCTCAACAGTTTAAAATGCACTTTAAGCCCAAAACCACAGGTAAGTAAGGTAAAAACTGTAACAGCCAGTTACTTACAATAGGAAAATTATTTTCATATTCCAACCTTTCTGAAAAGTTTTCTGAAAAGTTTTACTATGCAAGTGAGATACTAGCCCATTAACAGCTTGGCAATTTGCACACAGAAATCTGAACACTGGATAAAGTTTGGTTGAAAATTCTTGTTTCATTTAGCTGATAAATCAGGGCCAGCTGACATATGACGACACCCTTGTGTAAAAACCTTCAGAATACAGACAGGAAAGAAATGTCTTATGGAAGCCTAACCACTCATGTTGGTTCCTGTAGTGTCTCAACTAAATCAGACTTACACACGCACACACATATACACACACACACACATATATACACACACACACACACACACACACACAGAATTATTTTGAAATGATTACTGTGAATAATGCGGTTTTACCACAGTTTGAATAACTGTCCGCTGTAGTGGACGCCCTGCATTAAAGGCTTAAAGCACTCATGAGCTGTGTGAGTTTGCAGAGAAACTTTTTATCCAGCAGGATAAAAAAATGGTGTTGCAACACTGTACTTGTAACAAAGAACTTCTTGGTGAAGGTGCAGCTGTCAAATGCTGCAATCTTCTCTTGTAGGCTCACAACAAGAATGCTGTGGGAAGAAGAAAACACTATTACTATGATAAGAATAATGATGAATTGTGTGACAACGCATAACTTTTCTTTAGATTTGTTGGACATACTGTTTGTTGCAGTGGAGATCGTAGATAGGCGTCTTGAACTGAATTGATTTAACCATCTCCCCAGTCCGTAGAGAATACAGGTCAGCGCAACAGTAGGGAGGGCTTGTCCTGAAAACAGGAAAATAAATACACATAGTAAGTCTCTGAGTACTTTATGCAACTAATTATTGATAAAACATCAGGGCTTGAAGGCAAGATACACACACTTGTGATGGATGATGATTTATTGCCTATACAGACACTTTATGCACATATACATGCCTCAAACAGTCAAAAGGAGCGATGGATACCATAAAATGTAAATTTTAGGATATTAACCACCATTTAAATTGTTTTTGTGTAGCAAAACTATATTCAAACCATGCACTGAGTTGTATCCATATAGAAGGCATTAACTGAGGCAGTATAGGTCACCTCTGTTTTAGCAGCACTTAGAGCCCAACACACAATCACTGTAGCTATGCACAGCAACACAGAAAAATAGACTTGACGTGTAAAAAAAATATGCTTTATACAGTATTTGTTTCAAACATGTGCTGCTGCCCTATCCCGTCTGAGGGTCCAGAGTGAAAGGGAGTAAAATGAAGGGCAAAAGGGGAAATGCTTTGTCATGAAACACATTTACTAGAAGCCCTTCTATCAGCACAGCAAAGAAGAGGCTGCACCAGGGAGCTTATCCAACAGCAGGCAACGGCTGCTGGCAAAGGAAAATTTAGACATAAATCTTAATCAGGAAAGACTTCCCCACCACCACCACTCCCTGTCCCCTGTGCCCCTTCCCTCTCTCTGCGAGGAAAGCCTCTACCGGTCTTCTATTCTCTGTCACCCTTGGTGAGGCATGTGGTGCCGTGTTGGCTAAGGATGCAGGGGTGAAATGTAGTGTTAGTTTTGTTTTTTGAGCCATTGGAGTAAGTGCTTTCAACAGTCCATTTAGTATGCTTGTGCATACTGAGTGCAGATATACACTTCATCAGTCTTAGCATGGACAGTTTTGGGACAAATGGGAGGCACTGGTCAGATCTTAAAATTAAAATGTATGTCAAAGCAGGCCAAAGTGTGCCTACAAACACAGGGACTCAAAAATGGGAATTTTTGTACATGGATTTCTCAGTTACAAATTAAAACCACTTGCAATACAATGTAAAAGAACAACAAGCAACTGCACACCACCACTGGCTGTATTTTGATGGTGAAGGTTAGGTTAGGAAGGAAGGTTAGATTTGATGACTTGATCAGTGAGGAAACCCCCTTCCTGCTGACTGGAGCAGGTGCAAGACAGCATTAGGAAGTAAGCTTTAACAGTAGACGTCTACTGCCAAGGCACTGAGGGAAATCTGGACATTGCTGAAATGAAGTCCTAATAATAGGAAGACTGTTAGCCGTTACAAGACAGAGGCGCCCTCAGTCACGTTGCATATCCAGCAGCACGCCCTGTTCCACTGACCAACTCCTGTGTCAAGGTTCGTCTGCCTTCCCGATCATGAAGGCAGATTCATGGTGTCTGTACAACTGATACAGACTTTGAGGGTGGACATGCATGCACTTTTCCTCATAATACAATAGAGAGCCCACGCATCAGTCTGCTGCAGACGTTTACATTGTTCCTTATATCAAACGCAGAAAAAGACACAGGGCTCCTGTGGCTGGCTGTGACAGAATGTGCTTTTACAGCATCTCAATGTAATTATTTAGTAGGCAGACAGGGCAAAGGATTTCTGGAGACTTTAGAACTTCCCACTGTGTTTGGGCACCGTTGATGGAAAGCCTGTAAAGACAAAGCACTCTGAAAGCATGGCAATGGCAACTCCAACTCCAATTCTTTTAATGATGAATTATAAAGGCATGCATTAACAAGAATCTACTGGTACAGTCACTCCTCATAACAAGCATTTGTGCAGTCAGTATACTTTCAGTGCGCACAGTCCTAGCAGCCCCAAGTTTTGGGCTGCATGGGACCTGATTGGATGAGGACATTTACACCACACAGACCTTTATCAGCCCTTGCAGACATGTAGACCCAGAAAGCATGTATTTGCCTTTATGTTACTCCTCTTCTTATTTATAGTGGAAAGAGGTCTGCTTCTGTCATTCAAAACTATGACGCATGCACACACTGTGTAACGTCCCAAAGGAAACTGTGGGAAAGACTATCAAAATATATATAATATCTTCATGCTAATGTTTAGAAATATAGTTTAAAATGTTCAACATGGGCTGCACGGTGGCTCGGTGGTTAGCACCGTCGCCTCACAGCTAGAAGATCCCTGGTTCACATCCCGGTTAGGATGCCTGGGATCTTTCTGTGTGGAGTTTGCATGTTCTCCCTGTGCAGCGTGGGTTTTCACCGGGTACTCCGGCTTCCTCCCACAGTCCAAAAACATGCTGAGTTTAATTGATTATTCTAAATTGTCCAGAGGTGTGAATGACAGTGTGCTTGGTTGTTTGTCTATATGTGTAGCCCTGCAACAGACTGGCGACCTGTCCAAGGTGTCCCCTGCCTTCGCCCGAGTCAGCTGGGATAGGTTCCAGCCCCCCGCGACCCTACAGAGGATTAAGCAGTAAATAGATGATGGATGGATGGATGTTCAACATTTTAGCTTAGTGAGCTAGCAATTCAGCATTTACTAATTGGTATTATACACAAAGTACAGCTCAAGCTGGGAATATCGTGTGTTTTGCTACATGAAACGTAAGGTACCAGTCGAGTCTTTAAAGTTCATCCTCAGGTGACCATTAATGTCAGGACAACATTTAACAGTAATCCATCCAACAGTAGATGAGATATTTCAGTGTTGTCAAGGAAGCCACCTATGTGAAACTGGAGCATCTCTAAACAGAGGAGGTGGTCTACGACACAACTTATCCAGTACCTTTTACTCACTCCTGTGATCCCTCCTCCAACAATTTTATGACCATTAACAGCATGAGGCATGCCTCACAGAGCACAACCATTCACACCTTAAGGTATGCAAGTCTTGGTTCATTAGCAGGTCATTAAGTGGAGTAATTTAGTCAGCCAGGACTAAAGAAGCCTTTAGGATCAGAGAATAAATGTAGAGAACAACCAAAAACCAAACTGAGGCACCAGAATGCTGCTGCATTGCATCATGGCAAAATCTGAGGCCAGGGTCACCTCTTTGCTGAGGACCCTACATTACTTTTGCCAGATCCCTCTGGAGTGACATCTTTATCCCACTGTGGCATTGCAGTGGTTTCAGTTAAGAGAACAAGGAGGTTGAATTTTTGACACAACGCTTTTGCCAGTCTGAATGCAAGCTTTCCGCTGCAGGAAGCTCTTAATGGACCTGATGATAGAGTAACCAGCTTGTCTTTCCACCATTTTCTTCCCCATCCGTTCTCTTCTCACTTCTTCCACCCTGCTTTCCATGGTTTTTTATGAGGTCTTGGCATATTTCTACAGTGTTTGCAATGGCTGACAAGTTGGAAGGATCTGAACTACAATGGGTTGATTACAGCAAGAGTGTGTGTCTTAGTAGTGTCTTTGACAAGAAACATGCTCTAAGATTCAGAGAGCAACATTTCAATCATGGTTTTATGACCTTTTCTAGCCCATAACTTATTTTATTAGTAAAAATTAGATAAGGAAGACATGAACTCCTATGTTATTTCTAAGAGCATTAAGTAGACCCAAAACCTCTTTATGTCAAACCTGTTTCACACATTTTTATCAAGAAACACAGGACAACATTTATATCATTGTATTAAACTGCCTTATCTTTTTTAACACCTTCCATGACCTTGTCTGCACCTGAAGATCAGGCCTTTATCCCAAAGTGAGGACACTGAGGCAAGTTATATATGAGTGACCTGTCTTGGCATAAAGGATGGATACATTATAATGTTTTCAAGCACGTCAGTGAGGTGCATGGTATTGGTTATTGGTACTAGTAAAAATGCTTTGTTAGATGGAATGCCAATAAAATAGATATGTATATTATCACATTACTAAAAAACATTAATTCTCTTTTTCTCCCTAAAGAATTAACTAGAATATAACTGACAATGTCACTGAAAAATGCTTGTCACAAAATCCTGTGTCAGTAATCCTTCCACGTAACTGTAGTTACAGGATGCAGCAGGTCATAGTGAGCCCTTCGCCTCCACCTACAATAATCTGGTTTGAACATGATCCATGGAACTCTGTCTGCAAACTGTGTGTGCAGCTGTCAAATAATCTGCTACTCTGAGCCAATGCAGGACAATTATTCCATGTTGCAGCTGACACCACGGCCACCAACAGGACTCCACCACTCAGGGATGCTGCCACCACTGAGCACTTCTAACACACACACACACACATGGGCAGTGCTTTGACATACAATTCATTTTGCTTAACACAGATAAAGGCAAGAACACACACAGGCAAAATGAAATAACTGCTGCAGCTACATCCCACTACTCTTTTGTTGACTGAAACAAGAGCCAAACCCCTGAGAGTGTGTCACATATGCACACACATTTGCGACAAACATTCAAATGTAGAAATACACACTAATGTTGTACTTTTTCACAAGTCAGCAGTGATACAACCACAGTTCAACTCCTTCATAGCCCTTAGATATCTTAACACAGGCCCAGATTTAAAAACTGTCTAACGACTACATGTGCAGTGTGTGTGCACGTATCTTTGTGTGTATGTAACACTGCTTGGACGTTAACTCAAATGTGTTCCTCTCTCCAGTCCTAGAAAATGCTTCTTAAAGAAGATAAAAGAGGTGCCACAAAAAAAGTTTTAAACAACCCCTGATTCACTTTTCCATCCTGATGGCTAACGTTGCCGTCAACATTTCAAAGGTCCTCACGCTATGAGCACAGCTACCATTACCAATCAAGAGTATGGGCATTAAGATGAATACAAAAATTTAACCCAACGGTAATTTACTTTCAGGCGGCTGCATCATTGATTTCAGCATTATCAGAGTCCGATCAATCCAATTCAAAGCTCTATCCCGAAAAATGGGCCTCTGGAATTGATTCAAAGGGACAATGATAACCCGCTGTTATAGAATCAAAATGGCACACAGTTCAATTGTTTTGCTTTTGCAGTATTTTAACAAATGACCCAGTTCTAATGGAGGCAATGCGGGGTCAGATGTAATAAGATTTCCTGATGCTGGGGACGTTAGGGCGTAGGTTGAAAGCAAGGCTAAATCACAATTATCATTATGGATCATGGCGGGATGTCAGTCCTTGCACATGTTAAGGTGACGCCGAGCACCATTGCCCAGCTCAGTAACAGGCCTATTATGATGGCCCTATTAGATCAATGTGTCAATTACTATTACTCAAACTGGCCCTTGGGTCTGAAAGGATACAAAATGAAGGGGATAGAGGAAAGGAGGCTCGGCTCATTTACTTCCTCTGATAGGACAAGAAGCTACTTCAGAAACTAAGGAGAAAATGGAGAGGCCCCACCAGATACAGAATACACAAAATGCAAGATGACAATAGAACATGATAAAGGAGGGGGAAAAATACATGGGTTTGTTAAGTTGTTGCAAGATGGTGTTTTTTTAAAAAAAGCTCTATTCATGGAATGACTTGAACAGGGTATTAAACTTCAGTAATCTTTTGGTTGTTGACCGAAACGCAGCAAGCAACACAGGCAATAGACAAAGTGCAGTTCTGACCTGATGACGGAGCCTGGTAAAATCAGCAATGCAAATCCATCTGATTTTTGTTGAGACTTTTCGAACGGCTTTAGATGAAAAGTCTGGGGATCACATAAGTTGTAATATATCGTCAGAGGAAAAATGAGAAAGGTTGTATGTCTGTTCGGTGAGTAAATGTGAAGACGTTTTACTTAGTCAACCCTCTGCCCCACTGGTGATAATCTCTGAAAAGTCAAACAGAATACATCCTTTGGGACCATGATTGTCTGTACTAAATTTCCCAGCAAGCCATCTAATAGTTGTTGAGGCACTTCAAACCTAAAATGTAAACATCTACATATTTAGTCTGAACAAAAACAACCAAATTTCCAACTTTGCCATCACAAGACAACCACTTCTAAAAATTCTAAGAGAGGTCATCAGAAAAGCATTTTACTATTGACTCTGAGATAATGAAAACCTATTTTTCAGTGTCATGACTGAAACTACCAGTACTACTGTCCAAAGATCCTTAACAATACCCAGCCCTACCACAGGCGCAGCTCCACTTACAGTGGACAGGAAGATCACCCACTTTGAAGACTAATAGATTTGGCCTAGGTCAAGGTTGCAACAGCCCAAAATTGGATTTTTCTAATCTTAAATTGCTATGCTGTAAAGCAAGTCGAGGGCACACCTGCTGAATCCATCTCCCTTTGGGTTGGCCTCACAGTAAACCCTGGCTGTTTGGCTCATTTTTCTGTTCTGCTGCTCTGCCACTGTGCCGCACTGTACCACATTTGGAAAATCTCCTAAAAACACAATGTTTAATTGGACTTTTAAAATGATGTGTGAGTCTTAATTTTAGCTATGTAACTGTTTACAATGGTCATTAACGACCTTTATTCATGGCACATCTTATTATCATGCCATTATAATCAATCTAGTCTCTGCACTTCCTCCTTTATGAAACATGTCAACATCTGTTATTTTAATTTTCACATCAGCGCTGAGCTTATTCCATGAGCACTTTCCCTCCGGCTGACAGAATCTGCACACATCTTTTTATGAACGTGAACTAAACCAGGGGATCAAAACCACAAGATTTCATGTGGCAGTGGAAAGCATAGATGGAAGCCTAAGAGAGAATTCAAAAGCAGGCAAATAAATTCATTTACAAGGAAGGGACGTCCCCACATTTCCTACTGGTGCAAAGTTTTACAAGCTCCCCAAATACGAACAGCAATTACATGCTGTGGAAATGCTACACAAATACAACCTCGGTTTGGGAAGTCAAGGTTGGCTCTGCTCTAAGAGAGAACTCTGATGCTACAACTGGAGACTGTTGCACTTCTGAGGAATGGTGTTTCCACTGGGGTTCAGCTGATATGGATTTTTGAATACCTAAAGCAAAAATGTAGGATTTACATTGACAATACTTTTTGCCAACATTCCACAACCACTTTAAGTTCTCAAAAAAAGCCTTTGTGACACAGTTTAAGGTGACATGAGCCACACTCTTCACTGCCAAATAAAAGGCACATACCAATATAACTCTGATTAACACATGTGAATTAGATTTAAAGTAGATTCTGACTTTGGAAACAGAAATCAGTTGCATAATCTCACCTCAGGATTCATTTATTATCTGTTCTGGTGTTTTCCAGATAGAGTTGGCCCTGCTGTTATGGAAGTGTAAATTATGTTACAATCTTTCCACTTTCCAGGACCTGTCTTCCATGTGTGCATGGACAATAATCTTTGCATCAAGAATTCCATGACAACTGAAAAATAAAAACAGTGCTTTCGCTACTCCCTCTTTCCTTTTGTTTTGTTTTCTCCCACTCCGCTCATTCTCAGCCAAGCACCCACCTCCGCATACACACACACACACACACATATATACACAACCGCTGGCCACATCAGAGCCTGCTGGGGGCCTTGGGGGAGCCACAGTGATTCCGGCAGGCTGCAGGCATTAGTAGGAAAGTAATTAGGGTAAAAAGTTCAACCACAGCTCCATGTCTGCAGAGCTGCCACAAATACATTTCCTTCACTGTTTAATACTGCACATACAGTATAATGGCCAGCATTTTGGAAACACACTGTCCTGTGCTTGTGTGCATGCATAGACGTCCACGTAGTCTTGGAGGGCATGTGTTAAAGCATTGCATTGTAGCTGAAGGGGCAGCAAAATAGCAAACAAATCCATTAAATCCATTATAGAAAAAAGCCAAGAGGAAACAAGACTTCCAACTACAGGAAAGACACTAGGAACAGTAGTGTAACAATAAAAAAATGTAAAAACTCAACATGTGAATTTATGTATAAGCAGTCCATAAATCCAGCTTATTCCTTCTTCCTTTGACAGCAGTGAAGTGGATATTAATATTCATTACCCAAACCATAGCTTGCATTAGATCCAATTTTAGCCATTTTAGCACTGTGTGCCAATGTTCTGTCTAAGTTAAGTGGAAGCACTTGACACAAGAAACATCTGGTCATGGAGCAGTTCTTTCTTCTGCTTTGACATCCCAACGCTGTGATAAGTTAACTTTCCTCATATCTGCTTGTGCACCAGGATATGAGCTAACAGACAGCTTGAAGTCACTATTCAATATTTCTGGGTTTCAAGCGAAAGACTGATTATTTCATCACATTTCATTTCAAGACAAAACTCACTTTCCAGACTTTAGAGAAAACTCCCCACCCACAGGAGGCTGAAGACAATAGCCCCACCCACCCACATGCTGGGATCTTTCTCTGCTGAAAAAAAAGCTGTCAGTTTCAAATTTACCCCTCGAACCGGTCCAATTCTGTAGCCATAACAGATTAGCAGAAAATTTCTTTTACAGTTAGAAGCCACTCACTGTGACAGAGGACATGAAAAGTCAGACTGGTTAATGATCAATTTCGAACAACTCATGGAAAAAAAAAAAAACTTACAGCTCTACATGGGTTTCCTGTTGAGGGGAAAGTTGAGTTATATGGCCCTCCCGTGTGCACAAGCAGGTCTGATCATCAGCAGCAATTTGCAGATGTTGTTGGGGGACCAGAGGGAAGGTGATATTGATACTGAGGTGATAGATACTGACGTGTGATATATTACTACCAAAATGGCTGCTTATGACAGCACTAAATCCTCACTGCTGTATAGCTCTATTTCAACGGTCACTATAAAGGCCAGTCAAATCAGCAAGATTACAGCCATGCTAGCTCATATGCAGATGTTCAGCAGGTAATGTTGACCATATTCACCGTCTTAGTTTAGCATCTTATGCTAAACTCATTTACTGATCAGCATGAAACACAAAGACCATCCGAAGGAATATCATTCGTTCACTGACCAGCATGTTGAAAAAAAATCTGACCTGATAATGGCAACAGATTAAAATTCAGAGGATCATTAATGCACAAAAAATACAATTTCAGGAAGACATGGACGTCTGTACCAAATATCATAGCAATCCAGCTAATAATTACTAAGACATTTCACAAAAGAATTAACTGTCCGCCTCATGGTGATTGTAGAAAAACTGTTGGGGACCACCAAAGTCGTCAGAAACCATGTCATGTAGAAACTATGAAGATCATTATAAAAGCTGGTTATATTCCATCCAACAGACATTTCACTGAATAACCAATGCCCTGCTGGAGGTACTTAAATGAAGACAAGAAACATCAGAGATTTTATTCTAAACCAAAAATGTCAACCTGCAGACAGTGCAAACAAAAGCTCAAGCATCACTGAATGGTAGGAATCAAGAATGTTTGTACAAAATTTCATAGCAATCCTTCCGGTAGTAGTTGAGGTGTTTCAGCCTGGACTGAAGTAATGGACTCAAATTACTCTCCGTTGAGCCATAGCATTGATAAAAATCTTTGTCTTCAAATAAAATGATGTTATCTACATGTAACTCTCCTAACAAGAGAATAGCTCTGTCAGAAAACCTTCTCAGGGCAGCTTCAAACCAGCATGGCCCTGCAGGAGTTCTCCTGGATGTTGGGAAATATACAACTACTTCCCTGAGTTCATGTTTGAGAAAATGCTCTTACTCAGCACAAAAATGCTAATGTTTACGACTTAGCATGAGACAAATACATCTTGACTGTTGAAGCTTTGCATCAAACTGAAGAGGATGGCAATGTCGCCCTGCTGGTTTTGAAAACTCCGCCTATTTTGCTGCTAGTCTCTCCAGGAGCTGAACCTGAACCCCGCGGCGAACACAGCGCATACCACGTCCTGTGTGAAAGCAGCTGGACAGCGACTCACTTCTGCTTTTGATGCTTTATTTATTCATTTCAAGAGGAATTCAATTGGTTGTTCATTTAACAGACTTTTATTCTCTGTCATGTCTTACTATGAAATTAAGCTACAGTAATTTAATTTAATTATTTCTTTTATCCGATTAATCACTAGAATAATTAATAGAATACTCGATTACTAAAATCATCAATAGCTGTAGCTGCAAATGTATCAGATGGTTTACACTTTGAGACAGGTAAATGCAGACCCTGGTAAGAATAAGTGTTACTACACCAAGCCCCTTCTACTTCACCTTTCATCCAGCATCTGAAGGAAATTACAAAAGTACCGCTTTATGCTTCAATGTAAAGGGAAAGTTCAAACTTTAGCAAAATAAAATATTAATTGCTTTGACCACAGAGGCCTGGTTTAGGGAATGAGGTTGCGGTAAAGGTTTGAAAAGTCATTACTAATCATTCAGCCTGTCGGGTGTGTTTATATGCACCACTTCCAGTACTACTGAGTTTAATCTGACTTCCTATTTGAAGGGGGAAAACTGGCGAGGCAGAACACATTTTCGACAGACATAAAACAGACATGCAAGTCAAAATAAACGCTCCAGAGTGAAGCCTGAGCCCCAGAGCTTTGCCTATGCATGGAACAAGTGTGCATGTGTATGCGTGCAAGGGGCAATGAAAAAGGGGAAGTTGAAGACCAGATTACAGCCACTCTCATTTCCATTCAGGGGCATGACAAAAGGGCCCGGGAACAATTTCATCAAAACCATTTCCTCAGAGGAGAACATGACATTCCTGCCCACAAATTGAAGGCAAACTCTGAAGACCAGGGGGAAAACAACACTTGTGTCAGTGAATTCTCCTCTGGAGTAACACACTTTCTGGACACTTAAATCCCCATTAACACAATCAATACAGGTTAACAACAAATCACAATAACAGAACAAATTACATATAAACTGAGTCACAAGAATACCTTCCCTGAGTCACTGATGGGAGCATCCACCTCACATGCTAGACTTATCTGGCCTGAGCATGTGTGCGCGTGTGGTCATAATGTGACAGTGAAGAACACCATAACCTCATGTTGGATAAAAAGCATCACTTCTCCAAATCCCCATAATCTGGTGGCTCGTTTTATACAAATGCTTGATGATTTCCATTTAATACACTTTAGAAGACAGATACATCCAGTCCACTGAGCAAAACCTGTCATGAAAATGCACTGAAACACAAGGGCTTAGTGCCACAATGGGCTTTTGCCATCAAAAGTGTTTGCGTGGGATAAGTGGAATTTGTTGCTTGCAACCCTGTAACTAATAACCTGCGTTATTTCACTACAGGATTTACAGCAGTTTTAAATATATTTGTTCTGGAGAATTAAATGATGTCTGCTGCACATCTACCCTTGATTGAGTATGGCATTTACTCTCAGTGTGAGTGGTTTGAGGTGGCAGTTTGCACCTGCGTGAAGTATTGTCTTTGCAAGTAAGACTGGACCTCATGGCATATCAGCCTGTACAGATATTTTTAGTTTGATGTCTCTCCAAGACAGAAATGGAGAGATTGTTAAAATGTCAAGCATTGTGCACATTTATTGTGCAAACATGGATGCTTTGGTTGGTCCAGTACCAATACCATACAAGCCATCTATGCAACCCAGAAACTAGGCCTGGGCAATAAAACAATAACAACATGTACCTTGGGATAGAAACTTTATAATTAGCAATAGAGACTTGTTTATAAGAATATTTGATAGTTTTACCTAAATGCATTACTTGCAAACCTCCATGAAAGCACGTAACAAATATGCAGCCTTCAGTTGCATGAACAAACCCCAAGCATGCTCCCTCTCTGGGTCATAAACAGCCTATCATAGCCCTTGATAATGGAGTTCTTTCACCCTATGTTCCTCTCCTTGTAGTTTATTGTCATCCCTAGTATTATGAAAATAAAAATATTCATAGGAAAAAAGGAATACAGGTTAAGTTCCTGTTAGAAATTCCTTATCTGGGTAGTGGAATAATATTTCATCATGTTACTGAATGTCATGGGGACGATAAAGTCATTTCTTGTCTCAGTTTTGTAAAATGCAAGGGCATTCTCAAATTTAAGATTGTGATTAGGATTTAAGGTTGCTTTTAAAGGATTGGATATTGATTATTTTTTTACCAAGAACAAGAAAACAGTGAAAACTATAAGTGAACAACCACTACAGCTAATTATTTTCATTCCAAGTTAATTTGCTAATTAGTGTCTTTAGGTAACGAATCAGTTGGGGTTCCCATCACATTTGGGGCCATGATTCTTAGACTTATGTTTCACTTTGTCTCGTTGCTTACTTTCTGTTTACACTCGCTGTTTGGTTAGGTTTAGGTACCAAAAATATTGTACATGGTTAGGTTTAGGAAAATATCACACTTTGGTTGACACTTTCACAACAGTAACTACATGTTAGAAGCATGTTTAAATTTAAGCATCCAAAACTATGTGGATAAGTTTAGGAAACTAGCACAATTTGGGTTAAAATACCAAAGCTTCTTCTACATTTTCTGAGTTGCCAAGGTGATGAGTTCCTCCCCATCTACAAATCTGACAAACAAACATAGCATCAAATAGAAAATTTGCTCAAAACATAATTGAAAATGCAGCTCAGTTGTAGAGTAATGTAAGGCCTGTGACACGGGGCTGTTTTGTATAGTTGCAAATATTTAACTTAACAAATGTCAAATAAATTATCAAAATATTTGTAAATAAGTTTTATGTCAATTAATGCAGTCATCAGCAAATACAGTGTAGAGTGGAACTCATTTCACAGATGGGTGAATGATACTAGACATTTTCAACCTCCTAGCAACACATAAGAGTGTAAAGACAGACCAGTCCAATTCTAGTGTTATCAATCCAACTAGAGTTTACAAAGATTCACTAGTTTCAGTAGCAAATCATTCAAGAGAAGATCATGTGATTAAATGGCTACAAACTGGTGAAGAAAACAATCAGAAAGTGGGATGAGTTGCTGTGTAATAAATAAATAAAGAGTAAAATAAAAGACTATGTATGTATGAGGAATGGCAGTGGCGAAGTTTATGACATGAAGCAGACAAAAGCACACTAAATCTACAGTCCCACAAGAAAAAATAGCATCCATGGCCTCAATGGTGACTGTGAAATCTGCTCACTGTATCCATGTGTATCAGCCAGAGCCTTGAAATAGCACATCCAGTAGTAATCCGCATGGTGAAAGAGGACTATATTGGTTAAAAGAAAACGGGACCACATCCTCTCAGCATCTGGAGATGCTGTGAGGGGGTAGCTGGAGGTTGGAAATGTCACTGACGGTTCCCAAACTCCAGAGAACAAAGCATGCTTATTCATCCTTGAACTTTTGCCCAAGAAGTGTGTGCACTCAAACACCCACAAACAGTTAAGTTGCCTCCATCTTGGCCATAAAATTTACTTTCATGGAGAGAGAGCAGCCCTAAATCTCCCAGTGTTTTAATACCTGTGGATACAATTAAAATGAATGAAAATAATAACAATGGCAAGTAGAGGAAGGAAACAAATCCTTTCCAGAAATGTGAGCAGACATACTAAGGTCTGCAATGGCACCAGCATTCTTTACTAATTCCCAAAGCCCACTGGCACTGGTGCAAAGAGTGAGAGGGACGCATATGCAGCTTTACTGTCAAGAAAATCACTGGATCCATACATTGTTTGGACTTAACGCATAATCCTTTCCATTGATAAAATTATGTTGAGTGTGCCTGGCTGGAAATCCACAAGTACAGGGCTTCAGCACACATGCTTTTTCCCTTCTCTGGTTTTCCTTTAATTTGCAAATCTTGTAATCTAAGCCTAGAGCTGACTGAACCAACTTCTAAACCAGCACCGCTGTAGCGGCCAAGGCTCCAATCTGTTTTCCATTTAAGTGTCAGGACGGCATCCTTTTTGGTGGTTAACAAAAGCTGTTATTTCAAAATGATTATATGCTAAAAATTGTGTGAGGACCTTAGTAAGTTTATGAACAGGCCCAATGGAAAGTACTGCGCCGCACCCGGAAGCCTTTTTCCTTCTCGTCTTTGACCAGAGTGTTATTTACCAAGCACTTCTGTCGGGGGAAGAACCAGGCTGTGCCATTCAGCCAGAGGTCAGGGTTTCTGCTTTTCAACACAGTGCATGTTTTCAGCATTAGTGTCGAGCGACGCCTGGGTGATTCGCCAAACCGTCAAAAAGCTGCCTGTCTCAGTGTCAGTGAGGACATAGGAAAAGCAGAAGCAACAGCAATGGCGTCACAGAGACAGGGTCGGCAGTTCCTGGAAAACATCAAGAAGGTGGTCTCCATCAAGGCCCTGCTGAAGACAGACTTCCTTATTTCATTTCCTGGGTAGGATATATTGAGTTAAATTTTGTGTTGCTCTGGAAGAGCAGCAGAAGTAAGTGGAAGGAGGGGGTGCGGGGAGGGCATGGACTGGGTATGGAGAAGCAGGCGAAGATGCCTTTGGGTCCGTCACTTTTAAATTCACTATCTTTCACTAAACAAAGACATAGCATTCCTAGCTCATGCCCTAAGACTCACCAGGATCTACACATCTGCTTAATCTCCCTTCTGTTACCTCTGGGGCGTTCAGGTACTGCTCGCATTCCATCCATAGTGCCACATAGAAACCATGAATCACAGTCACTAAGCCCACATCACTGGCTTCCCTCCAGTTGGGTGCATGTGAAGGGTTCATAACAAGAAGTCAGGTATCCTTTGATGCCTCTTATTATTAATAATTACTTTCAGATGTAGCATTTGTTGTACTTCATGACACTGCAAACCGTAAAACACCTTCCACTCCATTCTATCCTATTTAAAGAAATGCCATGAGAAGGCTCAATACAACAGCACATAGAGATTGCTTTAGTCTCTCTTGTAGTTCGTGTACTTTCAACCAGAGCTCGCCCACTGGACAAGAGCAAATTACGATGTTAATTCACACAGCTGGATCAATTTTGGATTTACTGTAACGCCACCTGTAATGCTGTCTGTATGCACTCAGCTTATAGTATTCTCTGGTTCTGATCTTTGCTCACAGCAAACAGAGATCAGGAGACTGAATAAATGAGATTCCAAAATTCAACAACCAGAAACATACAAGACAGTCACAAATCAAAAGCACAATTTACGGATATTACGTTAGGTTTTTATGTGTTGAACTTCATGTTGTGAGACCTTAAGAAGGAATTATGTCACCTTCACACCATATAATGTTTGTTTCATTGTTTAACAACACAGCACATAATGTATGTGGACACCTGCAATGCATGTAGGACAGTGAGTTGTTTTTTTTTTTTGGATTGTTGTGTCTTTTTCTGTTTTTGGACCCAGCACAGCGTTGTGAACATTTTGAACAAGTTTGTGTAATACAGGTCACTTAACATCTTCAGATTACAGTAGACTGTAAGCAATAAAGTTACAAAGCAACAATCAGCTGGTACTGGCAAGTAAATGCCGATGGGCTGACCAAGACTTGGATGTAGAATTGGTTTGATACAAGTTGAAACTTTATGTACAGGTTGCAAATTTTACATTTTTTTAACCGATAGTCAGCAGTGTTATCTATCAATAATCAATAGATAATCAACTGAATAAAACATAGGGGGCAGTTCTTCATGTAGTGATAGAGGTAGGACATGTGATATTTTCCACATGAGTGGCTTAGTTACACAAACACCTTAGTTATTGGGCCACCATCCTCAATGAGTTTGACTTGTCTTCAGTAACTGAGCTTTGGTGAGAAGCCATGAAGTGCCACAGACGTCTCTGTCATGGTGGCCTGTCGCTACCTGAACCCCACAATGCTCTACGCCTGCCATCAACTAACCGCCTGTAGTCCAAGTGACCACCTCCTCTGGTGGCTGTAGTCTTCTATTTTAATAAACAGTAAGAGGTGGTGCCACCAGGTATTACAGCAAATCTACAATACCTTTTTTGACATGCATGTCTTCATCGTCTGCCTTATCGGTCAATATATTTTTTGCTATTAAATTATTAACTGCAATTAAAAAATGAACTGATAATCAATGTCATTCCTAATCAGCAATATATTTAAAAAATGGACACTATGAACCATTTCTGTGCATTTAAAATATAAATCTATTTTTCACATTTACAACCTGAAACTCCCCTGTGCATACACACAGCTTGCGAGCTGCTCTCATGCCTGGTGTAGTCACTTTCAGTGGTTAGAATGAAAGCATAGTGACGCAGCTATATAAGCTGGTTGTAGGGGTTGTGAAGTCATCCTATGTAAAAGGCAGGTTAAAGTGAAAATATTAGATAATATTAGATCAGCCAGAACATAAACAAACACCTGTAGAATATTGTGTAGGCCCCTCTCTTGCAGCCACAACAGCTCTGACTAGGGCTGCAAGATATGTTGTTTCAGCAACAACACTGTGATCAGTCAAATTGCATGAAGTGCACTGCTCTCATTTTCAATGACTACTCTCCAACTTATTCCAGTTTCACGATTCTTGAAGTTGTTTTTAACCATATTAACAAGACTGCATGCACACAGCCACTCAGCAAGGAACAAGAAAGAGTAAGGATTTGGTTGGAAAAAAGAAATACAACGTCAGTTGTATGGAAATATTTCAGCTACAGAAAGGAGAACATTGCAACAGTCCAAATGATATCATGCAGCCCTCGCTGTGACCCATTAGGGCACAGATACAGGATGTCTGGTGATGTCCTGTAATGTCTGGCACAAAGACATTGTCACTGGATCATTTAGGTCTCGTAGGTTGTAGAATCACTGTAACCACTGTGGATTAAGCCAATTATGCGTATGCTGAATCACATTGGGTTTTAGGCATTTCGGAGGCCGGGTCAACACCTTGATCTCTTAGTCAGTTTCCTCAAGTCATTCTGAGCAGTTTTTGTGGTGTGGTGGGGCCAGTGGTTTTAATGCTGTGACTAAAAACATCTAAAGATGCTTGCTAAGAAATGGAGTGGTGCCATTTTAATTATGATACATAAACTCACCCAGAGGACCCGGTGCTCTTGCAGACCCCAAGCAGAGGCCTCTTGTCAGCAAAACTGTCCATCTTTTGAGGACCTGAGGAGGAAGAGAAGTCAGAGGAAGAGGCAGATGAGAAAGAGAATGATCTGCATAAAACAAAGAGGGACATTCTTTAACAAACATGTGAGGCCTCTAGTGCTGCCCACCCTCATTCAACAGTCGGCCTATTACCATGACAGGAAACGTGCTGATTACATTACTACTGTTGCCCTGTAATCCAATTATGGATCCACTTGTCCACACCATCGAAAATGTGGAATCCACATACTGCATGTTCTACTGTTCTTCTAATCTGCTACTGCATACGTTTATCCGCTGAAATTTCAAGGAAACAAATGAAAAAAAAATACAACGGAAAAATACAACTTAAAACATAATATATTACAGAACCAAAACAAGCTTGAGAAAACTCCTGAATGTTGCAAAAGCGAGTGCGATTTCCAGTCAATCTCTTTGTTTGTTTTTGGTGTTTAAGGGTGGAATTACAGCATGGTATAAGCCCAACAGGCATATTAAAAAAATGTAGAGAAAACATGTTGCATTAAGTGGACTGATCCCATATTTTCCCTAATTGTCTTATTTTTAAAGTCAGGCAGAGATTCAGGGGATTGAGGGGATGGGGGTGCTTAGATTGAAGAAGATGTTACCCTTTAGAGGACTGTAATTTGAGGCTTGACAGTAATCAGCCCGAGTTCCTGCGGTATGGCGTGAGAGCAAAAGTGGCTTCCCTACCAGCCTTAACACTCCCTACAGAGCCCCTTCTTCTTTCATGTTTCTGCCATCAGACATCATTCCCAGTCAAGATATTGAGCTGCGACATAAATATGCCTTTCCGAGAGACTTAGTGGAATGGTGCATTTACTAAAATAAACTTTCTGGAAAAAAATGCAACATTTGATGAACAGAAAGACTTTGATTTGATTCCTACTGTAATGGACAGTAACTGAAGAAGGAAGTATTGCTGACTTTCCTGTGGACTGCATGGTGAAACGTTTTAGCGAGGATGGGTCGTGTTTAGATAAAACTATAACATGGCCTGCAACACTATAGACAACATGTTTATTGTTAAACATCATACAGTTACTTCTGCAGGGCGGAAGCATCCCAAAGTTAACTCGATTGTGAAGACATACAAACTGACTTTCACAGCAAAAGAGCACAAAGACACGGAGTACATATTTTTCACATATATTCATATTTCCTCAATGCTCAGTTGTTACCAGCCAGGGAATACATTGACTCATTTTCCAAGACAACGGAAGATTATAGGTTGTAAACTCTAGAGAGGATGTGGATAAACGCATTTACTCCATTTGGAAAACCAGTACTTCCTTCTCTATTCTAGGAAAGAGGAACTCTGCCTTATTATAATCAACACCTATTTTCGGGACTTTGTACGTCTGCCCACCCACGGCCTCCCATCCCAGACAATTGGCCTTTTAATGGCTCGCCACAGTGCGACACTGTTTGCGCCCTAGCAGATTGCAATCAGTGTCCTTCCCTCCAGTAGTACAATTCATATTTATTTTCTGCTGAGAGAATTACTCCCCTCATGTGTCGGGGCTATCTGCTGCTTCTTATTACTGTGGTTTGCTTTCATCCACTTCCAGCGCTCTTCAAATGCTGCCATTGTGTGTTGTTCAAATCTGCCAAAAGACCGGAACATGGCCGGAGAACAAAAAGGCGATTTTCTCACCAAAAAAATGCCACAAGCCAGCTTTCACAGCACTGACTGACACCTGCAGAGATGAAATTCAAACTGCATGTCTGGAAAAGGTCTAATCAGTGGAACAACTCAACCATTTGCACCATGCCTCTGAGGATATGAACTCTGGTATTCATAGTGCAGTCAACTTTCCAGAGTCTGAAAAAGAGTGGAACCACTGAAACATTTGTTTGCCACCACACTGACTATTTGACATTATAAATTAAATTAAATTCATGAGTGTTGTTGGTAGATTAGTTAAGATGAAACAGCATTAAGGTACACAGTTGTCATGTCAATTCATGTGTATTATTTTTCTTTTAAAAAGTTTTTTTTCTTTTAACAAAATGCTTGGGTGTTTACAGACTACTAAACATTTGGTTGGGATCACTCAAATAACAGTAAATACTGTTATTTTTCTAAAGCAACATGCAATTCATACCATATTCATTATCAATCATGTATTCATTCAGTCCCGTACTTTTCATTGGTGCTAGAGGGAATCAACAATGCATTAAACACAATGGCTACTCAAAACACATCAAACTAGAAAGAACAGACTAGGATCAGGATCAACAATATTCTTTTCAGTGGGAAAATTGATTGAAATTAAGCGTATCGTCGCTCTGTAAAGTGTTATTTAAGAATGACAACCCGATTGCAGGTATTTTCCGCATGGGTAATTTGTGGCTTCCAACTGCTTTACACATTTCAGATGATATTATCCAACTGTTGCACCTCTTTGTGCCAAATCCATCCCTCTCCTGGCTAAAGCCGAGAGCCAAGTCCATCCCTAGGACATTTCCAACAATGCACATTTAAGAAGCTGCATTGTATAATTGTGACCACCTAGTATGGTTTTAGCACATCACTTGGTGAGGCTACAAGCAAGACATTTAAGTGTCTGTTGGCCACTTAGGACACCAGGATATAGTGCGTGTATGTGCATATAAAATAAAGGCCCTCTACACGTACACAGGTGTTTCTGCTTGTTGTGTCTGATTAGAAGTTAGCAGGATCCATGCAAGAATTACACAAGGTTACTAACCTCACAAACCAATCAGACATTCCCACACAAATGGGTGCAAAGGGGCCAAATAAAAGGTCTGCACGATATCAATCAAGTGTAGCACTGGCATGCACAAACCGTTTTGATTAAAACATTAGCTACTTTTTTGTTAATTTGGAAGCACTGGTTGATAAAATGCACATTTTCTATATTTACCCTGCTAAAAAGCTATCAATAATATCTGTTGGCATTGTTCATTTCTTTTAGCTTCCATTTGAAGATAGTTTTAAAGTACAACTGGAATCACTTTGAGTGAAGTCAGATATGAAGTCAATATTGTTTTAAAATGTACTGTTATTAAATTCAGTGTTATATGAAAAAAAATGGTGCTTGGTGAAACATCAGAAATGTTCTTTTTTGTCTCAGCTATGTCTGTGTTTGGCTGACAGTGCTGGCAGGCTGCCAGAGTGCTGGTGTTCCACCATAGGGAACGAGAGACAAACTAAACAAACGATGCAATGCAGCTATGTATCATGAGAAGACAGCGTGCTGTTAGCGGGGTTGACGAGTGATAAGCATAACAGCTTCCAACCAGCCCCGGTGAAATTTGCAGCTATGGTTACATACTGTTAAAGGTGCTGCAGCTGAGCAGCTACTAAGCTAACAGCTGAAATGCAGTCAGGGCCCCAGACTTACTTTTTACAGTGACAGTGGTCTTTATTTAAGTGCAGCAGCACATAATTTAGGTGCACCCAGAATGTTTCACCAGAACTTTAGGCAATGAATAATTAATTTAAGCAGTACCTTTATTATCAGTTCCCCTACACAGTGATGATTGGCCAGAAATTATTTTGAATAAAGTAAAATAAGCCATTCAAATGTCAGACTTACAGATTCTAGCATAACAGTGTAGTTGTTATTGCTGCTAAACCTGTTTTTGTTGAGCATCACATTTTCTCCTTATCAATATGCAATCGTTTCCACATCAGCCAAACATATTAATTCTTTTGGCATATATCTATTTTTGCAGTTTCTATCAATTCCTCACATTTCTTAGCCCAATTACATTAACTGTTTAATGTCACTATATAATGTGACCATGGAGCCACTGATACAAAGGTCATCCTTTTTCAAACACTCCTGCTACAAATGACTAAGTATTACATGATTGTTTAATAATTAAAGAATGTGGATCTCTTTCTGTTTCTATTTTGAGTGTCTTCATGCATAGCCGTTTTATTCTGTTTCAAAATGACAACTACAAAGAAGCCCCAACTCATTCAAGACAGACTTAGGTCTAAACGTTTGATTCATTTTTAATGTTTAGGTGTCTAAACGACACAAAACAGCACTGAAATGAGTATGAAGAAGAAAAAGAGAGAATGTAGGTCAGTTTAGCAAATGTATATTCATAACATGCACATCTAACTAAACAAATTATTAAAGAATCTAAAGGAGAAGATTTAGACTTGGAAGAGTTGGGGAGATCGCTAGCAGAACAGTCAAGGCACAGTGAGGTTTCCAGAAGAGCTTTGGCAGCAACAAAGCACTGACTTCAGAGACTCAGAGGCTGAGAGCAGGCCAAGAGTAATCGTAGATTGACTCCAACATCAGGATGAGGCAGCAAGGAGCACTCTTTAATTTTAATGATATAGCACCACTTAAAATGCCCACAACCCGAAACTGCATTAGGATGTGCCATACAAAATTTAATTTTTAGTGTTGACCTTGGATGCTGAAATCAAGTTAACCAAAGTGAAGTTTTTTTTTTCCTGAGAACATTTCAGAATTATGCTGAAACGACACTTCAGAGGACTTAGAAAGAAAATATGTCTAAAAGCACATACAGGTACTTCCTCCATATCCCTACCACATGTGAGCTGGGGAGATAAATCTTGTGTTAAAAATAAAGCTCAGGGAGCATTTGAGGGTTGCAGTTCATGTGGCGAGACAAGGTGAAAACAGCTGAGCGTCTGCCTCGTCCACGGTAATGGTCTCGTGATGCTGTCTCGAAGCTACACAGTTGGTTACAGTTCCATTTGAAACAGATGCAGATATGTGGCCCTTAAAGGAACAGTTTCACATGTTGTTTTTTGTAAAATATTCCTATTCACTTTCTTCTGAAAATCTTGAAAGAACAAGATATATAACCTTGATTGACTAAAGTATGTCAGATTTCTCTCTGGAATCATAATCTGTACAGTAACAGAAGAAAATGGGGCACACTTTCACATTTCCCTACATCACACAGCTCACACTCTGGTTCCTCCTCAATGTTTTTTGGGATTAAATATCCTCAATGGCCAGAGGAAGAATACCAGCTCTCAACAGAGCAGCTAAAGACCTTTGGATTCTAGATAAATGAGTTGCAACATCTGGCTTCAGGCCAAACGTTTGTGTGGTATGCACTTAGGTCCTTAATTTTAACTTAATTTTGACTTGACAATATTGTCAACCCACTTTTTTATTGTTAATGTACTTAACATTACAGCAAGAATTATTTGTGAAGCTGAAGATCTTTTACGATAGAGAAATGTGTGATTAACTCCAAACTGGTGGTCAAATATGTAAAACAGAGTCAGGCTACTTGTTTACCTGCTCCCAGTCTTTATCCTAAGCTGAGGTGACCCTTGAGTGATACCTATCTTCTTGAGTGTATTTTAAGAGAATGTCAAACTATTCCTCTTAAATCCAAATCTTAGATCAATTATAAAAGTTAAACAAAGTAAATTTCAAAGTACATTGCAACCAGTGTGACTTTTGAAGGATACTATAAATGCCACTGGAAGGCTCATCTTCATGATACACTAAAAGTCTTTATTAACAACTCCACAGTATTACTACTGTATCATCATTATGAGATAAACATGATCAAAACCTCACTTGAAATTAGAATATGCAGCATGCTCTTCAATCAATTTTATACTGTGGCAACGTAAAAGTATCAAAGATACTCACTGATATGTGGGGCTGGCAGAATGCGAGCAGCTCGAACTGGACCGTGACGCACTGAGAACAGCTCTTGGGCTTCCCCTGCCAGCTGAAAAAAAGAGTTTAGAGTTAAAGATAATTTAAAGTTCACAAACCAGCTCCATCAGAGAAAAGAGATCATTTGCACTAAAAAAAAACAGACCATCATTGGAGCTGACGTTCACTGAAACCACATATTTACCCATTAGGTAGTCCAGAGATGAACCTAGTGCATCCACAGATTTTAAGGGTACAATTCTGTGTGTTTGCTGCCTGATGGTCTTATACAAAGTGTGTGTGTGTAAACAACAGTTTTATTTGGTGTTAATAAATAATTACACCAATCAATTTTTTCTGTACAAATTGTTAAATAACCACAGAGCCTCAGAGATTACTGCAGAAAGACAGAAGCAAAATGACAAATGATCATTAGTTCATATGAACAATAAACTTTCTTTATTTGAAGCTAGTTTTTCAGAGGGTGAGAGGGGGAGGGAGGATGGGCAGCATCAACACGGCGGTCTAGTGGTTGAAGTTCCAGCCAAACCACAAAGTAAAATCTACCAAGCGCAGAATAGAAGGCCCAGTGGCGTTGCAATGCAAACGAGCTGACTCCACTTACTGTGACAGAGCCAGCAAGGAAAGGTTGAGGATACGGGCTAACGCCAACTGGGCAGCAGCCCATGATGTCTCCATCCCAGTCTGACTGTAAGCATAAATTACACACTGGCCAGTGTTTCCAACCAATCTGAAAATCCCAAGATTATCTTCTATTTTTGATTCCATGAACATAAGAGATCAGAGGCCTGACTGAATGTTTCAAATTGTTAACCTTTATTTCCTCCACAGACTAAATGTTAGATGAAGTCTGGCATGTTCTGCACATTTTGGATAAGATGTAAATTGTGTTTTGGCTTTACCCGCTCTTCATCTTCTTACTTCAGTTACAGATTTGCTCCTTTCCCAAAATGTTCATTAGCCACTCCATGATCGTTTTGCTGTCAAGGTAACAAGCAAACTGCTCCACATTTAGCCACATCTGTCTCTGTAGCCACACTAAAAACATAGCTTGTTGCTGCACTGCATCCTTGCCTACAATATCTAATACTGGTATAGAAATCAGATTTTTCAGCTTTAAACCTCATGTAAATAATTGTGCATGACAGTACAAAACTAGGTATGTACAAAATAGGCCTGTTACCTTCTTGTTATAGACACCTTTACTATAATCTATACTTCACATGTCTTTTGATAATTCTATAGCTGTTAGCAACTTGTCACACGTTTGCTTTCTACAATGAAAAACATGGTGTCCAGTATTTACATGAAAATAATCAATTCTAGTACTCCTCAAACAATCTTGTCTTTAACAATGTTCCACTTTAACACTGTACTGAATGGAAATTATTAATGTTGTAATTTCCGTTTTGGCCTAATGATGGTAGCGTCATCTCACTATTTCAATGGCTGGTTCCAGACACAATGACACAGAAGTTTGTCTGTCTGGTTTATTGTTACAGTAACATGATGGCTCTCGAACTGGTGACACGTTTAAGTCAGAGCAGCATTTTCTTTAATACTGGAGGTTTTGATGACAACAGCACCGCATATGAACAAGTAGCTGAGGCCACTGAGGCCTCAGAGTTGCCTCAGCTGCCTCTCCCTAGCTGCTGTAAGCACACAAGCAGTTTTCCAGGACAAATGTCCAACTTGAAAGCCAGAAGATGTCACAAATGCACACTCTCCTGGAAAATGCTGGCTTTCAACGGTTGTGGCCATGTCTGAAGGAGGGAGAGAGGTGCCATGACTTTCAAAAGCTGAGGGAGGCTCAGAAAGTCTTCGAGTATATCGTCAGAACTGGTTCAGCTGAACTCCCACAAATATACTAGAGATGCCTCATCTGTCCATGCACACTAAACAACAAAACAGTGAAGCAGTGTGCAGTTTGAGACACGTAACTGTGATTAGTGATTACTGGGATGGCCGGTTTGAGTTTGACAGGTGTCACTCTGCAAGAAGTTACTGTGGGTAGTGTGCAAGATAAACATGTAATGTATCACCCTACTGTGAGGTTTATTTACAAATTTTAAAAAACCCATTTGTCTGGCATCTCTAAATAAATGTGATAATACTCTCAATGACAACAACATATTGTTTTTACTTTGCTCTGAAAAGCAAGCGGTATGATTTTAGCATATGGTTTAAAATGCCTTAGATAAGTGCCAAGGTATGTATAGTGTTTGAAAAACGACCCATGCATTTGAGTGGTAGGACTGCTATCAGGCCAACAAAATGTTAGAAATTTTACAAATGCATTTTCCTCAGAGAATTACAAATCACAGTTACCTAAATAAATGAAACTATGATTCAATCATTTTGGAGAAGTCATTTTAGTTTTAAATTTTTAGGGAGTTCAACATTTTTAGGAAAATAAACTACTATACATTAAAGCAGATAAATAAAAACTGCATATGTAGTAGCAAGTGCTTGCTTGTTTTACAATAGATGTTCAATGTAAGGACAAGGACAAGTGTCTTTCTGGTTTTTCTAAACTTGTGTTCATCATTCAGCCTCACTGATCAAACAAGTGCATTCCAGGACATCTGCACAGACTGGAAATGACATTTAGGGATAAACACTAAAGGCTGCACAATTACAGCAGATTTTAAACTTTTCTGTATTACTGGTTCTTATTAGAACGGAAATACAACCACAGTGTAAAGCACTTTAATGGGTGTGTGTGTGTCTGTGTGTGTCTGTGTGTGTGTGTGTGTGTGTGTGTGTGTGTGTGTGTGCCCAGCCCAGTGTTCATATGGGATGCTAGTATATTAGGTCAATGGCCAGTGTGGCTCTTGGGAGTGTCTGGCGTGTGTAATGGCACATTGTTCTAAGCGCAGAATGCCCCACTTTTGTTATTCTTTTATGCGTTAAATTACAGTGAACCCTGCATTATCACTTTACTAGTGCTTTAATCTGTTTGTTTTAAGTCTTTAAACCCATCTGAGGGGATGATCGCTCTTTTGCGCAATTAGTAGCCTTTCCAAAGTGGCGGATTTGGAGCTATGTTTTTATTCAAAGTGCTTGAGACCCAGCAGTGGCAGATAAACACTGGAGACACGAGCAGGTTATACGAGCAGTGATAGCAGGAATAAAAGGAGGTTGGCAGCAGGGTAGGATTCCTATACAGGCAAATGGACCTGCGAGGGGGAATAATGGAATTTGCAGGATTAAAATGAGAAGAGGGAGGGCCGGAGGTTAATGCGCTGGGTTATTGTGCATTACGCCGCCGCTCATCCTCGCCTTACATGGCTCTGTGTGACATCCACTGCCATCAACAACATTCCGAGCATTACATTAGTGGCCCTGCGTATGCAATATGCCAAATTGCTTTTTCAAAGTTGTTTTCCCTGAACACAGTTATTCATTATATTCATTTCATTTGTGGCTCGGATTTTTTTTTTTTTTTTTTTGTGGAATCACAGTGTCTGCTCTTCTGTTTTAATCTCTCAAATGTAATGCCATAAGCTGTGAACAGATATCTGGGCCATATTCACAAGTGAATACACTAACACAGTGCTGGACATATTGGAGGTTTGGATGGAGCAGGTGCTTCAGGGATCACATAGTAACAGGTGCTTGTTCAAGGCCTTCCATTACATCCAGCACTAAAGTGATAAAAGCACACAAGCATAGAGTGGTGCAGCATTACTTAGGCCGTTGAGCTGCAAAACAAACTGATTTATTTTCTCTCTTTTTCACGTGAAGATACGTAAATGAACTCATATAATCACACAGTCATTCCACCTGATGACAGTGATAGATGATACATTACATTACAAGCAATTATTTGTTTTTAAGGCAACTACAATTAAGGCATCCAGCCTGTCAAACTGTTATCTCCACATATTCTGAGATATTCTGAGATAATAGAAAATGTAAGATTAAGCACCAAGCAGTCAGAAATTAAAACAATATTCACAACAGCATGAAAATATGAGGAAGAACTACTCCTCGTGACTGTGCTCAAAACCACAGCACCTGCCAGTTAAAATATAGAAAGATTTTGAAACTGAAAATATTACTATTATTATTAGTGACTATTTATCATTTTCCATCTGTACCCAAAAACAACTTTAAAAGAACCTTATTATACCATAATCTAAAGTTACCATAGCTGAATTTGACACGTAAGAAATCTTGCTTGATCATATAAATACTTAAACTTTTTCCCATCCTGTGCAGTTACATTTTGACTTTAATATCCAACAATCTTTGGTGAAAAATGCAAAAATAAATAATAAATAGTAAAAACCCACATTTGTATTTATGTTGTAAAATCCCTGAGTGAGGGAGAAATACGCACCAGTTTCCCAGCTGACATAAGCTTTGACTTAGCACAGACCAGAATCTCATATTAACAATATATTCAGTTAATTTTAAAACTTTTAAAATCATTTATATAAAAAAAAACAATCAAAGATCTTCTTCGAGAGTGGGCAGAACCTGAAATGTACCGCTAGTATAAACAAACCTATAAAACTATGGCAGCTGCATAGAAATTCATTTTTCATTTCACTGGTATTTTACTGTATTTCAATCTGATTACAACTTCCTAGTGTTTATTATTTCATCACAAATTTAGGACAGGACTATGGACTTAGAAAATCTTGTAATATAGCCTCCAACACATCCACTGACACTTGTACAGACATCTTCCTTCCAAGCATTTCATCTCAACACGTATACAGACAGACAATTAGTCCACGACAGTCTGCCTCTTATCAGGCAGTGGTGGATGACACCTCACCATTGTGAGGTGACAGTAATCTACATCGCCTAAACACCTCTGTCAGCATCCATACAACCAGTCCGAGTCCCCATCTCCTGAGTGTGTGAAAGTGTGTGTGTACACGTGTATGTTCGTACTCTGCTGGGCCATTACAGAGGGTGTTGGCTTAGCAACTGTCACAAACACTTCACAGCCACTCAAGAGCGAGAGACCAAGGCACCTTCAGTGCTTACTTAAAACCCTGCGAAAAAACACAACCCAGAATCATCCCGTAAACTTTGAAAACTGAAAGAAAAACAATGAGGAAGGACAGCGTGTGATAATAGGCCGGGCTGGGCTGTGAGCATCAGATTTGGTGACAAATGAAACTAAAAGGCCAGGGAGGCGCACACAGCTTATATTTTCACTGGTTGTGTGTAGTGCGGCCAAAACAGCTGTAATCCTCAGCTCCACCATAATAACGGCAAAAGAAAATCTGATCGCAGCACAGGAGTCGCCACATCACAGTGGCCAATGTGTGTGATCATGGGTAAGTACAAGAGTGTCCTTCTAGCCGCGGCCTGTGGATGTTTATAAAGAGACTGATTAAGGACTTTGGTGTGTTTAGATCTCACAGGATGTATGTGAAGTTTGCATGTTTCAGTGACAGCCTCTACATGAAAGGCGATACTCAGTGAGCGAAGCTTTCACAGGGTTGTGGATAATTTGTTAAGTTACAGAGCTGACAAAATCTTCTAATGATTTTCCAAGGCTGACTTTAAAGAAGTCAGTTTCTATACTAAATAACATGCCCATTCTGCTTGATAAAGGTTTTGATGTATAACACTGGGTCAGTCATAAGAACACTGGAAAAAATTCCTTTCAACTTGCAGCTTGCAAAAATCAATAACCAAAACTAAAACTTCTGTCCTGCAGTAACAGACCTGTACCTTGAACTTTATTTTAACATATATATAATTTAATGTATAATTCTCTGTGGTGCACATTTGACCTGCAAATAGAAAAGGTCATGTTTACCCAAATCACCCCTCTTATTATATCCCAACTTATCAAAAGGTTTCCATCTTGTGGTTACATTTGACATTGCACAAGCAGTAAGCTGGAACAGAAAGTGTTTTGTACATACAGTATGTAGTATAATATAAATTATGTTTACTTTGTCACATAGGCTGCTTAAACCATGGCTAATGCTTAATCCAATTCAACAGTTCTGCAAAAAAATTAAATATTCTATTGTTTATTAAAAACAAGTAATAATGAATACTGTGAATATACTTAGTGAATATGTGTCCAATATTTTTGGTAAGCTCTAGGCACTCAGATTTAATGTTGATTTCAGCTGCAGGAACTCAGTACAGCTACTGTAGTGGAAAGATTCACACTTAGTGTTAATGACTTTGACGTTGAGTTCGGTACATTTTGGTGTTGAAACTGTCTTTGTAATCACGCTTTATCATTTACATTCAGCCACATTTCAAAAGCAACTTTTTGGTTGGCTGTACTTGCAGATGCATTAACAATTAATCAGTTTGTGTGCATTTGTACTCCTCTTTCTTGCTTTCTAATCACCCTTTTTTCAGAAATATGCTCAATAATGCACAGTCCTGAGAGGAAGCGTAATGCAATTGTTTAAATCAAATATCAGCCATAACGTGGTCAATGCTGCCACCTAATGGACAAAGAGCAGTACTGCTCAACAAAGAACAGTCAAGATAGAGATAACCGGTAAATATGGTATGATTGGAACATCAGGGTTCGTTCTAGGGATTCCAAGTCAGCATATTTCAGCATTTATGTTTTGCTTTACCACTGTATTTTGGAGAGTTACATTGAACAATGTTATTTGTTAATGTATTCCTCTAAATTGCTTGTTTTAATCTACTTCAGTAGTTTAAATATTTAGTTTTTATTTCTCGTGGGTGTTTCAGATTATCTGAATGCCTAATTAGTAGCAGTGTATTATGAGTTTGTCAGTCATCTGTAAAGGACATGAAGAGCTTCATACAAATTAAGTGTTTCATAAACATCCTAGTCAGTTCCTCGATCATCATTACTTTCATTAGTGCTCTCTGACAGACACAGAGGATACGCTGCAGAAAGGTCTTTCAGAGACAGCCACCATAAAAGCACATTACCATGCACTGATGTGATGGAAGAAAAAATACTAAAATGTAGCAGGTGTGTATTAATCTGAAACTTTTATTAGAATGTGTTGTGGAGTGTAGCTCTTTCTTGGCACAAGTTCTTGATTTGTGTTTTTATCTTCTTTTTTCTTCAGTCAGTAGGGACAGCCTGACTTATAAACTAGATCACTCAGTGGCTGTATGTTTGTTTGTGTGTTTCCATACTTGGTGGGACAGTGGATATGTCCCGGCAAGCACAGGTCAGCAATTGATTTGACCAGAGACTGACTTTTGAGCCCAGTAAGGACATACTGTTTACACTGTCCAGTCACACAAGCAACTCTAAAGACTGAGCATCAAGACAGTAAGTAAACAAAGGCTTGTTCAACACCTTAAGTTAGTGTTTCTCAGTTCTATATTAACATAGATTACTGATGCAAGTCCAATGTCACATTATCTACAATTTGCATATTGTATATTTCATTAAAATATGAAACTTTTGATAAAATATGAAAGTCTGGGTCTAATCACTCTGAAGGCTTGTTAAATAGAGATGCTTTCCTTGTTTTTATGTTGACTTTTTGAGGATCTACCAAAAGTATACAAAGGGCCATGGAAAAAATATTGCTCTACAGTGAGCGAATTGTGGATGTTTCTGATATATGAGTTTTATCAAACTTATTCATCCAATTTTAGAATAGTTATAAGACTATGTGGCACAAAAGGACTAGGTAAGAAATCGATGGGGTTGCAGTTTTAGGGGCTTTTAATAATCATGCACAAACAGCAACAGACCGCTGTGGACATTGGGAATGTGTAGTTATTCTTATTATACTACTAAATAGTACACTTAGAGGCTGCTTGGATGACGTGTTCTGCACATGTGCAGATGACTGTCATATATGCATCTCTATAGAAAGCCTTGATAGCTCAAGTAGATATGGATTGTAGATATGATAATTCAATTCAACTCTCCAAAGAAAAAAGTTCTTGCTCTCCACAAAATCCTTGCTGACGAGCTCTTCAAAAGCTTTTCTTCCAACATCCAGTGAGAAACCTCACATGGACCCTAGCAGACCCTTTTATATTTGTGGATGAGAAAAGCAAAGCATGAGCCTGACAAGCCTTATTGTTGTGAGACTTACAGATACACTCCAGATCTGCATCCCATCAGTGTAGCCAATCATGAGGCAGAGTGGAGGGTCAGTAGTGCCACTGTGCATCTCCATAAACTCTGGGTTGCGGGCCGTGTCTATGCAAACAGAAAGTGACACAGTAAAGTTTAATACGAGTATGTGTTTAACCATCCATCACTATGACAAACAGAATATATATGAAGTATATAAGGCATCATCATGTGTTAAACCCCAAACACGTTTACATTGGGCTTTCTTACATCATCATGTCTAAAGTTTTACTTGCTTTCCCTGTACATTCTGATTATTGATTATTCTGCCCTCTGTTTGATCCATATATCCATCCAGTGTCAAAGTCTTCTCTGGAAGCCATCTCAATAAACCTCAAAAAGCATATTTTGTTATCCACTCAATCAAAAATAACTTCATCCATTCTTTCATTATCATTTTAGTTCAAGACATTTTGTATCCATCTGGCCAACATCCTAATTTCATTCCAAATACATCTACTACCATTAAACTGAGCTTTTGTTTCTTCAGCATGAAAGATGCTTTCCAAATCAGACAGAAATCAATTTCAATAATAAAATGATCATTTTGTGATTGTCAGGTGACCGTACCAGACAAATAAGTTCAGAAATTTATATAACTGGCTTAACTAAGCATTACATTTACTGAGGACAGAACACTAATCAGACAGATCAGAGAGCTGTAATACTGTCAGTTCATATGATCTTATTTAATATAGGGGACCTGTGGTTGTTCTAAAGGGGTTTTAAACATGACTGTATCCACAAAGGATGACGGCGGCTTATCAATGTTTTAGCATTAACAAAGACTTACCATTGATATCGGCTTTTTCAAATCGAACCCAAATGATTTTCTCTTTTTCATCAGTGGGTGGAGCGCCAGTATACGCCTGTGGTTCGAAAGAACAAAAAATATATTATTATATGTATTACACATATCATATTGTTTTCTATTAACCATTGTCTTGTAGGAAGGTCCAGTGCTGCCTAAGGACGAGACTTTCTGCAAACTGACTGATGCTTTCCTCCAGAATCTAAATGAATTCCACTCTTGTCAGGATGCTGTTTACTATGATAGGGTTGCCTCGTCCAGTAGCTCGAAAACATCCCCAAAGCATTACATTTCCACCACCATGTTTGACCGTAGAGATGGTGTCTTTGGGGCTGACTCACAGTCATCACACCACAGAACATATCAGCAAAAGCTTTCTTCTTTGTCTAGGTAAGCTTTGCATGCCTGACTTGGAGAAGTGGAGTCCTCCTTGGTCTGTGTCTATGGAGAGCAGCCTTGTTCAGTGTCTGCTGGAGCGCTGATCTTGAGCTGTTGGTGCCAGATCCATTCAGATTCATCAGGATGATCTTGGTGGTAATGCTGAAATTCTTCTTGGCCACACTACCGTTCTTGCCTGTGCCCCTTAAGATTTCTCACAGTGTGGGATTCCTTGTATTTTTTGATGATGTTTGCATTGTGGCCACTGAAACTTGAAAATACTTGGATATGGCTTTTTAGCCTTTCCCTATCTTGTGAGGAGTTACAATACGAGGCTGAGCATGGCAGTCACAATGCATCACTAAGCCTTTTGGTCTTAGTCATGACCTGTAATTGACTAGGAACTGACTAGAGAATTCCTGCTGCATCAACTCTTCTCAGTTTATAGTATATTACAAAGTTCTAGAGCATTGTAGAAATGACCAGGACCATTTGGAATAGAAGCAGCATTTTCTAAAAAGTTTGCAACAACTTCAAGAGATATACAACATTTTGGACACATGATTTTAAGTAGAAATGCAAACAAACAAAAAAAAACACATAAAATGTATCATTAACATCTATAACATGTGTTCCTGTCCTTTGTCACTTGTTTATGCAATTTCCAGTAAACAGATTTTTCACTTTTTGATGTGTTACAAACAAAAAGACTAAAGTTTCTATTGACCATAAAAAAGGTGTTTCTAGTATAGCACTGATGTTTTTTGCACACACAACATAATCAAATCTGCAATTGAAACTAAAACCAGCAGTGTGCCAGTGAGGACAATTACCTGAGGGACCACATCCTGCAGGAAGGTCACAACACTTTCCATGTAAGACTGCTCCCTATGAGAGAAAACAGCTTATGTCATTGCAAATATATAGAACACGCGGAGTGCATGCTCTCTACTATCAATGATCCACACAAAGGGGTTTTACGTGAGTAAAAAATGTCAAACATTTAAAATAAAGGAATACAATTTCAGGAGTGACTTCACAGGTGACACGAGTTATCCAAATATGCTAAAGCAGAATATTTCTTATTCAGGGACATGGACATACAGTACAGATCTCTAGTCCTAGATATACAGTACATAAGGTATCATGATTTAAGTGATTCCTAATAAAATAATAAGAGTATTTGTCCTTACGTAGCAGCTTGTGCTCGCACCAAAACCCCTCCAGCACAGCGACTCGGTCTGCGTGGAGAGTCCGATGCCATTTTGTTTGTTTCTTTATCCTGAAAGGGTACAAAAGGACATTTTACCATGATGACTAGCACTGTAAACAAATTGTATGTTTTCAGCAGGAAACATTATCATGAAGTCTCCAGTTACTATGTGAAGAACAGGCAACAGTTACCTTGTTAAGATTTTTACATCTTCAGTTAAGCCACACTAATAAGCAATGTTCGCAAGTTTACTTTCTGGATTCTTTATTGAGTTTAAAAATTGTTATACCAGTACCCTTCAGAATTTTACACATCCCTAGATAATGTATTCAGATTCATTGTTTTGACTGACCAACCAAGAGATTTTCAAATCTCAATGGCATAAAACAAAGAAAACCAGTGTCTCATTTTTAGAAAGTCTGAACCAGGGAACTTTTAGCAGTTTGCTTCATCAATAACTTAAACCTGTAATGTATTATTAAAACTATAGTTAGCACAGCTTAATCGATTAATTGTCAACGTATCATTTCTGCACTACACTAGGTTTATGTTAAGGATGTGCACAAACCAGTTCATGGTATAGGATATCAACAGCCAAAACAATGGACACAGTGAAGAGATTCTCACTGAGAAGTATGCAAATGAAATTTTAGATTTGTATTATATTTGAGTAAACTAAGAATAGGAAAAAAGTTCTTAGTGGGCTTTACATGAACATCCTACTAAAAGTCTCCTTGATAAAGCTGGTAAGTGTATCTTTTCTGATGTTACACTTTTAATAATATTATGACGGAGAACACAATGCTATTGCCTGTTCTTCAGATGGACAATCAGATAAATTTCTTTTTCCCACTGTTAAAGCTTGTCAGGAATGTCAAACTCTTGGTCTACCCTTGGAAACTCCTTCCTCTTTGGCTGGATGTTGCTAAAAAGGCAATCAACAGAATTTCTGAAGCTCTGGAATTATATTTTATGAGGTTTAAATAGAAAAGCAAAACCAAATTTGTGATACATGTATATATAAAGTATCTTTTTTTGATTACATACAGCATTTCCATTTTGTTGTCAAGAGGACATGGTATAAGCAGGAAGGTACCTTCCAAGTTCTGTGCATTCCAAGTCTATAATGAATTCCATTAGGGACAAAAAACCATTCATGTCAATCATAGAAGGTACATCTGTGATCTCTTACACAGTCTTTCATGGTCAGACCTATCTCTACAGCACTGTGCCACCACTGGAGAATGGTCTGACTGGACCTCAGTATCTTTCTGCTATTAAAGGGGAACAAACACGCTCTGGATTGTTTGTACTTCTTTAAACAAATCACAATTGTCTTGGGCAGTGTTTAGCGATGGATGTAGCAATGATGTGTCTGCAAAACAGTGATGGAGGCATTGTTTCGGTGGAACTGTGGAAGGGGGACAAGGAGGAGAAAGCTGAATGAAATATGTAATGGAAATGGTAGTCTTGTAACTGCAGTCTACATCCAGTGAGTCAGGCTAAAAGCTACAAGAACATCCCCTTGCACACACTCCTGAACAAGCTGATGGAATTCTAAAGCACAACTGGCCTGTGAGCACCTCAGGACCCCATTGAAGGAGATGGATAGTGTCAGGGCTGAGAATAAAGTTTGATGTCACTGTGACTTTGATCCAAATTGAGTCAATGCAGTGGCCCGGAGGTATTCAACCATGTACCATCAGAATACTGCAGTCGTGAACATGACTGACCTCCAGTCAGGAATCCAGTGAAAACAGCTGGTTTTAAGACACTGCACATTTTAACCATTTATGCCACATATGTATACATCCCTATCTGAAGTTCTATAAGAACTGCCTTGTTAAAATGACCAAAGTCTGTTTAACTAATAAAACCAAGTCTTAATGTATTTAGCCACCTAGTGAAACAACCCTCAGTTGTCTGTCAGTATCTCTGCATGTACTCCTTAAAAAAAACTACGGGGGCAAACAAGACCACTGAACAGTGTGAGAATAGACTATAAAGACGTTATCATCGCACAAGCAACGGTGTCAACAGGACAGACGAGGCTACATATAGTACCCATGCCTGTAAAGATCAGTCTCTCTACCAAGCCACATCGAGAAGCTGGACTATCTTAGCCTCGGTTACATATCTTGAACATTCATTTAGCTAGCTTGCACCGCTGGCAACTAGCGGACCCATACGGCTGATAATTGTGACAACTGTCAAGTCAACACAATACAGCTATTGGCTAAAGCTAAAGTTATACTGGTAGATGGGACCCTGCAGCTAACTTAGCTAGCTAGCACTAGCTGATAAAACTCCCTTGTAGTGTGCGAGCGACACAAATGAAACCCTGAAACAGATTTGTTGACGTTTCACTAAGACATAGTTTTCAAGCAGCTACAGTTACGAACCGAAGAGTTGAACGCTGACTGCCTCCTTGGGTCTGGACTTGTGTGGTGGTCTGAGCTCTTTGCAAAACACCGTCAAAACACAAACAGACTAGATTTGCGGAACTGTGTTGTGTAATAATAAGCCAACCAGAGCACAGACACATTGTTGTCAGCCCAATCAGGCAACGGTAGGGGCGGGACTAATGGCTACGTCACCTATTACAAACAAGGCATTTACAAATGACAGATACCAGATATGCTGATGTGCCTATACTGTGGTTATAAGACAACACTGTGAGTTCCTCTGGTTAAATACACTCAGTGATGTAGAACACAAACCGGGTGGTCTCGCAAGGTTACACTGTATATTGTGTCATTTTCCCAAATATCCTCAAATATAAAGTCATGAAAAATGAGCAGTGAAATTTTGGAACTCCAAAGTGATCAAAAATCATTTGCAATATACTTACTGACTACAGTGCTTAAAATAACTGTGCAATATTTTATCACAGTTCCACCTGTGTCAAGTCAAAATGTGTGCTGTGAAAAACAGTGCTAATTAAATTTTCCTACACAGTACATGTTTTCATAGTTAGTCTCTTCATTATGACATTGTTTTGTAATGTTGAGATGTTTAGTATTTTTTAGCATTTAATTATGTAGAATTATTCTGCACTACTATACTACATCTAATCTGTCTACTGTACAGCATATATGAACTGATATCATCACACAGATTAAACCCAGGACAGAAAATTCTAAATGTCCTTGGTCCAGTAGTAGGATTAGACCTAACATATGTTTATTTATGAACGCAAAATGATCTGAAAAGGTTCAGTTTGACCAGTTTGTCCTTGCAGGAGGCTGAGCAGATTGACTTCTTTGATCCAGTTTATCAGCAAAGGTAAGAATAGCAGATGTGTTTATTGTTATTATTATTATTATTTACACATTGCCCTAAAATCTATATGGAAACTATTTACTGAGGACGTACCGGTGTTAATGAATGTAGCCTTTATAAGTGTCACCAATACTTCTGCCAACCCAGCAGTGATAATGTTGTCTGTCATTATATCAGTAAAGTGGAGGAATTATGTAGAGGGTGGGAAAAAGAACTGAGGAAAGAAAGGAGTCAGTCAGTCAGTCAGTAGGTGGTGCTCACTACAACAGGGGGTTACTGGCATGAAATTTTAAAAAGTATACATTTTGGCAAAACGAAAAAGTGAACTATGTGCAGTTTTTCAGATATATCAATAATATATCTATTTAGTCACATTAATGTCTGTCTCTGTCTATCTCTTAGGAGGTTATGAGATTTTATTGACTATTATTGTATACAAATAGATTAGTTTTAGTTTAGTTTATTTTGCACAATTAAAACACAAAAAGGCACAATAAAGAATAATGCAATACAATGCAGGAAGAGGCAAAAGGCCCAGAGGGCTTATATGAAGCCTCCACCTAGTAAAAGTATGACAAAGTTGTTAAAAACTCAAAAAAAATATAAAGATAAATGACAACACATAAAATAATACAAGTGAAAACAAACTGCAAATTAAGTTTGTTAATTTGCAGTTAATTAATAAACTTAATTAACTGCAACATATGTTAGAGTGCAAAAACAACAAAAAAACAGCAATAATAGCATCACTTTGAGAGCAAAAGATGTGAGTATGTGATAAATAAATAAATAAATAAATAGACTGTTGGTCAAAATGTTGACTACAAGAGATCTAGTGGAAAATTTTAGCTCTGGTTGCAAATTGGTTGCATGAAAGAGAACAATTTCTTGCATAATACAGTACCACTTGTATTTCCATACAGAAAAAAGTGCTTATTAGTATTTTATTAGAAATATAGAACACTGATTCAAAATTATACCTATAAAGCAAATTAATAACACTGTACTGACTGGATCAGAAGTGTTAATGTGTGTAATGCTGCATTGGGGAGACCAACACATTCCTCCTGTAAAAACTGGACAAGTTCATGAAGAGTAGCTGGCTGTGGGTTTCTGGCAGCAACTGCCACCCAAAGAGCATCCCACAAATGCTCATCTTCGTACCTAAAGTTTTCTCTAAATGTCTGCTGGGCCTGTGGCAACAGGGATGTCTCAGTGTATCACACAGCCCCAGTGACATTGGCCCCAAAGATCACCAGGTCTGATTTGCCATTGGAGTGAAAGGCCCCACAAATGTACAGATCTGCCTCCACTGGTGAGTCTTGGCTGTACACAATCCTCACTGAGTCTTTCACCTTGCATTCGACACACCCTGACATGGGATCAGTTTTGTACAGCAGAAAACGCGACTCATCTCCAAACAGGACATGTCTCCAGTGATCTACAGTAAGGGCTCAGTACTGCCTGGCCCTCTAGAGGAGCTCCCGCTTATGTCTGGCTGTCAGTCGTGGCTTCCTGATTGGTCTTCTGGCATTCAGACCCCTTTCAACTAATCTCCTGTTGACTGTTTCATGACTAACTTGGATATTTGCATCCTTTATATAACTGTAGTGCCCCACAACCATTCAATTATAAACAAAAACGCCTATTGTGAGATACATTTACACAGCAAATAATTACTCAATAATCTTATCGTACATACTTCTGTGTTATGATCTCTCAAATACCAAAATTTTGTCCAACAGTGTATACATCTCCTTTCAGAGTTGTCCTTGTGTATTGCCTCCAATCTTTAAAACTGTCCTGCTTGAGATCTAGTAACTACAAAGGCCACAACGTATGATTCCATTGTTCTTTTACCTAATAGTGACATAAGTATGCCACCTACACAATAAAGTAGTACTTTGTGTGGAATACATGCTGAATAAACCTTTTAAATTATAGGGATAGTTTGAGTGGAACCATCCATTAAAATTGTAAGTCATGCACTTTAATGATCATCCATTGCAGTAGGTGGCGCTGTCCTGAAAAAAGGCTCTAACTGTGCGGCCCTAGAAGTGTGGTCCTATAGGTGTGGTCATAGTTGGCTGCAGATACATACAATTACCTTTGGATGAAGATCCTCCATATGGCAATAACAGTGCTCCACCCTGAGTCGGACCGTCACCAGCCCCTCCATAACCAGCACTGTTTCCACACTACCAGCACTCTGAGTCAGTCAGGTTGCCAGCATAGCAGAGCCAGATCTGAAGCTCTCTGTTTTTGCACAGTATTAGGGATACTGATACTGCCTTTCGAGGAGACATCTGGACTAAAAAACTCAGTGCACCTCAAATCCTTTATCAATACCATAGAGCGCAGGTTGAAAGCTTTGATGCAGAGTTGATAGACTGGGGGTTGGGATGGTGACATCTTTGAAGAAAGCTGTTGAAGTACAAGGATTCCTTAAATAGTCTCATCAGTTACCCGCAAGGTTTGAAAAACCTGCCAGGCCTGCAGAAGAGAGCTGTAGAAACATGTGAATACAGTGAGGTCCACTGCCTCAGTTTGGCAACCAGAACCTTTCCCAATATGAAAACTGGGGAAGCACCTAGGGACTGAACAATATGTTTTTTCTTCAGGGCTGATACCAGTGCTGATTATTGGAAATCAAGGCAGACCAGTAGCCAATATTTGGAACTGATATACATTAAACGTTAAATATTAACAGCATGTGATCGCAGGAAGCCTTCGCCGTGGCATCGTTTCCATAAGCTTCTGCAATGTCACAGCATTTATTTCCATCCAGATTTGCTTTAATTTTCCACCAAGATCTTGTATTGATGATGGGAGAGTCGGACCGCTGTGCAAAGTCTTCTTACCCTGATGCGCCCATCACTTTGGAACAAGGTAGATCTGGAATCATTAGACCACATGACCTTCTTCCATTGCTCCAGAGTCCAATCTTTATGCTCCCCAGCAAATTGAAGCCTTTTTTTCCAATTAGCCTCACCGATCAGTGGTTTTCCTATAGAACTACACAGCTGTTTAATCCCAATCCCTTGAGTTCCCTCTGCATTGTGATTTTAACCAGTTTCCTTTAACCCCAACGACATGATCCTGTTTCTAATAAAATTCAATCAACTGTGTCACATGCAACACTGAGATCAGGTAAGACAAGTATAACGATTCTCTGAGGCTATAAGAGGATCATGGGAGACTTTCACCAGTGCTGTTTCTGTGCCATGATGTTTTTAAACCCTGACTGAAACTTCTCAAACAACCATTTCTGTGCAGATGGTCTCATAACTGGCTTTCAACAGCTTTTTCAGAAATTTTAGAAATAAAAGGGAGGTTGAATGTAAGTTTGACTGAAACACTACAGTAGCATTTTGGAGTCACAGTTTGATTACATCAGCCTCAATAGCCTGCAGTACATAGCCTGTTAATGAAGAGAGGCTGATCAGATGTAAGATAAGGAAGTGTTAATTAAACCTAAAACATCCTTGAGCAGTCTAGTTGGGATAATGTCTAACAGACATGTTGCTGGTTTAGATAAAATGATTATTGACATCAGCAGGTTAATTAAACCTAACAAAATCCTTGAGCAGACTAGTAGAGATGGTGTCTAATAGGCATGTTGCTGGTTTAGATGAAACGATTACTGACGCTGGCTCAGAGAGATGTAGAGCATAGCAGCAGTCCAAATATAAATCAGGCTCCATGGACGGCTCAAGAGCCACTGCATCTGATGACATATCAGTGATTTTTTTCTCTGATTGTCTCAACTTTACTTGTGAAGAAGGTCATGAAATCATCATGGCTGGGAGCTAAGGGAATGCAAGGCTCCACAAAGCTGTGACTCTGTCAGCCTGGCAGTGCTGAAAAAAACCTAGGATTGTTTTTTTGTTCAAGACAAATAATATGCAGTTCTAGTTTTTCATATGGCTCTGCAAAACCTGCCGATCTAACCAAGTGTGACAATTCTGTATTGAGATTTAAAAATGGAACTGTTTTTTTCATACAGAGATTTGTTTACCTATAAATTCTTCTATAAAAGTCTGAATAATTCAGGGTCCAGAATGGGTGAGTGGGAAATCAGTGACCACTACTTGGGTCTGTGCCCCTCATCTACAGAAGCAGCAGAAGCCAATTTGTCTTCATCTATTTTCAGCCGGACCTAGAGCAAACACACCGTGGACCTTATCCCAGCCTCCCTCAGCCACAAGAAATAAATAGCAAACTGGGTGACAGAGGTAGAGCCTTTGTGAAGAGATAGAAGACGTGTAGCGGCCTCCATACCCTCAACAGGGTGATCGTAAATCTTACGCATCTGGGCAGTGAAAGATACAGTTACAGCCCAGGAGGAAGCTTAACCAGTGAACCAAAGTTTGATAAAGCAATTTTAGCCTGATCAGTAGCATTGGTCAGTGGTTGATCATTAAAAACTAAACTACACTGATGAAGAAACTGGTTGCATATCAGTTGCATCTTGCTGGGGTTATGAACAGCTCACATGAAGCCTGGAGGTGGAGCTGTAGCAGGTGAAGGGGTTGAGGAGTGGCTGGGGGTGGAGGCCATTGAGGAGAGTTGCGTGTCCATGTGGTCCATGCATCTGCCGAGCTGTGACACAAGTTTGTCCATAGAGGGCATCCATAACCCCTTGCAGGTCTGTCTCATGCTGCCCCACAAGTGTCCATGCAATTATATTCAGTTTCTACCGGGCCCATTTTTGCCAGATCGTCCTGCGAGGTTTTAGTTTTGGTTTGGAACCAGATGCAGACACAGAGAGTGGTCGTAAAAGTGTAGCAAAAGGACTGATTTATTGTAAAAACATCAAAAATTTAAAATGAAAAGGAGTCTCAGAAAGGGCAGTGGAGGCTGATGCTGCCTGGCTTGATGGTGGACAGCTGGGGAACATCACGGAGGGATCAGGGGAGAGATGAAGGCTGAGCACATGGAACACAGGTGAAGTGAAAAAGCAACAGGGTAGCGACATACACAGGAGAATCTACACAGGAGAGTACAAGTAGGGGCGGCTGTGGCTCAGGTGGTAGAGCGGTTGTCCACTGATCGCAAGGTTGGCGGTTCGATCCCCGGCCCCTCCGCATGCCGAAGTGTCCTTGGGCAAGACACTGAACCCCAAGTTGCTCCCAATGGTAGATTAGCGCCTTGCATGGCAGCTCTGTCGCCATTGGGTGAATGTGGAACACATTGTAAAGTGCTTTGGATACTACTGAGATCGAGAAAAGCGCTATGTAAGTGCAGACCATTTACCAAGTAGTCAGAAAAACAGGAATCTCAAAGTCACCAGAAGCAGATTACTCAGCTGAATCACTGGAGAAGCCGGAGAGTGTCTATTGCAGTACCAAAGGTAGGGAACAATCCAGAAGGGAGAGAACAGGAAAAAGGAGCGAGGGGAGAGGAGTAAGGAGGAAAGTAAACCAAATCAACTCAAAACATGGACCATAACAGTAAACAGTATGGACATTATAGACAGCATGCACACGAAGGAGATTATAAAATGTATGAACAGTATAACAAGTGGGAGCAGTGTGAAATGTATGCAGTATATACACAATATGAACAGTAGAGACTGAAAAGAAGATACATGCTGCTGGAAAACAAACAAGAAAATACATGTTTAAAAAAAGGAATTCAATTCAAATAAAACTGTTATTGTAAAAAAAAAATAAAAAATTGAAAAGCAATTGTTTAAATAAAAAAGTTAACATAACTATTTTAACTCCACATCCTCGTGATCAAGGAAAACTTCCAAGAACAACAAGTTTCGTTAGAGAGACAGTAACCCGAACAGAAATTATGTGTTGCTCAAGAAGAAACAAGAAAATGAAAGTAAAATGAAAAGCAAATGATCATTAATTGTAAATATTATTGAAAAATAGAAAATTTAAACTTTAAAAAAAGAACATTAAAACTTTCTTCCAAAGCTTGTAGTTTCATTAGAGACAATAACCTGAATAGAAGTGATGTGCTATTAAAAAAAGAAAGAAGTAAATCCAGATTTAACAAATCAACAAAGTTATTTTTTCTTTTAAAAAAATGCAGAAAATTCAATTTACAAAGCAACTGATTAATGAAAATAAGTAAATCTACACATTTTTACTCCACATCATCGTGAGCAAAGAAAATTTCCAAAACAAACTCTACAGAGACCTTCTTCCAAGGCCTGCAGGTTTCATCAGAGAAAATAACCTGAATAGAAAATATGTAGTATTAAAAAAAAAGAAACAAGAAAATACAAATTAAAAAAATAGACAAAGAAATTAAGTAAAATGAAAACAATTACAGCATGTGTGAAAATATAATAAAACAAAATGTGAAAAAAATTAATAAAATACATTTCTGGAGGAAATATTAGAGGATGACTTGAGAAGAATAACACTAGAGAGAGCTTCTTCCAAGGCTTGTAGGCAAGATGAAAGTTATAATAACTTCAACAGAAATACTGTGTTACAGAAGAATAAACAAAAAAGTAAAAGTGACATAAATACACAGATGAATAAATAAAACAGTGATTGTATAAAATCATATACAAAACAGTCATTTTCTAAAACTTGAGTACATCTGTCTGAGGCTGTTATGCTGTCATTCAGCTTTTCACTAGCCTTGCTGAGTCGCCCACCACAGGACAGTCTCAGAGACTAATGATGCACCCTCAGAGTAAACACCTCTGACGGGTTACCAGCATGTACTGAGGCAGACAAGTTGTCATCATCATAATCACTTCCTCTCTGTCTCTCTGCTGCTAATGCTGTCACCACGATCTGCAATGTTTCCACTGGTCACAGACCTGACACTTGACTGTGGTTGTTAGGTGTAATGAAGCCAGATAATGAAAACATGTCCTAGGTGTGTTGAACTTGCTTCATAGTACAGGCCTCAGAGGGCTGCATCACGAAACCAGTGTGACATAGCCAGGCTTTCTTTGTGTAAGTCAGCTTGACAACAGCTAAAGCCTCGGTCAGAGCTCGCAGGTATCATGGAGGTGGTTATCACCTGTCTCTCTTAACGTAGGCTTTCTGCTTCAAACTCAAGTTCACACTAAAGGAAGCAATTAACTGTGCAGCTGCTTCAGCCAACAGGTTGTTTAAATAGGGAACAAGGAGGAATATAAGAATACATTATGGTAAAAAGTGCTGCTACTGCAAATAATGCAAAACAGGAATGCTGGTAGCAAACTTTAGACAAGCATAATGTATTTATTTGATCAATCAAAGCAGCTGCTTTATTTCTGACAGCTGCACAATAAAGCTATTAAACCTTAAACGTCCCATATTTAAACATGATGCTGTATTGAAGTGCATTCAGGTCTGACACTGTCCCACAATACAGGACATCACTTTGATTTTTGGCCAAATCAAAGTGACATTAATGTCATTCATTGAATAATCTACTAATAAATACCAACAGACTTATCATTTTTCCAAATTTTGCTCCACCAGCTGCAGTACCGGCAGGGTAAAACTTATTTATTTGATTTCTGCATCACCAACTAAATACAAGTCAAGTTCCCATGGCAACATGATGCCTACAGTGTGCGATACTGTACAACTTCATTCAGTGGTCTCAGTAACATACAGCTCAGCAGGTTTGCAGGCAAAACATACTCCCTCAACTGAGAATCTATATTGCTCATAAAGAATCATCAGGACACGATTTGGTTAAAGGGAGATGTTTCCTCCAGTCGATTTCAATCCAAAACTCTGAACAGAACCTGTCCACGTTAGCTCCACAGCATCAGTTACCATGGTGATCTAGATGGGTTAAAAGAGAACCACCTTCGTGACACTGAACACTGTGGCTATAAGCTCAACATACCTCGCTAATCCATTAACGTCACTTCGTAGTACATCCTCCAGGACTTGCAGGTGAAACAGAAACAGTAACAGACCCTGGGGATGTAGTCTGCTTTAGCTACCAGTTTGGGAACAGCTTTGGCTTTGACCACTTAAATACACTTGCTGTGTCCTCAGAAGCTGCAGCTTAAACTGTTCCTGTGGTTTAGTCTGAACCAGCTGTGTATAATGTAGAGGTCAGTGTTTCTAAGGTTTGCCCTAAACCTGTGGCAGACCTTGTTTAACTGAGGTTCAACATCATAACGTTCAGAATATGGACAGATCAGTGTTGGAGAAAGTATTCAGATCATTTACTTGAATAAAATGATGCATACCACTCTGTGAAAATACTCCACTACAAGTAAAAGTCCTGCACTCAAAACGTTACTCAAATAAATGTAATTATTATCAGCAAAATCTACTTCAGGAAAGGAAAGGAAAAGGAAAGTTTTGGATTAACATTACCGCTGCATTAATGTATATAAGGTTTCATGTACAGCAATGCATCATATTCTAAAAGATTATAGGTTTGTAACATCGTCCTGTGAAAAACACATTTTTTCATGCTCAGAAATACAGCCTGTTTTCAGGAGCTGAAGCTGTCACACAAATGAAGTAGAGTAAAAGGTACAATATTTGTCTCTGAGAAGCAGAGAGTAAAAGTAGGAAGTTGTAAAAAATGAAAATGCTCAAGTAATGTACGATCTAATTGTTTACTATGTTGTTTGGCTGTCAAGACTCTAAGATAACTGGCAAATAAGAGCCCTGTGTCGCTGTGTTGGCTCCTCTGATGGTGCTCCTTATCTGGTTCATCCGTACTCAGCCTTATGTCCAGTATCTTATTGTTGCTGTTAGTGTGTGTGTGTGTGTGTGTGTGTGTGTGTTTGGGTGTGTGTAGGGAGTAGGGTGGGGTATGAGTATGAGTGCGATCTTGTGTTTGTATGTGCACGGGGTGGGGGAAGGGTGGGAAAGATTTTATTTTGTAAAGTACTTTGTGTTACATGTCTGTAGGAAAAAGTGCTTTATAACTAAAGATTGTTTGATTGATTGATTGATTGATAATTGTGTAACTAAAAGTTTCACTTGCTGCTTGGTTCATTTGTGATGTCAGAAACAGGGTTACTGATTGTCTGACATATACAGAAAAACTGTTCCTGCCTGCTCAGTTTGCCAGAAATGTACAATTCACAGAGACATGGAATCACATGTGTTGTCAAATATGGCGAAGTGGCAAATATGTTATGATATGGTTAAGATATTTCGAATCATATGGTTTGATGAACCAGCCAACTATTACAAATGCAGGTTCACATGTTTTGTCATGTTGTCAGATAGAAACAAACTTCACAGTGGGAGCTTCCAGGGAGGCAGCTTCTCACTTACCCCGAGTATTTGGTGGAACTAAAGTCATTATCAACGCTGCATCGAGTCATCAGAACATTGTCAGGGATGATGATCTCAGTAATCGTGAACACAGCATCACTCAACAAAATCATCCAATTGTATTGATGAACTATACAATAACATGGAGATGTGAACCAAAGTGGAAACACTGAGCAGAACAAAATGCAAATCACAGTAACAGCAGTAACAATGAACAAACCAGATAACCTGATGATGACAGGGATAATTCGTCTGTCCTGGTGCATGCTGGGAAGCTATCAGAGCCACCAACTCCCAGTGCTCTACATTATGATGAGTCTCTCTGACACACCTGCATTGTAGCTCAGGCCTGTTTCATTGATTCAGAATCTGCTATATCAATCGATATGAGACAAGAACTCCCAGTCAAGACTGTTTGACTGGGAGGGAGAACACACTTCAGAGGGATGAAATAACAACATGTGAGGCTCCTCAATGATGACACATGACAGCAGCTGTTTGTCTGCCAACAGTCGGACACTGAGTTCAGAACAAAACAAATCTGAAGGTGTGTTTTAAACAACATGTGAACATCAGCTCTGAGCTGAAAGTACCCAGTGCCCCGTAACATGTTCAACCAGAT